>CM077089.1:101936631-102350304 GCA_039513925.1 Platanthera zijinensis
AGAAGGTCTTCCCTGTCTCTGATTAGTTTTAGTGAGAGTAGGTTTAGTGAATCCTTCTGAGCTCTGAGATAAGGTTCCTGAGGCACCTGCAGCTGGAGGAGGAGTAAGAGGATCCCTTTTGAATTTCTGAGATGGAGAGGGAGATATCTTATGATTTGCTTTTGCTCTTTTGTTCATTCTTGGATAGCCTCATTGAAAGTGAGGCTAAGATCTATCTCAACTCTAGAGGGGGGGGGGGTGAATAGAGTATTTTAAAATAATTTTTCACAGTTGAAATAAACAGCACATATAGAATTTAATTTATGATATAGTGTAGAGTGCTAGTAAGAGGTTAAAAACCAAGAATAAAGAGCACAGCACACAGCAGACAAATCACACAAACAAACAGAAGACACAAGGAATTATAGTGGTTCCCAAAAACCTGGGTACATCCACTCTTCTACCACCTTGGTAGGAATCCACTCAGGATGAGTTGATCAGGTGTCTGACACCAATGAGCTTTTGATAAGGTGCCAAAACCAAAACTAGATTTTTTGATAAGGTGTCTTGCCACCACTGAGTTTTGACAAGGCTCTCAGAACTAGACAGAACTTTTGAAGGGAGTTCAAGAACCCTTTTACAGCAGGAAAAGAAAAATAAGAGTGAAGGGTGTCTTCTCTGTTCTCAATCAAATGAGAGAGAAGCACTGTGGATTGATGAAGTTAAAGCTCCCCCTGAGATGTAGAAAGGTTCAGGAAAAGAAGCTTTGCTCTAGGGTGATAGGTCTTCAGAACTTTGATCTCCAGCACAGGGATGGTTTCAGCAAGAAGGCTGAGAATAAGGAGTCTGGAGTTTGAGATGAGATTGTGAACACTTTTCGTCAGCAAGAAGATTTTTGGAGTCACAGTTCTTCTGTTGTTCTTCTGCTATCAGTATTCTCTATTCTATGTGTTCACTTCCTTTCTTGTCAATCTCTGTGTGTCTTTTTTTTCTTGTGTATTCTGTATATTTAATAACACAGAAGAATAGAATGATTTTCTGACGTTTCCTTGTCCAAAATTAGCCGTTGGGAGTCATAAATGTCTTCCAAAAATAGTCTTATCTTCTAGAGGAAAGTCAGCAAACATTCTCTGAATAATTCCTTGAAACTTGCTCCAGAATAAAGACAAACGGCTGGGAGATCTTCTGACATAAATGCTGATAATATTCAAAAACATTCCAAAGAACAGCAGCATTTGAATTCCTGGAAGCGTCGATCTCTCCAAAAAAACGTCGATCTGAGCTCTACGATCGTCGAACTGAGCTCAGAGATGAAATGGACAAGCAGACAGAAAACGTCGATCTGAGCTCGACGATCGTCGAACCGAGCTAGAGACCTGAGAAAAACTTTCAGGGAGGGAGGGATTCGAACTGAGCTAGAAGATAGTCGAGGGGGAGTTCGAACGATCAAGCAGAAGCAGCCAAAAGCAGATAGTCGATCTGAGCTCGAAGATCGTCGACCGGAGCTCGACGTTTATTGAAGTTGAGCTCAAAGAGCGTCGAACGGAGTTCGACGATTCGTCGACCTGAGCTCGACGGAAATTTCTTAGACTTAGCTCTTCAAACCTTGATCTTGGAATGATCCTGGGGGCAGCTCCAAACCTAAGTTCTAAGCCCTAGACTCATTCTAATGTTGCCTTCTTAACTATACAACTAGGTCAACTGGGATTCCTAACACAAGCATAGTGATCCTTACCCAAATTAGTAATAGGGTGTTCCAACAATCTCCCCCTATTTGGGTTAGGATTACTATTTACAGACAATCATAGGAAATGAAAAGCATACAACAGTACAGAAGTTAATACAAAATTACAGAGAAGTTATATAGCAGCAAAGCATATCACAGATAAATAGCAGCAGATATCCAAAGGTGGATGAAATGTTTAGCTTACACAGTTCACTTCCTTTCAAATCCCTTTTTAAATAAAATTTCTCTATTTGGATTCTGACTTTCTTTCTTTGACCTTCTGTCATCCTCTGCACTAGAGAAGTTTGAGATTTGGGGCTTGGAACAACAGCCTCAGGGTGCAGCTTCATGTAATCTTCTGGGTTGAAAAATTTCTTGATGCATATCTTTCAGTTCTTTCTTTCTCTGCTCTGATAAGGTAGTTATGTTTGAAGTATCCTTGCCTTGTTCTCTGGCCTTTTTTATTTGATCAAGGGCAGCCAATTCTTTCATTCTGGCTATCCAGGATACAGGGTTGTTCTCAGGATCTTCAAAAGGAATAGGAGTTCATATCTGTTGATGATTTCAGAAACAGTAGAAGGAGTCCTGGGACAATTGTGTCTTTCAGTTTGTAAGGGAAAGGGACCTGAAGAAGAGTCAGAGTGCCTTGTCCTTCCCTTTGATAGGATCTTTGTTCTCTTGTTTTCCTCTGTATTACCCCTTCTGGGGTGATATCCTCTTGATGCTGTCCCCTTTGATATGATCTTTGATAATACTGGGAAGAGATATGTCTGGAGACTGGAGCTTGAGGGGCTGAACTTGAGCCAGAATCTGGAGGAGGAGGAGGAGGAGGCTGATATTGAGAAGATCCTTTTTCTTATTTGTCAAGCTTCCTCTTCTTCTTCATAGCTTTCAGTTGATTTTTGGAATATTGCATCCAAGGCTCAGAGATGGGGCAGTCATGCAGGATGTAGTATGGGATATCATAGGAGTCTTTGGCTTTGGCAGGAGGGACTGACATCATTGCTTTACTTCTGGCTTTTCTCTTCTTGGCAATAGTGCTAGCAGAATCATCAGAATCAGTCCTGTATTGGTCACTCTCAGAACTTTGATGTTGATCATACAGATCATCAATTCTTCTGATAAGCTCTTCTTGAGCTTTAAGTTTTGCAGAAACACAGAGCAGGAGGAGAGAGAGAGAGCAGCAGAGCAGGCAGAAACAGGAGCAGACACTAGAGCAGGAAGCAGCAATTTCATCAGCATCAGTTGCTGGAATCATCTATTCGTAGCAGTAGTAGCAGCAGCTGCAATTTCAACAGAAGGAGCACAGTGGCCTTAGTAGCAGCATCAGAGATATCCACAGCCTTCCAGGACTTGATGTAGGAATCAATATGGCTGGGATCACAGGTAGATACAGGCACAATGGCCTTAGACAAATCTTCAGCAGGATTGCAGGCAGACAGCTGAAATGTACTGTATCAAATATAGATAGCAGCCTCTGCAGATTCAGTGCAAAAGCACATCCAAGAGCTGGAGCTGGAGCAGACATAATGTCAGCAGCTGGCACATCCACTTCTTCATAGGCATCTCCCCTGCCTTGGTTCAGGAAGAGGTGAATCAAGGCACACAGAGATGGGATAGCCTGGGAGGAGGAAAGGGAAGCAAGCTTGGTAGACAGCTCTTGTACTTGCTTTAGGAGTGGAGCCAAGGAAGACTCCAGTAGAGATGTCAGCTTGGAGCTAGCAACTCATACAGCCTGTCTGCCAAAATAGGAAGATCCACATGCTCAAGTGGGGATTGAGCAGAGGTAGAGGCAAAGGTGGATGGAGGATTGTGGCTGAAACTGAAAATGTGTGAAAGAAAGGTGGAGAAGGAATGGTTGGTTCAGAAGATGGAATTATGGAGATAGAGAAGGTTGAGGTGGAGATAGGGGAAGTAAGAGATGGTGTGAAGGAGGGTTGAGAGAGAATGTCATGGAGCATTTGTTGAAAGGAGGAAGTTGAGGGTGGCTCAGGAGGGTAGAGGGTGAATCATCCATGAAGGAATCATCATGAGTGAGTAGGATGGTAGGGAGAAGGTTGAATAGGAAAAGAGGGGATGGAATTCCTCTGAGGTGGATAGAGGAGGGGATGACATAGGTGAGGGAAATGGTAATTGGGGATGAGATGATTATGGTGGTGACTGGTGTGTGAGGAGGTGACGGCTTGGGTGGATGTGGCTGGAGGAGGGAAGGAAGCAGGCAACTCTTCTGCTGAAGGAGTGACTGAGATAGTCTTGTGCCTGAATGAAGTGGTTGCAGCAGACCTGGAGGGGTTTATGATCTGCCTGTCCATTTACTGAAGAGGGCACAGGAAAGCCTCTTGGATGCATTGATAAACATGCCAGAGGAGGTTAATAGGTCAGGGCATCTGTTGTGCAGAAAGACCCCTAAGATTCTCCCTAACTAACTGCATTCTTGTTGATCTTCTTCTTAATCAGAGTGAAGAAGATGGAGCCCCAGTCCAGGTGTTTCTTATCTAATAAAGCTCCCATCAGGCAGAACTGATATCTGGAATGGTGTCATGGGCTGAATGCTTGGCCAACAGCACCTTCCCAACTACATCAGCCAGGAATTGAAATTCTATAGCCAGATTTTTCTTTTAATAGCTTATTAGGATTGACTGCATTGTGACCCATCCTATCCAGCATGAGTCAACATCTCTCCAACAGTTCAATGAGTCTTCTCCAGTACTAAGTTGAAAGACTTCTGTTAAAAGAGCCGGGGATAGAGATACCTGAGTCCCCTTAATGGTGCCGACAACAGAATTCTCAGTCTCGTCTATTGCGGTAAAACACCACTCTTTAATTTCTTCTGAGGCGATCTTCATCCTTGTAGTCATTATTGGAGTCAGCTGTTGTTCTCGGAATAAGTTTAGGATGTCCTTGAAGCGCTGGTCGCTTCGTCGAAGGAGTTTATGTCGATGTCAAAGCCTGTGTCGAACTTCATCTTAGCAATAAGCAGCACTTGATTCAGCCATATTCACCTGCAACAGAAAACCAAAAACGACCAAGCGTAGAGAATTTGGAGGAAAAGAAAGAAAGTTGCAGAGTATGAAAGCACAAAAGAGAACGACGGCTGAAAGAAAGATTTTATATTAGGTTCGACGGCGAAAAAGGAAGATCGTTGAGCTTAGCTCGACGAAACGTCGAGCATAGCTCGACGATTTGGCTACAGAGGGAATCTGAAGAGTCTTCAAAATCGGCGATCTTAGTTCGACGATGTTGAAAAATGTCGAGCTCAGCTCGACGCCTCTGATCAGAAAGAGAGAAATCCTAGTTCTAGCGAGGGCTCTGACTCAGATCGACGACTGCAAAAGCGTCGATCTCTGGTCGACGATTTTTGGAAAATCGTCGATCTCTGTTCGACGATTTTGGGGAAAACGTCGAGCGCAGTTCAGAGTCTAAACACATTACTACAGACATAGAAAGAAGGATTTTTGGCCTAGTCTTGTCTGTTTTTAGCTTTTCAAAATCTTGTAATTTAATTAAGGCTTCCTCCATCTAACATGCCTAACTGATTTAGGAAGAAACTGTGTTTTCTTTTCATCCAAAGGTTTGGTGAAAATATCTCCCCTTTGCAAATCAGTAGGAATATATTGAAGTTCAATTTTATTTTTCTCTACATTATCTCTTAGAAAATAATGCCTAATTTCTATGTGTTTTGTCCTACTATGGAGGACTAGATTTTGAGTTATAGAGATAGCACTAGTATTATCACAGAAAATTTTAGACTTCTCTAAGTTGTAGCCATAGTCTAAGATCTGATTCTGTATCCACAATATTTGTGAACAGCAACTGCCTGCAACCATATACTCAGCTTCAGCAGTTGTAGGTTGACACAGATGTTGCTTTCTTACAGAACCAGGAGACAAGTCTGTCACCAAGGAACTGACATGTTCCACTGGTGCTTTTCCTGTCTATTCTGCATCCAGCTAAATCAGCATCTGAGAATCCAGTTAAATCAAATGCTGAATCTTTTGGATACCAGAGACCTAGATTTGGACAACTTTTAACATACCTAAGAATTCTCTTAACTAAGATTAAATGTGACTCTCTAGGGATAACTTGGAATCTAGCACAAATATATGTGGCAAACATTATATCAGGCCTACTAGCTTTAAGGTATAATAAAGAGCCAATTATTGCTCAATATGTTGTCTGATCAACAGGTTTCCCATGTTCATCAGCATCTACTACAGCATTTGAGGGCATGGGTGTTTTCATACATGATGCATCAGACATACCAAATTTCTTAACCAATTCTTTTGCATACTTGGTCTGAGAAATAAATATGCCTTCAACATGTTGCTTGACTTGCAGTCCTAAGAAGAAGGACAGCTCACACATGCTACTCATTTCAAATTTAGAGTGCATAAGCTTGGAAAACTTTTTGCACAATTTTGAATCAGTAGAACCAAAAATAATGTCATCTACATAAATTTGCACTGGTAGGGTGTGGGACTTATGGGTTCTAATAAAAAGAGTTTGGTCTACTCTCCCCCTAACAAAATCATTTTCCAGAAGAAAGCATGCTAGGGTCTCATACCATGCTCTAGGAGCTTGATTGAGACCATATAATGCTTTATGCAATTTGTAAACATAATCAGGTGAGTTAGAGAGATAAAACCTGGAGGTTGTCTAACATAGACTTCCTCTTTGATGTCCCCATTGAGAAATGCACTCTTTACATCCATTTGATACACTTTGAAGCCCTTGTGAGCAGCAAAGGCTAGGAATATTCTGATGGCTTCCACCTTGCAACTGGTGCAAATGTCTGATCATAGTCTATTCCTTCGTGTTGAGAGTACCCTTGAGCAACTAGCCTTGCCTTGTTTCTGACTATATAACTCCTTGATCATCCACTTGTTCCTGAATACCCACTTTGTTCAACAATGGGATGATCCTTTGGCTTAGGCACTAGTTCCCAAACCTTGTTCCTTTCAAATTGATGCAACTCCTCTTGCATTGCAATGATCCAGTGTGGATCTTGCTCTGCATCTTGAATGGATTGAGGCTCAATTTGAGATAGGAAGCAAGTGTGCATCAGGTTCTGGTTTACCTGACTTCTAGTTTGCACACCAGCTGAGATCTCTCCAATTACTTGGGTGATTGGATGATCTCTTGATTGTTACTAAGTCAACAGGGAGTGTTGATTGTTCACCAGCCTGTGTTGTTGTCTCCCCTAGTGGAAAGCAACTGGCTTTTCAGGATGATTTTCTTCAAGATGTTGAACTTCTTCTTCATCATCACTGCTCTCATTCTTTCAGCAACTTGCAGTTTGTTCAAGTCTTCAGCTAGAGAATGTACCTGCAGAGGTTCTATGGTAGAAGCATTCTTCTCCTTGAAAGACATGTTAGCTTCATCAAAAATAATATGAACAGATTCTTCAATTTTACAGGAAGATTTATTATAAACCCTATAGGCCTTGCTGATCATGGAGTATCCCAGAAACACTCCTTCATCAACTTTAGCTTGGAATTTTGCTAGATATTTCTTGTCATTATTATGAATAAAAAGGTGCAACCAAAACCTTGAAATAACCTATTTAGGTTTCTTCCCTTTGAGCAATTCATAAGGAGTCTTGCCCTTCAGCTTGTGTATCAGGCTTCTGTTCAATACATAGTTGGAGGTGTTCACTGCCTCAGCCTAAAAGGACAGAGGTAGGTGAGCATCTGCCAATAATGTAGTTGCAGATTCCTTTCAGCTACCCCATTTTGTTGAGGAGTTCTAGGAGCTGAGAAAGTGTGCCTGATCACTTCACTCTGACAGAACTCTTGCATGAGAAGAGAATCAAACTCTTTCCCATGATCACTTCTGATCAGGCAATGTGAGTGTTGAACTCAATCTGAATGCATTTGAGAAAATCTGTCAAACACTTGAAGTTATCAGACTTCTTCCTCAAAAAGAATACCCAAGTGAATCTTGAGAAGTCATCTACAACCACTAAAGTATAGGACTTCCCTCCTAGGCTTTGCACAGATATGGGTCCAAAAAGATCCATGTGCAACAGGTACAAAATCCTAGTGAATCACTCTTATTAATTGATTTAAAACTACTTTTAGTTTGCTTGCCTAATTGACAAGCCTTGCAAAGTCCTTCCTTCTTGTAGGGACCAGAAGGTAGTCCTTTAACAAGGTTGTCTTTAGATAGCTTAGCAATGGTTCTAAGGTTAATATGCCCTAGTCTCTTATGCCATAAAATATTAGATTTTGAAATGAGTTAACAGGCAAATATCTACTATAGGTGAATGAAAATCCACTAAGTAAATGTTACCTCTCTGTTACCTGTCAACACAGTTGTGTTGTCCTCTGTCTTGACTTTGCATATGGCTTTGTTGAATGTCACTTGATATCCTTCATCACACAGTTGACTGATACTTATCAAGTTGTGCTTGAGTCCTTCAACATATGCCACCTTCTTGAATGTGACTGGCCAATTTTGACTGCACCATATCCTTTTGTAGTTCCAAAGCTTGAGTCTCCAAAATTACTTTGGGTCCAAGCTTGGCTTTGAAGGAAGTGAAGTTGTCCTTGTCCCCTGTCATGTGCTTTGAGCACCCACTATCCAGATACCATTGATGGTTCGATGCTGGATAGGTCTTCACCTACACAAAAACAGCTTATTTGTTTTTGACCCAGTTAACCTGGGCCTAGGTTGATATCCCTTGAATTCTGAAATAAAGGACATCCCAGGTTGATCCTTATAACCTTCAGGATGGTATCTCCTAGGAGGTATTATCCATTCAGTATAGGGATTAAAGCCTTGGATGTGGGACTTCTAGGATTGAATCTAGATGTGCCATTGAAGGATTGTTCACAGTCACGATTTCTGTTCGATGATCGTCGAACTGAGGTCGACGATCTTGGGTCAGATCGTCGATCTCTGTTCGAAGATCGATTATGCTGAAGTTCAGAATTTGAATATCGTCGAGCTGAGGTCGACGATCTGTAGTTAGATCGCCGAGCTCTGTTCGACGATCGTCGAGCTCTGCTCGACGCCATCTGTTGAGCTGAGTTCTTCTCTGACATATCTGCATTCTTCCTGGTACCTCTATTACTCCACTCCCTTTCCTTTGTCAGAGACAAACTTGATTGGAGTTGTCAAAATTATAGGTTGGCTGGATGAGGCACCCAAGCCCAGTGTGCTATTAAATCTAGAGTTCACTGTGCTTGTGATGTCCATCAGTCTGATACTTCTCCCATTTAGGGATTCTTCAAACTTATTGGCCTTTGATAGTTCACTTTTCAGTGAAGCTATCTCCTCCCTACAGCATTCTAACTCCTCAGAGAGTTTGAGGTTCTTTGAGTTTAGGACACTATGCTCAGATAATTGATTCCTGAGAGAGATTATCTCCTTCTCAGATTTTAATAGATCTAGACACAGTGTCTTAAATTCATCTTTGAAGTCCTCAGAATTAAAATCAAAAGAGTTTGATTACCTGATCCTCATCTGGTTGACTTTCTGAATCTGAATCTGATTCTTCATCAGAGTTTTGCTGTGATGCATTGATAGCCATCATGCAAAATTCTTTTTCATCTGCATCATCCTCATCATTACTGGAGCTGGATGAGGCATTTGATTCCTCTTCAGTCTCACTCCATGTCTCAGCAACAAAGCCCTTCCTTGTATGTTTGTTCTTGCTGGAGGAGGCTTTGTCTGAGCTATTCTTCTTGTAATCCTTTTCTTTCTTCTTTCTCTTCTTTCCCTTTTGTCCTTATTCTTGTTTTCTGGACAGTCAGGCACAATGTGGCCTGGTTTCCTGCAACCAAAGCATATGATTTCTTTATTGTTATTTGATTTATCATACCTTGGTTTATCATGACCCTTGTATGGTCTCTTTCTGAAGTCTTTTCTGGCCATCTTGTAGAATCTTTTGGCCAGTAGACTTATGAGCTCATCATTTCCTGTAGCTTTATCTTCAGGCTCCTCTTCTACAGCTTTGAAGGCTATGGTCTTTTCTTTCCTTGTAGCTGGAGAGATAGCCTTTTGTTCTTCTTCTCTATTTTTAATGAGCAGCTCATAGGATTTGAGCTTGCCCAGGAGAGCTTCAGTAGTAATCTCATTTAAACTTCTAGCATCCTTGATTGGCCAGATTCTTGAATCCCAAGTGCTGGGGAAGCACATCAGGATTTTGTCATTCAGCTCAGTCAGTGAGATTTCTTTGTCTAGGGTTTTTAGCTCATTGATAATTAGACTTAGTCTATTGTACATGTCAGCCACTGATTCAGCTTCTCCCATTTTGAAGTTCTCATATTGGCTTATCAGATGAGATCTTCTATCTTTCCTTTCATCATCAGCAATCCTGAGACAATTTCAGAGAGTTTGTCCCAGATTTCTTTGGCTGAGTGGCATTCAGCTACCATCTGAAAGATTTCATCAGACATTGTTTGGGCTAAGATGTTCATAGCCTTAGCATCTGCAGTCTTCCACTTCTTTATATCTGCATCTGTTCTAGAAGGAGGTGGAACAGCACTTGTACTTGAGCTTGCTGGTGGAGTTGGACACACTGTCAAGACAGAATTAAAAATATCCTCATCAATAGAATTCATGTATAATCTAATCCTTGCCTTCCAGAGTGCAAACTTGGAAAGTTGCACACTGGTGGTCTGGTGCTTGCATAATCTTTGTTCTGTGCCATGTCTTTAATAAATAGTAGATGTATAGAAAATAATCCCCTTAAGAGATTGATCTTATCAAGGATCTTTTGGTTCAGGTGTTAGCCTGTATGAGCAACCTAACCTCCCTCTAATACCAATTAAAGTGAGGCTAAGATCTATCTCAACTCTAGAGGGGGGGTGAATAGAGTATTTTAAAATAATTTTTCACAGTTGAAAAAAACAGCACATATAGAATTTAATTTATGATATAGTGTAGAGTGCTAGTAAGAGGTTAAAAACCAAGAAATAAAGGAGCACAACACACATCAGACAAATCACACAAACAAACCAGAAGACACAAGGAATTATAGTGGTTCCCCAAAAACCTGGGTACATCCACTCTTCTACAACCCTTGTAGGAATCCACTCAGGATGAGTTGATCAGTGTCCTGACACCAATGAGCTTTTGATAAGGTGCCCAAAAACCAAAATAGATAGATTTTTTGATAAGGTGTCTTGCCACCATGAGTTTTGACAAGGCTCTCAGAACCAGACAGAACTTTTGAAGGGAGTTCAAGAACCCTTTTACAGCAGGAAAAGAAAAATAAGATGAAGGGTGTCTTCTCTGTTCTCAATCAAATGAGAGAAGCACAAGTGGATTGATGATGTCAAAGCTCCCCCTGAGATATAGAAAGGTTCAGGAAAAGAAGCATTGCTCTAGGGTGATAGGTCTTCAGAACTTTGATCTCCAGCACAGGATGGTTTCAGCAAGAAGGCTGAGAATAAGGTGTCTGGAGTTCTGAGATGAGATTGTGAACACTTTTCAATCAGCAAGAAGATTTTTGGAGTCACAGTTCTTCTGTTGTTCTTCTGCTATCAGTATTCTCTATTTTATGTGTTCACTTCCTTTCTTGTCAATCTCTGTGTGTCTTTTTTTTCTTGTGTATTCTGTATATCTTAATAACACAGAAGAAAGGAATTGATTTTCTGACGTTTCCTTGTCCAAAATTAGCCGTTGGGAGTCATAAATGTCTTCCAAAAATAGTCTTGTCTTCTAGAGGAAAGTCCAGCAAACATTCTCTGAATAATTCCTTGAAACTTGCTCCAGAATAAAGACAAACGGCTGGGAGATCTTTGACATAAATGCTGATAATATTCAAAACATTCCAAAGAACAGCAGCATTTGAATTCCTGGAAGTGTCGATCTCTCCAAAAAAAACGTCGATCTGAGCTCTACGATCGTCGAACTGAGCTCAGAGATGAAATGGACAAGCAGACAGAAAACGTCGATCTGAGCTCGACGATCGTCGAACCGAGCTCAGAGACCTGAGAAATAACTTCAGGGAGGGATCGTCGAACTGAGCTAGAAGATAGTCGAGGGGAGTTCGACGATCAAGCAGAAGCTAGCCAAAAGCAGATAGTCGATCTGAGCTCGAAGATCGTCGACCGGAGCTCGACGATTTATTGAAGTTGAGCTCAAAGAGCGTCGAACGGAGTTCGACGATTCGTCGACCTGAGCTCGACGAAAATTTCCTTAGACTTAGCTCTTCAACCTTGATCTTGGAATGATCCTGGGGGCAGCTCCAAACCTAAGTTCTAAGCCCTAGACTCATTCTAATGTTGGCCTTCTTAACTATACAACTAGGTCAACTGGGATTCCTAAGACAAGCATAGTGATCCTTACCCAAATTAGTAATAGGGTGTTCCAACACACATCCAAGCTGGCATACCCTTATAAGGAGTTATGTTTTGCAGAATGTAGTATGGAATATCATTTGTAAACTAAGGTTTTGGAGCAGGTAGAGGAGGTGTTTTCCTTTTCTTGGAGATTAGCTTCCTCTTTGGAGCATCATCAGAATCATCATCATCATCATCATTATCGTCATCATCAGGAGACAAAGGATTGTCATACATTTCATCAATTTGACTTATCAGATCCTTAGGAATTTCTTTGCTAGCTTGAGTGGGAATAACTTCAGCTTCCATAGCAATGTCCTGATTTACTAGATCATCTAAACTAGGAATAGGGCTATTATCCATGATATAAGTTGGCCCAGGAGGTCTAGGTCTTTGTTTATATAATGCTACTGGAGGAGCTATCCAACTTTTCTTTATAATGGATAACACTTCTGAACTTGTAGGGGAGGTATAGCATACTATTGCTCTGGATGATTGAGTGGAAGAGGAGGGGCAGAACTGAATATAAGATCCAAAAAATTTCAGCAAAGTATGTAGATTTACTTTAGATTAAATGAAGTAGACACTTCCAGGAAGAACTTCTGGCAAGCTTTTCTCTTGAGCATTGGATACTATAATATCTATACCTTGATTATCTACATCTGCTACTGAGTTAGTTATCTCTATATCATCTTATTCCATATCAATATCAAGAAAATGTAGAAAATCTGGTTCCATATCAACATTTGTTCCTTGTGCTACTGCTGCTGGTGCTGTTGTTGCTACTTCATCATTAAGTATCTCCCCCTACCTGGTTTCATTATGTACTGAAGCCAGGCCCCCATATGAAGAGATGGTAGAGGTGAGGGTTGATATTTGGGCAAAAAGAGATGATATGGAGATAGACAGAGTGGAAATAGCCTCTGCAATGATGGTTTGGTGGATAGGCTTCAGGAGCTCAAGAAGTGGTTGGATGATAGACGGATTCAAAGAGGTGGAGTTAGATGTTTGGGCAGGAGGTGGTAAAGAAGGGATATAGTTCGTGAAGATAGTTGCTGGAGGAGATGGTTGGTTGGAAGTGTCTGCAAGGTGGTCCTGATGAGGAGATTGGTGAGGAGAAGGAGTGTTCAGGGAAAATGAAAGTGAATTGAATGATGGGATTGAAGAAAGAGTGGAGAGGGGGATATCAGCAAGATAAGATAGAAAAAGAGATTGGGGAGGAGTAGGGATGGATGTATATGCCCTAGGAAAGGGAGAATTGGATGGAATATGTGTATGGTAAGAAGGAATTGGAGATGTTGGAGTGTAGGGGTATGTTTTAGAATAGAAATGATGGCGGGGGTTTGTTGAACTTGAGGCTGAGATGGAGCTTGAGAATCAGGAGCAGGTGGAGGGGTGGATTGAATCTCTGTAGAGGGGTGAGGAGTGGCTGATATAGCCCTTGTACTTTAGAATATTTAGAGGAGGAGGACTTTACCTTAGATGGCTTTATAATAGTCCTCTCCCATCTACCAAAGAGAGCAGATGTGAGCTTCTTAGAGGCATTAATGAAGGTGGTTTGAGATACCAACAATTCATTAGCCTTGGATATCAGAAACAAGCCCAATATTCTTCCATAACAAACCTCCTTTTTGCTGTTCTTTCTCCTGATTAAATCAAACAAAATTTGGGGCCAGTTCACACTTTTCTTACTCACCAGGGCAGCCATAACCAGGAACTGTTTCCTAGAGATGTAGTCATGTGCTGTATGCTTAGCAAACAGCACCTTCCCAACAACATCTGCAAGAAATTTATATGTCGGGGAGAAATTTTTCTTATACATTTTTTAGGGTTTTCACCAAAGTGACCTATTACAGCCAGCATATCTTCATATTCCTTATCATCTAGTTCTAGATCTTCTTCTCCAGTTTTCAAATTGAAAAGTTCAGAGAGAACGGAGGGAGAAAGAATCACCTGAGTACCACTGATAGTCCCAGTTATTTCAGTCTCTATTGAAGTGTAAGAGCCAACCCATTCCTTGATTTTCATCATAGGAATCCTGATTCTATTAGACATGAACTGCTTCAGATTTTATTCCTCAAATAGCTGTAGAATATCTTTGAAAATTTGATCTGACTGTTGGAAAGATTCAAAATCAATATCGAAACCATGATCAAACTTTATGCCGGTTGATCCAGTAGCGGCCATTTGTGACGTTAAGATCGAATGACAGAGAGAAAGAGCACACCTGCAAGAGAAAACACAAGATCAAGTGCAGGAGGGGAATTCTGAAAGTGCGGGATTGAGGTCGAAGAAAATCTAGATATAGTATTTTCTGGAATATGAAACGACAATCTCAATCCGACGAAAACTCAAGATTATTCGATCTCAGGTCGACAAAAATTACATAAAGAACAAAGTTCGTCGATCTAAGAACGAAGAGAGGGGAAGTTTTCGTCGTTCACAGAAAACTTGTAGAGATATAATTCGTCATCCTCTGATCGACGAATGAGCTATACTAAGATATTTCGTCGTTCTTAGGTCGACGAAAATTCTCAAGAATAGTTATCAGTTCGTCAATCTCAGGTTGAGGAATAGAGACAATTCTTTGACTACAGACAGAGCATTAGATTTAATCCTGACTATTTATCATACCAAGCTGATTGACAAAGAACAAATGCTTGGATGAGTCCAATGGCTTAGTGAATATGTCTGCTCTTTGAAAATCAGTAGAGATAAATTCAAGTTTAATCATATGTTTGTCAACACAATCTCTAATGAAATGATGTCTAATGTATATATGCTTGGTTCTAGAATGCAATACTGGATTTTGTGAAATTGAAATGGCACTTGTATTATCACATAGTATAGTTGAATTATTTAAGTTGACACCATAAACAAGTAGTTTGTTTTGTATCCACAAAATCTGTGAACAGCAACTGCCTGCAGCCATATACTCAGCTTCAGCAGTGGAAGTTGAAACAAATGTTTGCTTTCTATAGAACTAAGATACAATTCTATCACAAAGGAACTGACAAGTTCCTGAGGTTCTTTTCCTGTCTACTCTACATCTAGCATAATCAGCTTCAGAAAATCCAGTTAACACAAATGCTGATTCTGTTGAATACCAGAGGCCTAGATCTTGACAACCTTTTATATATCTTAAAATCTTTTTTAAGAAAATAAGGTGAGATTCTTTAGTGTTAACCTGGAACCTAGCACAAAGACATGTGGCAAACATAATGTCTGGCCTGCTTTCTGTTAAATACAGTAGGGATCCAACAATGGCCCTATACTTGGTTTGATCAACTGGTTTTCTAGATTCATCAGCATCTATAACAGCATTGGCAGCTATGGGAGTCTTTATGATAGAGGCATCATTCATCCCAAACTTCTTAATAAGCTCTTTAGCATATTTAGACTGAGAAATGAAGATTCCTTCAGGGGTTTGTTTCACTTGGAGACAAAGGAAATATGATAACACACCCATGCTACTCATCTCAAATCTTCAGTGCATTAAATCAGAAAATCTTTTGCACAGATTTGGATCAGTAGAGCCAAAGATTATGTCATCTACATATATTTGTACATATAGAATTTTATCATGATGTAGTTTTGTAAAAAGGGTTCTATCAACCATGCCTCTTGAAAAACCATGCACTAAAAGAAAGCTGGCTAAGGTCTCATTCCAAGCTCTTAGAGCTTGCTTTCAACCATAAAGAGTTTTATATAATTTAAAAACATAGGAGGGGTGAGTTGAAGAGATAAAACCTGGTGGCTGTTCCACATATACTTCTTCTTTTAGTTCCCCATTGAGAAAAGCACGTTTGACATCCATTTGATATACCTTGAATTTCTTGTGAGCAACATAGGCCAAGAAAATTTTGATGGCTTCAAGTCTTGCAACAGGTGCAAAGGTTTGATCATAATCAATTCCTTCCTCTTGCATGTATCCCTGAGCAACAAGCCTTGCCTTGTTCCTCACAATCACATCTTGGGTATCAAGTTTTTTTCTGAATACCCACTTAGTTCCAATTACTCGATAGCCCATAGGCCTTGGAACTAAGTCCCAAACATTACACCTCTCAAGCTGATTGAGTTCCTCTTGCATTGCAATAATACAGTTTTGATCTTGCTCTGCATCAGATATAGATTGAGGCTCAATTTGAGAGAGAAAGCAGGAAAGCATCACATCAGGGTTGAGTTGATGCCTTGTCTGCACTCTTGCTGATATGTCTCCAGTTACTTGAGATCTAGGGTGATCTCTAAGTATGACAAAATCATTAAGAGAAGTTGGTTCAGCAACAGTTATTTGAATTAATTCCTTTTGTGGAATTGTATCAACTATTGGAGGAAGTTGGACTTCTTCCACAGTTTCTTCTTAACTGTCAACTTCTGATATAGCTTGTGGAGAGGTATGTGATTTAACCTTTGAGGTAAGGTTTAGATCATCCAAGCTCTAACACAAATTCTGTACCCTCAAATGAATGTTGGTAGAGATATCTCTCTCCTTGTAAAACATGTTAGATTCATCAAATATCACATGCATAGATTCTTCAATTTTTAGTGTTGATTTATTAAACACCCTATATGCCTTATTGACTTGGGAATATCCTAGAAAAAATCCCATTACAACCTTAGCTTCAAAATTTCTAAGTTGTTTCTTGTCATTGTTGTGAATATAGCATATAGATCCAAATACTTTAAAATAGGCGATTATAGGTTTCTTACCTTTGAGTAGTTCATAGGGAGTCTTAAGCTTTAGTTTATGTATTAGGCTTATATTCAGGATATAATTTGCTATGCTGACTGCTTCTTCCCAATATGATAGTGGCATGTAAGCATCTGCAAGCAATGTACCTGCAACTTCAATGAGTGTTCTATTCTTCCTCTCAACTACTCCATTTTGTTTAGGAGTTCTGGGAGCTAAGAAGCAGTGTCTTATACCTTCTTTCCTATAGAACTCTAACATAATAAGAGATTCAAACTCAGTGCCTTGATCACTTTCAATCAATGCAACTTGAGTAGAATACTCAATTGTAAGTTCTTGAGAAAATCTGTAAGAACTTGAAAAGTATCTGACTTAGCTCTCAAAAAGAAAACCCATATGAATCAGAGAAGTCATCTACAATAACTAATGTATAAGACTTTCCTCCTAGTCTTTGTACAACAATAGGACCAAAGAGGTCTATATGGAGAAAATACAAAATTATAGGTGAATCACTCTTATTAATGGATTTGAAACTAGATTTAGTTTGTTTGCTTAGTTAATAAGCCCTACAGAGGCCTTCCTTCTTGTAGGGACAAGAAGGTAAACCTCTAATAAGATTGTCCTTAGATAACCTAGCTATATTCTTAAGGTTTACATGACCTAGTCTTTTGTGCCATAAACTAGTTTGAAAGCTAATAGAATTGAATAAACAGATATCAGATTTAGCTGATTCAAAATTTACTAAGTAAATGTTGCCTTGTCTAGTTCCTGTTAAAACTATTGTGTTGTTTAAATAAATAGTATATAGGGAGTTAGTAAACCTTACTTGATAACCTGTATCACATAGTTGGCTTACTGATATCATGTTATGCTTTAGACCATTTACATAAGTCACATTTTTGAATGTGATAGCTCCACAGTTGAAGTCACCATGGCCTTCTATCAGTCCAAAGCCTGAGTCACCAATGATTACTTTAGGTCCAGTCTTGGTTTTATAGTTGATTAGGCATTATTTGCAACCTATAATATGTTTAGAACAACCACTGTCCAGGTACCATTTGTTTTGAGTGACAGGGTTCTCTTCTACCTGCAAAAAGGATTATAAGTTTTTGACCCTGGTTACTTTTGGTCCTTGTTGTTTAACATAGCCAAAACTAGAAATAAAAGAGCATTCAGGTTGATCCTTATAACCTAAAGGATGATACCTTCTAGGAGGTATGACCCACTGACTAAAGGGATTAAGTGATTTATTAGCTTTTAGGTTACTCTGGTTATGAACTAGATCTGACAACTTTGAGTATGTTCATCGACCTGAGCTCGACGATCGGGGTTGAGTTCTTCGATCTCTGCTCGAAGAATGGAGGTATTCATTCTCAGAGCCCCAAAAATGTCGATCTCTGGTCGATGAACCATACTGGTTTTGTTGATCCCAGTTCGAAGAATAGATTATATGATTATTTGCGTTAAGAGTTCGTCGTCCTGAAGTCGACGAACTATACCCATTTCATCATTCTAAGTTCGACAAAATTTGTTGAACATAGTTATATTGTGTGTTTTTCTTTTTCTGACTTTTTTTCTTAAGGTCTAGTTGTTTAAGCACTTCATTGACTTTCTCTACTTGTTCAGTATTCTTCTTACCATTTTCAGAGATAAAATTTATGGGTTTTGATAGTTGATTTTTTTGAGTAAGGATTGGTTCACTAGACGAGGCTCCTAATCCTAATTTGTTATTACTAGATCTTGTATTGACTATGCTAGTTATGTCTATCAGTTGTGAGCTTCTACCATTTAAGGTTTCTTCTAGTTCCTTAGCCTTACTTAATTCAGATTTAGGAACATTATTTGTTTATTAGCTAGGTTTAATTCTTCAGTTAATTTTTCATTATCAGCAATGATTTTTTCTTGTTATAATAGTTTTTCCCTAAGAAGTTTCATTTCCATCTCAGATCCTATTAGGTCTAAACACAATAGTTTAAATTCATATTTGAATTCTTTGGATTGAAAATCATATGATGGAATTACCTGATCCTCTTCAGAGAGGAATTCTTCATCACTTGATTTTTTAGAATCTGATTTGCTACTTCCAGCATAGATTGCCATAAGGCAAACTTCTCTGGCCTTCTTTTCTTCAGAATCATCCTCACTAGAACTGGAGGAAGATGTCTCATCTTCAGTGTCACTTCAGGTCTCAGCCACAAAGCCCTTCTCCTTCTTTTTGTATTTGCTGGAGGAGGCCTTGTTGTGCTGATGTCTTCTTGACTCCTTCTCATGCCTTCTGTCTTTCTTTTGAGCTTCTAGACATTCTGAGATGAAATGTCCTGGTTTCCTGCACCCAAAACAGACTTCTTTAGAAGGGGTCTTATCATACCTGGGTTTATCTTCATTCCTTGAATACTTCCTCCTAAAGTCCTTTCTTGCCATGTTATAGAATCTCTTAGCAAAGAGACTCATAATTTCTTCATTGGCAGATAGGCTAGGAGATTCTTCTGCAGCTTTAAGTGCTAAGTTTTGTTCCTTCCTTGTAGGTGTTGAATCTTTTGGTTCAACTGCAGCTTCTCTTGACTTGACCAGTTGCTCATTGGATTTGAGCTTTCCAAGTAGAGATTTTGTTTAGATTTCAGTCATGCTTCTGGCTTCTTTGATGGGCCAAATTCCTGAATCCCATGTTCTAGGGAAGCACATGAGGATCTTGTCATTGACTTCAGTTAAAGTGATTTCTTTATCCAACGTTCTGAGCTCACTGATGATGGAGCTCAGCCTTTGTACATTACTTCTTCAGATTCTGCTTCATCTTTTCTGAAGTACTCTTATTGGGATATGAGGTTTGATCTTCTGTCCTTCCTCTCATCAGCAGAGCCTGCTACCATTTGGTTGAGGGAATCCCAAATGGCTTTGGCAGATGTGCATTCAACAACTTTTTGAAATATGTCATCTGACATAGTTTGAGCCAGTATATTCATAGCTCTGGCATCAGCAAACTTTTCCATCTTAAGTGCATCAGCTTGATCTGGAGGAGGTATTGCACTGAGATTTACTGAAGTTGATGTAAAGGCCACTTGAGTTGGTGGTCCTTTCAAGATAGAGTTGAAAATATCCTCATCAATAGAGTTCATGTACAACTTGATTCTTGCTTTCCAGATTCCAAACTTTTGCAAGTTGTAAACTAGAGGTCGTGTGTTGGCATAATCCTTGTTTTGTGCCATGATATTAGAAAGTAAAATATAATCAGAAAGACTACTAAAGCTTATTCAGAGTTTATCCTGAGGATCTTGGTTTATCCACGTGTGAGCCTTTTTGATATGATTAACCCCCTCTGATACCAATTGAAAGATAGGGTAAGCTCTGAATAACTCTAGAGGGGGGGGGGTGAATAGAGTTTTTGAAAACTTTTCCCTATTACTGAAATAAAAGGTAAGTGTACAAATACAGCAAGTGAACTTGAGAAAAATAACTAAGTTACACAATAAGCATTATATCACAGCACAGGCACAAGAGAATATCACAGACACACAGACAACACAAGAATTTTATAGTGGTTCCCCAAACTTAGGTACATCCACTCTACTACCACACTGGTAGGAATCCACTCAGGTTTTTGATCTGGTGACTGCCCCCAAAGAGCTTTTGATCAGGTGCCCAAAAACCAACCCAAGTCTTTTGGAAGGAGACTTGCAACAAGAATAATTTTGAAGGGAATTAAAACCCTGTACAGAGGTGGGGATGAGAGAGTGATGATGTTCTTCTCTTTCTCAAATACAACTGAGAGAAGACTAGTGGATTATTGATGGTGTCAAAGCTCCCCCTGAGATGCTGATCTGTTCAGGAAAGAAGGAAGCTTTGCTTCGGGTTATAGGCCTTCAGATTTTCAGAGATCCTTGACTGATTTGAATGTTGATGTCACTTGAGATCAATAAAAACAAAGAGGGAGAGAAAGAAAGACTCTTGATGGTGATGGTTGTTCTTTTTTCTTCTCTTGAGAGCAGTCAAATTTTCTGAGAGATGTTTTTCACTGCACTTTAGGATGTTTTCTTTGATGTGACTCTAGTTGATGATCAATCTCTGCTCTTTTGTCTCTTGTAGTTTTTTGGCAGGGAGATATGTATTAGATAACTGCAACTTCGTCGAATTCAAAAAGAAAACTCTGCAATAAATGTTCAGCAGAAATCTTGGGAATGAAAAATGGCAAGAATGCTGTCAATTATTTTATTCTATGTCTGTCCCGAGATATAAGCAATTAATTGCATGGAGGATGTTAGCAATCAATGCTGCCAGTAATGGCTCTATTCAGAGAATATAAGTGCATTGATTTGCTAGGGAATTAATAGCCTATAATAGATATAAAATGATGAGACAAAAAGAGAAAGAATAAAGGACAAAATTACTTACAGTTTTTGTCGACCCGAGATCAGCTTTTGTCGACCTCTAATCATCTTTCGTCGACCTCTAATCAGCTTTCGTCGACCTCTAATCAGCTTTCGTCGACCTGAGCTCTGTGAATCACTACTGTGTATAAACTGGCTAATTCTGCGCTCTATGTTCGTCGACCTGAGACTGTGAAGTTAGTCGACTTAAGAACTTGGTCAATTTATCGGCATTGAGTGAATAACACATTTGGCATTGAGTGATCTTTGTCTCTAAGTCAGCCTTGGCTTTGAGTGAATTATGGCGCCTAGTGCTGAAGAGTTAGTTGATCTGAGAACGGAGTTCGTCGAGCTCCGCTCAGAGATTTTAGCTCTGAGTTAGTCGAGCTGAGCACGACTATAGTCGACCTGAGATCGACGAATGTAGATTTTTTTTTCTAATTCTTGATTTCTCTATGTCTTGAGTCTTTGGCAGTGTTGTAGGTTTGTCCTTTGATTTGTTGACTCTAAGAACATGGCCTAGACTCTAGAAACACATAAAATTTGACCCTTCTATACAATATGGGTCACAACCTAAGAAGAGAACCTAGCCCAAATTTCCTAGGGGTTCCAACACTGTCTCTTGGGGAAGTTAATCTGAATGTGTCCAAGATAGTGACAGTGATAGCATACTGGCGGGGGAGGTGCCCCATACTCTAGCCTTGGCATCTTCCGCATTTATAATGGCTGAGGGGTCAATACTTCTTGATCCCTTTGCTCCTGTTTATGCTTCGGGCGAGGTTGATCTCCATTTCTCTGATCCCTCTATTGTTCACTCCTACCACCAATAATCGTAACATCTGCTGGTATTTTTCACTTGCCTCGGACCGTAAGCTTGTCTGCCTCCAACCTCTTTGCCATATCAAGAATCTGGGACAGGCTACTGTTAGAAATAAAGAGGAGCACTTGTCTCAAATCGTCTCGAAGGCCCTTGTAGAACCTCTTCACGTAGCTAACATCATCCAACTGGTATGAATTCGCAAAGCGAGCCAGGAGAGTACACTCCATGCAGTACTCCAAAACTAACCTGCTGACCTGCCTTAACTGAAGGAATCTATCCTCTAGTTCATTTCTAGCTGACTGTGGCACAAAATGCTCTAAGAATTCTATCGTGAACAAATCCTAAGTGAAGTCTGCACCCTCAAATCCTACATAGGTTGTGTCAAGAAGGGAGCTCCACCACCTCTTAGTTTGGGACTCCAAACATGAAACAACTAAAGATACGACCATATCAGTCGGGCGTCATATCCCAACCAACATCTCGTTGAAGATGTCCAACCATTCCTCTGTCCGTACGGCTGACTCCATCCCCAGATATAATGGAGGGGAGAGACCTTGGAAGACGCTAAACCAATTTGCCTCGGGATTTGGTTGAGAAGTTGGAGCCTATTGTGCCTTAAAAGCCTCCAAGATAGCTGTTAGTGTCTGGCCCATCTCTGATTGCTGGAACTGAGTGAGAATATGCGAGGGTGGAACAACATTCTGAACCGGAGGCGTTCCCAATTAAAAGGTCAGGGTTCGTTATAAGTTTCAAAATGAAGGGTTTTCTAATAAGGTGATTGAATAAAATCTCATTAAGAGTGGACTGTTTCTTGTGATTCCCTATATAGGCACACCATAGCTTCTGCTGCTTAGTTTGTCCCCAAACTAAACTCGAGCGGAGGTTTCCCATGGTTTGTGGACTTCTTTTCTTCGGGGCGAGGTTTCGCTCTAATACAGTTTTAAGACCCCATTTTTTC
Organism: Platanthera zijinensis; assembly: GCA_039513925.1. Taxonomy (NCBI): domain Eukaryota; kingdom Viridiplantae; phylum Streptophyta; class Magnoliopsida; order Asparagales; family Orchidaceae; genus Platanthera; species Platanthera zijinensis. Next base: position 101,959,458 of record CM077089.1, read on the forward strand.
TACCAGGACTTATGCCTAGAATCACCTCATTGTGGTGTCACATATTCCCAGAGGATCGCGACCACAAAATGCCGATTCTACCGACAAATACTCAACCATATATCAAAGAAGAAAAGAAGTAAACATATATAAACATGAATCCACAATCATGATGCTATATATACAAGTCCACAAAAATTCATAATTAACTGATCAACATAAAAATATAAATATGAGAGGAAAGATAAGAAGTCTCCTTCCTAGTACATATTGAAAGTGAGGGGTTATATTTGGTATACTCTAGAGGTGGGGGGGGGGGTGAATAGAGTGTTCTTTGGGTTTTAAAACTTTTACTGTAAATAAAAATTGTTCCTAAACCTATATGATTTATCACAGGCGAACAACAAATATAAGTAATCAAAATTCCAGCAACCTAACTAGCACAGCCACAGCAAGAACAAAAGAAAAGGGCATGCAGACAACACAAGAATTTTATAGTGGTTCTCCAACCTGGGTACATCTACTCTTCTACCACCCTGGTAGGAATCCACTAAAGTTTTTGATCAGGTGACTGCCACCAATGAGCTTTTGATCAGGTGCTCAAAACCATAACCCAAGTCTTTTGATCAGGTGACTTGCAACCAGGAATAATTTTGAAGGGAATTAAAACCCAGTATATTGTGGGGTGAAAGAATGATTTTGTCTTCTCTTTCTCAAATACAACTGAGAAGAATTTTTTGGATATTGACTTTAGCAAAGACCTCCCCCTCAGATATTGAATGGTTCAGGAAGGTGGAGCTTTGTTGCAGGGTGATAAACCTTCAAACTTTTTGCTTTGACCAGAAGATCTCAAGGAACTTCTTGACTGATGCTGTAATAGTTGTCCTTTAAAGAATCCTGAGATGAGGACAGAAGAAGACTCTGGATTTTTGATGGTTGTTCTTCTTCTTCTTCAACTAAATGTGCTTCCTCTGGTCTAGCACTTGTTTCTCTCTATCACCTTGTTCTTTGTACTCTACGTCTTAGAGTGCTGTTCAGAGAGAGAGAGAGAGTAGAAGATCCTTGTTCACTATTGTCATTCTGTTCTTGTGTATGTCTTATTGTTCTCTGTATATTGCCGGAAGGAGGAAAATCCCTTTTATATTTTACATATAAATATCCTTTTGAATTTTGAATTCCTTCCTGCATTCAATGCTGACGGCCTTGAGAACATTTACAATGAAATTTCCCCAACTGTTCCTTTGAAAAATGGCAAGTAATAATCCTGATGAAGACCATAACTAATGCTCCGCCAATTGTAATATTAAGAGAATATTTGAGCATTAATTACTCAGGAATTATTGCAATATAATAAAAATAGAAGGATGAAAATAACTAAGTCTGGATTCGTCGAGCTGAGATCCACAATCGTCGGCCTCAGAACTGCTGACTATTGCTTGATGAATCTTTCCAATTCTGTGAAATAAGATCGTCGAGCTGAGAACAAAGTTCATCGATTGGAGTTTGATTCTGGACTTAGGAATATTGAGATGTTTTCTGGACTTGAGTGTTGAAGCAGATGATCAAGAAATCGTCGACCTGAGAACTGAGTTCGTCGAGCTCAGCTCAGAGAATTTTTATCTGATTTTGTCGAGCTGAACACGACTATCGTCGACTTGAGTTCGACAAACGTCGAACTATTTTTCTGAGTCTTGATATTTCTCTAAGTCTTGAATCTTTTGCAGACTATTGATGGTTGGTCCATGCATTGTTGACTATAAGGACTTGGCCTAGACTCTAGGACACAACCATGACTCTTGCTATAAATGTTGGGTCATATGATCCTAACTTTGTGAACCTAGCCCAAATCCAACTAGGGATCCAACAATCTCCCACTATTTGGGTGAGGTCACTAATTACAGACTCAAAATCAAAAAAATGTACAAAGCAAGAAAAACATATATCTGGCAGAAGAGAAAATAGCATATGCCGCAGATATATATATATATATATATATATATATATATATATATATATATATATATATATATACAGTAAGCTTTGTATCATGAGTGAGAAAATAGTTTTAACAATACCATAATCAAAGCAGTTCAAAATTTATTTCTTCTGCTACTTCTCCTTGTGCTTCTCCTCTTTGCTTTTGTCCCCAGGCTGAGTGAATATGATTTCCCTATTGAGATTGCTGCTTCTTTCTTTGATATATACAGATCTGATGCTCCAATCATAGTCAGGGTTGAGGTTCTAGGCACAATAGCCTCTGGGTGCAGTGCCATGTACTCTGCTGGATTGACGACCTTCTTGCTAACTTGAAGTTTGTTCAGTTCCTTTTCTCTATAAGATGATATAGTGGTGAATTTTGATGGATCTTCTCCTTCTTATAAAGCTTTCTTTATCTGTGATAGGCCGATTAGCTCTTGGAGCCATGCCATTCTGAAATTTGGATCAACATCCTGATTAACAGTTGATTGATCATCTTGAAGAGATAGCAGGGTGACAGGTTTGAATTGTGTAGATTGAGTTTTAAAGCTTGTCATGCTATGTTTTTCATCACTTTGAGTATAAAGAGATTTTAGAGGAGCAACTTCACTAAACTTCCCTTTAGGCTTATGAGATTCACTGTGCCTTCTAGATTTATATTGAGGAGCTTGCTGTTGAGGAGGAGAGAATGAAGGCTTTGGTAAACAATTTCTTTTATTTACTTCGCTGAACTTGTATTCCTTTGCTGATGACTGCCATCTTGGGATTGATTTATGGATGATCTTTCCTTCCTTTGATAGGTTCTTGTGAAAGATGTACTCTTAGAGGATACATCTGAACTTTAGGAGCAACTCTTAAGGCACCAGCAGGAGGAGGAGGAGGAGGACCTCTCCTAAACTTCTGAGGTCAAGGAGAGTATCTCCTGCTCTTCTTCCTTGCCTTTTATTCATTATTAGATTTCCACATCCATGCTGGGATACCCTTATAGGGGGTAATATTTTGCAGAATATAGTATGGTGTGTTATTTACAAGATTGGGTTTAGGGGCAGGAGGTGGAGGAGCTTTCCTCTTCTTGGAGACTTTCTTTCTCTTGGGATCCTCATCTGAGTCTTCATCATCATCATCATCATCATCATCTAACTCTTGTGGATTGTCATATAGTGCATCTATTTATCTTATTGTCTCATCAGGTATTGTAGATTTTGCAGTATTGGAGGGAGCTAGAGTATTATACACATCAGTGCTTTCAGCAACTGATTTATTTTCCTCATCTATATCATCCATGATTACTGTATCAAGATCAGGCATTGGAGAATCATCCATAACATAAACTGGAGCAAGAGGAGAAGAGACAGTGGGTGAAGCAACTTTAGGAGGAGACTCTAGAGTAGCAAAAGTGGCCTTTAGCCAAACTTTGGGGCTTATTGGTGTGGTATAAGGAATTATAGACATGGATGGCTTAGTGCTGTCTACTGGAAGGTTATTAAAATAGACTGTATTTATTGGTTCTACTATTGTTGCTTCTGCTGGTACATCTGTTGCTGCTTCTGCTGGTACATTTGTTGCTGCTTCTGCTGGTACATCTATTGCTGCTTCTATTAGTACCTCTGCTGCTGCTTCTGCTGGTACATTTGCTGCTGCTTCTGCTGGTACATCTGCTGCTGCTTCTGCTAGTACATCTGCTGCAACTTCTTCATTGAGTATCTCCCCATGCCTGGTTTCAGTGGCAACTGAAGCCAGGCCCCTTCCTGAAGAGGGAGCAGTAGAGAGAGCAGAAATTTGGGCAGCAAGGGTGGAAATGGATGCAGCAAGAGGAGAAATAGCCTCTACTATGATTGTTTTGAGGAGGGGTGTGAGATGGGCAATGAGTGGAGGAATAATGGAAAAGTCCAACAGTGGGGAGGTAGATTTTGTGGCTTGGGGTGTTTGAGTGGAGGTGGTAGTAACTGGTGGAGTTAGAGGTGGAGGTGGAGGTGGAGGTTGAGATTGTTTGTGAGATACATCTGGAGTAGAGGGAGTGTTATGAGGGGATAATAGTAGATTGAAGGATGGGAGGGATGAGAGGTTGGATAGGGAGATGTCAGGTAAATGCTTTGGAATAAGAGATGGGGGTGGTGATGGTATAAATGTATCATGCTGGGGAGAAGGAGTATGAGATGGAATGTGGGTTGCAGATGTTGGTATTGGGTATGATGGAGGTGTGGGAGTAGGGACTGTAATATGAGTGGAAGGTGGGGTTTGTTGATTTGCTGGCTGAGATGGAGTTTGTAGAGCTAGAGGTTGTGTAGTGGTGGATGGAACCTCTTCAGTAGGGTGGGAAGTGGCTGGAGCAGCCCTTGTACTCTCCTAAGTGTTGATGGAAGAGGAGGTATCCTTGGAGGGCTTGGTGATGGTCCTCTCCCATTTGCTAAAGAGGGCACAGGTGAGCCTCTTGCTAGCATTTATGAATGTGGTCGGGGAGACCAGGGATTCAGCAACCTTTTCCTTTAGGAAGATCCCTAGGATCCTTCCAAAACAAACCTCTTTCTTTGTATTGTTTTTCTTAATAAGATCAAACAAGATCCCCCAGTTAACTTGTTTCTTACTCACCATTGCACACATGACAAGGAATTGGTGCCTGGTGATGTTGTCATGGGCAGTATGCTTGCCCAACAAGACTTTCCCTACAATTTCTGCGAGAAACTTGAATTGAGCGGACAATTGTTTCTTCACCAATTTGTTAGGGTTTTCTCCAGAATAACCAATTTGGTTGAGCATCTCAGTATATTCCTCATTCTCAATTTCTATTTCTTCTGTGCCATTATTCAAACCAAAAATTTAAGTTAAAACTTCAGGGGTAAGGGAGACGTCATTACCCGATATAGTTCCAATCATCGTATTCTCTTCTGTTTTGGAGGATGTATAGACCAACTCCCTGATTTTAGTACCAGGTAGTTTAATCCTTGTAGAGAGATAATTCTTCAACTGCTGTCCTTCAAGCAGTTTTAGGATTTCCAGAAAGACGGGGTCGGAATATTGAAACGACTCGAAATCAACATCAAATGCAGTGTCAAATTTCATTGTCGCGAGAGCTCCTGCTTGAATCGCCATGAGAGCACCTACAAGAGAAAAAACGATGATCAAGTGCAAGGGAACTGAAAGGGCTGAACGGAGGTCGAAGAAAGCCTAAATATAAGGTTTTCCAGAATATGAATCGACAAACTCTGTTCCACTAAAAGTAAACAATTCTTCAATCTGAGGTCGACGAAATAATTTGGAGTTAATCAATTCGTCGAGCTCAGTCTGAAGGTTTGAAGACATTTTGCCGAGCTCCATTCGACGAAATTTTTCTGAAGTAGATTCGTCGATCACAAGTCGATGAAACTAACTTCACTAACAAAGAGTTCGTCGATCTCAGGTCGATGAATATCCAAGAACCCTTCCCAGTTCGTCGACCTCTGTTCGATGAAATTTGAAGAGTTCTTCGAGTGCAGACAGAATCTAAACTAAGTCTTCTCCATTGATCATTCCAAGCTGATTTACAAAGAACAAGTGATTTTATTCATCCAGGGGTTTTGTGAAAATATCAGCTCTTTGTAAATCAGTGTAGATATAGACATGTTTAATTTTATTTTTGTCTACACATTCTCTAATGAAATGATGCATAATGTCAATATGTTTAGTCCTACTATGCTGGACTGGATTTTGTGCAATAGCTATAGCACTTGTGTTATCACATAAGAGAGTTGAATTATTTAAGTTGAAGCCATAGTCCAGGAGTTGGTTTTGGATCCACAGCATCTGGGAACAGCAACTGCCAGCTGCAATATATTCTGCTTCAGCAGTTTTAGTTGACACAGATAACTGCTTGTTACAAAACCAGGACACTAATCTCATATCATGGAACTGGCAGGTTGCTGAGGTACTCTTTCTGTCCACTTTGCATCCAACAAAGTCAGCATCTGAGTATCCAGTTAACTCAAACTTTTATTCAGTAGGATACTAGAGTCCTAGACTAGGACAACTCTTTATATATCTTAAAATCTTTTTGAGAAAAACAAGGTGAGATTCTTTAGGGTTCTGAAAGTGTAAAGTTGTCAACCTAAATCACCTAGAGGGGAGTGAATAGGTGAATCGTGCGTCTATTTGTGGAATAAAAATTTTAGCGATCTAGCACAAGAAATCAAGCAATCACAGAAAGACAAGAAGATTTATAGTGGTTCCCCAATCTTGGGTACGTCTACTTTACCTCACCGATCTAAAAAATCACTAGACTAGGCTACTCCACTATCTCGAATTGAAAACAATCCTACGCCTCGGAACCAAGTTCCAACAATCTCGATCCCCAACACGGATCTACACTCGGAAGATTAAACTTCCTACAACTCGGAGACAAAAGAAAATGCTCCTACACTCGGAGAGAAATCTCCTACAAGATATAAGAAAAGATTTGTAGAAATACCAACAATGATTTCTCAGATCTGGAAAATCTCGGCCAAAATCTTCTTTCTTTTAACTTGCGGCTTTATCAGAAATAGTTGAAGAAGAAACTCGGCAATATCTGGATCTGAAATTTCTTTGACTCACACGATCCGAGAGATTATGAGGAGTTGAAAAACCTTCTCAATCTGTAAGTCTACCTTTATCTGAATCTTCTTGAACACAAGCCCTAGGCGATTTGCACGATGAAGATCGACGATAGCTTCCGTTTTTGGAAAGAGAAAATCGATTCAGAGACTTAGAAAATTATTTGACAGCTTGTTAGGGTTAGTCAGTTTGACAAGACCATATATAGGATTACTCCTAATGGTAAGAAAAGACATTAATGACGACACGTTGACCAATCACGTCAAGTCATGAAGAAATCAGGCAGATCTTGACTTAAACAAATTTCAGAAAAAATATTAGTCTGCAGTTCTCGAGAAGTAGCATTAGCTCTCGAGAACTGAATGAATTTCTTGAGAACTAAACTGTTTGGAATTGAACTTAGTTTTCGAGACTTCAGGATCAATACTTCTCGAAAATAATATGGACTTCTAGAGAACTATAGCCTGACTTCTTGAGAACTATGAAGCTTAATTTCTCGAGAACTAAGAACTTCTCGAGAACTAATATGGACACCTCGAGAACTATAGCCTGACTTCTCGAGAACTAAGACTTAGAAAGAATTTCTTGAAACTTTCTGAACTTCGCGAGAACTACTCTGGGACTTCTCGAGAACTAAGAGAAACTTCTCGAGAACTAAGACTTAGAAAGAATTTCTTGAAACTATCATAGCTTCCCGAGAACTACTCTGGGACATCTTGAGAACTAAGAGATACTTCTCGAGAACTAAGAGATACTTCTCGAGAACTAAGACTTAGAAAATTTTTTTGAACTTAAACAGCTAAATTTCTTGAGAACTAAACTCCTGTTTCTCAAGAACTTCTAACTCTACGTCTCGAGAACTTAAAGGACTTCTCGAGAAGTGGACTTAGACAATTTTTGAACATTTTTGAAAGAAACTTTTTCTTCTCCTCAAGGGTCCATCTTCATTCCATGGTCCAAGTGTTTGAATATGAAGTGTATCCCAAAAGAGAGGCTACACATGAGTCAGCACCTTGGATCACACGGTCAGGAATTACACTGAATGGTCCTATGTTCATGACCCACTGTAGACTAACATTGGTCTACACTTATTAATGATGATCTGCAAACACAAAACTTGAACAAGATATCAAATATAACTTAATTCATCTAATTTCAAGAGTGACTTCATGCAAATCTGGGTTATTGTGGATGCAATGCCCAACAATCTCCCCATATTTGTAGAAGTCAGAACCCTCTATACTAAGGTGAATTATGATAATTAATAAAGAATTGGAAATGAAAATTTAAACTAAGGCAGAAGTGATTAATTGAACACAATTAGGCAAAATTTATAATTTTATATAAGTAATGTTTTAGATTTCTTATTCAACAACCTTTTCAACAAAATTCTCAAGAATAACTCAACAAAAGTACATTCTTTGCACTAAGGTTGTCTATCTTGCTTTTCCTGCTGCCTTCTCTGATAGCTGAATGGTTTGGGATAATACCTTAAGGCCTTTGGAGGAGATTTAGGATTATTCTTTCCATATTCCCTATCATATATCATCCTTTTGGTCATGGACTTTTCATATAATTCCCACTCAACTTAGCTGTAGTGAAGATTTATATTCTCATTATAGTCCATTACTAACTTAAGAGTATTAAGAATTAAGCTCTTAGAAGTGGGGCTCCAAACTTCAGCAAATTCCTTCGCTTTCCTTTTATCTGAATCAACTTTGGGAATGCTTCTGCTGACAGATTGCCCTTCTCCATATTTCCTCTTCTTAGAAGTGTTGCCCTCTGGTAAATCCCGAGGAATAATTTCATGCCATACATGTTCATTAGAGGCTGGAGGAGGATCAAGCAGGAGTCTGAACAGGGGTAATATCAGTCTGATCAGTGAATGTGGGGATGGAGAAATCTAACTTCCTCAACGAAATATAACCAGGATCAGGAGATATTCTGTCTTCATCAGAAAGAAGAATAATCTCAGGGATATCTTGCTTGGAAGTAGGGGATTGAGCAGGAGGAGATTCTGGTAATCTTATAGGAGAAGGAGAGGGAGCGGGAGAAGAATCTTTGGGATGTTCTTTAGCTGGTTCCTTGAAGAGGGGAGGAACATCTAAGGTGAGTTCTTCCACCATTCTGTCAATGGCTTCTGCAGTGTTTCGGAGGGTTTCTTGGAATTGAGCATCTGGAATGGTATCTTCTAGAGAGATTGCCACTAGGGACTTTGCTGGAGAGCTGTCATGACTTCTGATGGGAGATTTGCTTGCTAATCTTGCTAGAGAGGGCGGAGGAGATCTGACAATAGAAATAGAGGCTGCAGGCTCCCCCTGAGTTACTGCACCAGATGGTTCAGCAACATGATGATGGGAGGGAGAGGGGGTCCTGACCTCAGAGGTAGAAGCTGTAATTTCTTTAACTAACTGCTTTGGATTTTTCAGCTTGAGTTCCCATCTTTGGATGGAAGCCAATGAGATCTTGTTCCGGTGGTGAACTGGAGTGCCTTTGGAAAGTTTGAAAGTGACTGGATCAATCTCACTCCACAATAAAGAGATTATCCTTACAAATTTGGGATCCTGAATGTTGTCCCTGATCATCTCAAATACCATCATGCCAAACTTAAATTTTTCTCTAAAAATTACAGGTGTCATTACCGCAAATAGATCATTTGTTATGAAACTAATCGACCCTAATTGCACCATAAGATTTTTCCTATTATGTCTGTCAGAAGTTTTCCTTCATCATTGAAAAGATGTCTCCTTAAGGAGAAGAATTCCTCAGAAATTCCACAGAAGGAATAAGTCTTGTCATAATCCTCTAGAGTTTGGTCATCTTCTTCTTCCATAATGGGCATCTTCAGAAGCTTTGAAACATTATTTTTATCTAACTTGATTTTGATCCCTTTCACTGTAGTTTTCAAAATCTTACCATTCCTCCTTACCTTTGCATTTCTGAAGAATTCTTCGACATCTGGAAAAATAATCCTGCAGGGTTCTGATAGAACGAACATCAGTACGACTGAGAATGAGTCCGAGTTTTCAAAAAATAAGTCATGTTCTCGAGGAGTGTGAGTTTTTGAGATTGAATATGTTACTTTTCGAGAAGTAGATAGAGTTCTTGAGAACTACCTTCCTCTTGAGAAATTTCTTACCTGTTTGAAGTATCCTCGATTCTTGAGCTTTGAACTGATCTCCTGTGACTTATCCTTATTTATTCAGCATCCCAAGTTCAGTTTTGAAGAAATTGAACTTGGTATCGTCCAGCGGCTTCGTGAAAATATCTGCAACTTGCTGATCTGTTTGCACGTACTGCAGATCTATATCCCTTTGCTGCACGTGCTCCCAGATGAAGTGATATCTGAGCTCGATGTGCTTTGTCCGGCTATGCGAGACTGGGTTGTTTGCGATTTCGATTGCGCTGGAGGAGTCGCAGAACAATGGAAGGTCTTTTATCTTCATATTGTAATCCTCTAGCTGGTTCTTTAGCCAAAGCAACTTAGCAAAACAACTACCGGCAGAAATGTATTCTAACTCGGCCGTTGAGATTGCGACCCAGTTTTGCTTTTTGATGCTCCATGAAATAAGCCTTCTTCCAAGGAACTGACACGTCCCGGAAGTGCTTTTCCTATCATCTTTGCTACCTACAAAGTTTACTTCTGAGAAACCAATTAGTTCGCTGTCATTACTTCTTTGGTACCATAAGCAAAGATTCGGTATACCTTTAAGGTATCTCAAGATCCGCTTTGCAGCAGCATAGTGAGATTCTTTACAGTTCACTTGGAATCTAGCACAGAAACTTGTGGAGAACATTATGTCTGGTCCACTGGCAGTAAGGTAGAGCAATGATCCAACTATGCTTTTGTATTTGGTTTCATCAAAAGGTTTCCCTTTCTCATCATTGTCCAGAGACATAACTGAGGCTATTGGAGTCCTCATAGAGGTTGCACTCCCCATTCTGAATTTCTTAATCAACTACTTGGTGAACTTCATTTATGAGATGAAAATTCCATATTCAGATTGTTTCACCTAAAGTCCTAAGGAATACTTCAGCTCTCATATACTGCTCATTTCAGACTTCCCTTACATAAGTTTAGAGAACTTTTTTGCAAAGGTTGTTGTCTATAGAGCCAAAAATAATGTCGTCGACATAGATTTGCACTAGCAAGATCCTACCTTTAATTTCCCTAAGAAATAATGTCTTGTATATCTTTCCCCTCGTGAACTTGTTCTCGAGGAGAAAGCTAGACAGCGTTTCGTACCAAGCTCGAGGAGCTTGTTTCAAACCGTACAATGCTTTTGATAATAAATAAACATGCTCAGGGTAGTTAGGATCAACAAAACCTGGGGGTTGTTCCACATACACATCTTCCTTTATTTTACCATTCAATAAAGCGGGCTTCACGTATATTTGGTAGACAGTGAATCCCTTTAGTGCAGCATAAGCAAGGAACAGTCTGATGGCCTCGAGTCTTTCCACTGGAAGGTATGTCTGGTCGAAGTCGATCGCTTCTTCTTGACGATATCCTTTGGCTATGAGTCTTGCCTTATTTTTTATGATTATCCCATTCTCATCCAACTTGTTCCTGTAGACCCATTTCGTTCTTATGATATTCTTACCTTTGGGTCTTGGAAAAAGCATCCAAACTTTGCAGCGCTTGAACTGATTCAATTCTTCTTCTATGGCCAAGATCCACGATGCGTCTGAGTTTGCTTCCTCAAACTTCTTTGGTTCAACCTACCAGAAAAAACATAGATAGAGATTCTCGTTAGTTAAACCTCGACGAGTTCTGAAACCATCCCGGGGATCTCCTATGATTTGGTCCATTGGGTGATCCTTCAGATGTCTGAGCAATATGTTCCTTGTATCTGGAACTTCTTCTCCCACTGGAGTGACTTCATTAACTTGGATAGTATTTTAATCTTGATCCTCTACCTCTCAAATAGGGGTTGGAGAGGTGATCTTGATGAACTTTTTATCTTTACCTTCGGTCGATTTGCTTTGCTGCAAGCTCGTCTCATCAAATACAATGTGTATGGATTCCTCTACAACCAGAGTTTTTCTATTGAAAACTCTGTATGCCTTACTATGGATACTATATCCTACAAAAATACCTTCAAAACTTTTCTCACTAAACTTAGTAGTATGATACTTACTATTGTTAAGTACGGAGCATTTGCATCCAAAATTCTAAAATATTAAACTGTTGGTTTTCTGCCTTTTAGAAGTTTATAAAGTGTCTTATCATAATTCTTGTTTAAGAGGGCTCAATTTTGCACATGGCAAGTAGTGTTGACGACTTCAGCCCAGAAGTACTTCGGTAGTGAAGCATCAATCAACATGGTCCTGCAGGCCTCTATGAGTGTTTTATTCCTTCTCTTAGCTACTCTATTTTGCTGTGGAGTACGGGGAGAGGAAAACTCATGAAATATATCTAGGCTTTCACAAAATCCTATCATGGCCCCAGATTTGAACTCTGTTCCATTGTCACTTTTGTTTTTGACTACGGAACAGTTGTATTCAATTTGGAGCTGCCTGATAAAATTTGTAAAGATATCAAAGGTATCTGACTTGTGTTTCAGAAATAACACCCATGCAAAACACGAGTAGTCATCAACAATTACCAACGTATAATCCTTACCTCCTAAACTTCTAACTTGCAGTGGACCGAACAAGTCCATATGAAGTAGGTGTAAACACCTATTAGAGTTTTTGCATATAATGCTTTTAAAGGTAGCCCTTGTTTGCTTGCCTTTTACGCATGCATGACAAGGTCTCTCTTTGACATGCTTAATATTTTGGGCATCACATACTAAGTTCTGGGAGAATAATTTATTAATAGTTTTAAAATTAATATGTTCTAGCCTCTTGTGCCATTGGTCACCAAGAGATGCAATATCTTTTGCCAAAAGACACACTGGTATAGAAGAATCTATACAAATGAAATTTAAACAAAATATGTTCCTGCTTCGAGTGCCTGATAGAATTGTTTCCATATTATTAACAGACTTTATCAAGCACTTGTCAGCGTGGAACTCAAGTATGTATCCTTTATCGTATAGTTGACATATGCTTATGAGATTATGTTCCAATCCCTCCACATAAGCTACATCCGAAAAGTGTACATTACTGTTAGTGATCATACTGTAGCCTTTAGTTATCCCTCAGTCTGAACCTCCAACGATGACCTTTGGTCCGTTGCAGACTGGAGTGAAATTCTGGAGTATTCTTCTTGTCCCGGTCATGTGCCGAGAGCATCCACTGTCCAAGTACCAGATTTGCATTTTGATGGCCTTTGGACATACCTGCATTCATGATCACTTTTCCTTAGGAACCCAAACATGTTTGTGTCCTTGGTCTCAGGTTATGAACACTCCCCCTACAAAGATTAGCATTCTGAGTGGTCAATCTCATGTTGCAAACTTGAGGGGTAGTAATTTCCATGATATTAAACCAACAATCGATTGCAAAATGACCAATTTTACCACAGCACCAACAGTCAAACTTGTTGTATCTTTGCCTTACGTACTCCTTCTTGACCTCTTGAGATGGTGGTCTAGTAGGGGTAGCACTATTGGAGGAGGAGGCATCATGATGATGACAATCACATGACTTCTTCTCCTTCGGAGGCCTTTCCTCAACGGGCTTTACTTTAGGTGCTTTCTTGAAGTTGTGGCCATGATTATAAGGACCATAGCCCTGAAGAATCACTTCTTCATAAGGTGCCTTAAAAACACTCAGACCAATGTTCCGAGAGCGATTCCATCCTTGGTACCGAGACTTTTGCTCTACGTAAGTAGGCCTGGTCAAGTGACCATAGGACGAGTCCAGATCAAACTTATTTGTTGGAAAGATGACTTTCTTAAATATAGTCTGATCTAGAGGGGCTTTCCCCTTTTCTTTGGCCAAGGCCATCTTGGCAGCCTTATTCTTTCGTTGAGCCTTGTTTCTCCTAAAAGATTTACTAGGAGCGGCAACATGGCCTAGTCCAGCTCCTTTGGCCTTAAATGAGAATTCAGCAATGAGTGGAAGAACAATCTTAGGCTTAGAGAAACTTTCAACAAGTTTCTTCTCAGCCTCGAGTTGTTTTTCCAACTCTTTGATGATTTCATCTTTAAGGTCGAGGTGCTTACGAGCTTGATTGTGTTCTTCCATGGCAAAATTGAAGTTCTCTTGAAGAGAGTAAGTCTTAGCGACTTCTTCTCTCAAGCTGCTCTCAATAGCCTTTAGAGACTTAATCTCTTTAGCCTGATTTTTCATGACTCGGTGACATTTGTCGTAAGTCATGATCAGCTCCTTGTACTAGGCCATAAGTTCCGACTCATCGTCAGAAGATTTGTCCTCATGATCATGCTCAAGACTTTTAGATTCAGAGGGAGAAGTGTGAGATTTTACCTCCCAAGTAAACTGGGGCTCTTGTTCGTCATCTGATTGAGCCATGATCCCAAAGTAGGTTTCCTCTTCTTCACTCGACTCAGATGAGTCGGAGTCGCTAAGAGTTTTGCCCTTCTTAGCAAACAGGCTCTTCTCTGTCCTCTTCTTGTGGTATGAGGACTTCTTTTCCTCTCTTTTGCCACCCACCTTCTTGTGGGGGCAGTCAACTATGACGTGACTTAGTTTGTTGCAACAGTAGCAAACGATGTCAGTAGAAATCTGTTTGTTCTGTTTAGAGTTATACCTGTCATGGCTACCCGAGCCTTTCTTTCGCTTATCACCGTCATGTCGTGATCTTCTATATAAGGCATCCTTGCCTCTCCACTGCTTCTTCTTGTTAAAGAATTTCTTTAACTACCGAGAGAGAAACGAGAACTCTCCTTCAGATAGTTCTGAGCCTGAGGTGCTTGGCTCAGAGCTTTCTACTTCACTTACTTCTTGAGCAGGTGCTGGTGAGGTAGCTTTTCCCTTCCTTGAACTGTCAGCCTTTAATTCAACAGACTTCCCTTTTGAGGAGAAGTGACTTTTCTCTTCTTCAGCTTTTCTGGAATTGATTTGCAGTTCATAGGACATCAGCTTGCCAAATAGATTCTGTGGGTTAGTCTCGGCTAGTCTGCCAAACACCCGGATGGCACAGACTTTGTTGTCCCATTCCTTTGTGAGAGACCTCCGAAACTTATCAATCAGCTCCCCATTGGTAAAGACTCTACCATACACTCTTAGGCCATTCACTATCTTGAAGAAATACTCAAAGGTATCTGCAATGGTCTCCTTTGACCCTTGCCTGAAGGCTTCATATTTCTGGTTTAGTAGGGACCTTCTATCATCCCTCACTTCTTCAGTACCTTCCATCAAAGCAACTAGAGACTGCCATATCTCCTTAGCCGATTGGCAGTGAATCAGATTCTACAGCATCGAGTCATCGACTGCACTTGCTATGATATTTTTAGCTTTCTTGTCCAACGAGACAAGTGCAATCTTGTCCTTATCCAGATCCATCAATTTATTAGGAACATTCTTGGTTGGATCTATAGTATAGATAGTCATAGGAACGTTGGGACCCTCTTCAGCAATCATGAAGATCCGGAGATCCACAGCTTCCATGAAAAATTTAATTCTCTCTTTCCACATGGGAAAGTTATTCTTTGTGCACAAACGAAGCTTGGCAAAATCTTTGACCTTGTCCATTTCTTGAATAACAAAATGACAACTTTCGAGCGGAAATTGATCAAGGTGTTAACCTTTTAACGACCAACCTGCCTCTGATACTAATTGAAAGTGTAAAGTTGTCAACCTAAATCACCTAGAGGGGGGTGAATAGGTGAATCGTGCGTCTATTTACGGAATAAAAATTTTAGCGATCTAGCACAAGAAATCAATCAATCACAGAAACATAAGAAGATTTATAGTGGTTCCCCAATCTTGTTTACATACACTTTACCTCACCGATCTATCAAATCACTAGACTCGGCTACTCCACTATCTCGGATTGAAAACAATCCTACGCCTCAGAACCAAGTTCCTACAATCTCGATCCCCAACACGGATCTACACTCGGAAGATTAAACTTCCTACAACTCGGAGACAAAATAAAATGCTCCTACACTCGGAGAGAAATCTCTTACAAGATATAAGAAAAGATTTGTAGAAATACAAACAATGATTTCTCAAATCTGGAAAATCTCGGCCAAAATCTTCTTTCTTTGAACTTGCGGCTTTATCAGAAATAGGTTAAGAAGAAACTCCGCAATATCTGGATTTGAAATTTCTTTGACTCAACCGATCCGAGAGATGATGAGGAGTTGAAAAACCTTCTCGATCTGCAAGTCTATCTTGATCTTTATCTTCTACAAAGCAAGCCCTATGCGATTTGCACGATGAAGATAAGCGACGGCTTCCATTTTTGGAAAGAGAAAATCGATTCAGAGACTTAGAATATTATTTGACATCTTGTTAGGGTTAGTCGGTTTGATAAGACCTTATAGAGGATTACTTCTAACGGTTAGAAAATACATTAATGATGACACGTGGACCAATCACGTCAAGTCATTAAGAAATCCAGCTGATCTTGACTTTAAAAAATTTCAGAATAAATATTAGTCTGCAGTTTTCAAGAAGTAACATTAGCTCTCGAGAACTGATTGAATTTCTCGAGAACTAAACTATCAGGAATTCAACATAGTTTTCGAGACTTCAGGATCAATACTTCTCGAAAACAATATGGACTTCTCGAGAACTATGAAGCTGAATTTCTCGAGAACTAAGAACTTCTCGAGAACTAATCTGGACTTCTCGAGATCTATATCCTTACTTCTCGAGAACTAAGACTTAGAAAGAATTTCTTGAAACTTTCTGAACTTCCCGAGAACTACTCTAGGACTTCTCGAGAACTAAGAGATATTTCTCGAGAACTAAGACTTAGAAAGAATTTCTTGAAACTTTCTGAGCTGCCTGAGAACTACTCTGGGACTTCTCGAGAACTAAGAGATACTTCTCGAGAACTAAGACTTAGAAAATTTTTCTGAACTGAAATAGCTAAACTTCTAGAGAACTAAACTCATGTTTCTCGAGAACTTCTAACTCTACTTCTCGAGAACTGAAAGGACTTCTCGAGAAGTGGACTTAGAAAATTTTTGAACTTTTTTGAAAGAAACTTTTTCTTCTCTTCAAGGGTCCAATCTTTATTCCATGGTCCAAGTGTTTGAATATGAAGTGTATCCCAATAGAGAGGCTACACATGAGTCAACACCTTGGATCACACAGTGAGGTATTACACTGTATGGTCCTGTTTTCATGACCCACTGTCGACTAACATTGGTCTACACTTAGTAATGATGATTTGCAAACCCAAAACTTGAACAAGATATCAAATACAACTTAATTCATCTTAGTTCAAGGGTGACTTCATGCAAATCTGGGTTATTCTGGATGCAATGCCCAACAGGTTCACCTGTAACCTAGCACAAAGATATGTGGCAAAGATAATGTCAGCTCTGCTTGCTGAAAGGTATAGTAGGGACCCAACAATGCCCTTATATAATTTCATATCCATAGGTTTCCCATGTGCATCCGAGTATATTACAGCATTTGTAGCCATGGGTGTTTTTTTTGCTGAGGCATCAACCATCCCAAACTTCTTTATAAGATCTTTAGTATATTTAGCCTGGGAGAAGAATATGCCATCAGGGAGCTGCTTCACTTGGAGACCAAGAAAGTAGGAGAGCTCACCCATGCTACTCATCTCAAATTTTGAATGCATGAAGTCAGAGAACCTCTTGCGTAATTTGGGATCAATAGACCCAAATATGATGTCATCCACATATATTTTTACCAACAAAGTTTGTTCCTTATGAATTCTAGTGAATAAAGTTTTATCTACTGTGCCTCTATTGAATTTATGCTCTATTAGAAAGCTGGCTAGGGTCTCATACCAAGCTCTTTGGGCTTGCTTTAAACCATAAAGAGCTTTATGCAATTTAAATACATTAGAAGGATAAGTTGAAGAGACAAAACCTTGAGGTTGTTCAACATAAACCTCTTCCTTTAGTACTCCATTTAGAAAAGCACTCTTTACATCCATCTGATATACTTTAAACTTCTTATAGGTAGCATTGGTAAGAAAGATTCTGATTGCCTCTAATCTTGTAACTGGTGCAAAAGTTTGTTCATAGCCTATCCATTCTTCTTGCCAATAACCTTGAGCAACAAGCCTAGACTTATTTCTCACAATTACACCTTGGGCATCTAGTTTGTTTCTATATACCCATTTGTTTACAATGACTAAGTAGTCTTGGGGTCTTTAAACCAAATCCCAAACTCTATATCTCTCAAATTGTTTGAGTTCCTCTTGCATAGCAATGATCCTGTGGTGATCTTGCTCAGCATCTTTTATGGATTGAGGTTCAACTTGAGATAGGAAACAAGCATGATTCAAGTCTTGGTTGATTTGATGTCTTGTCTATACACCTACTGTTATGTCTCCAATCACTTGAGATTTTGGGTGATCCCTATGTGTGACAGGATCAGTGGGTGTAGTTGGTTCAGCAACAACATTTGGATTTAATTCCTCTTGTGGAGTTATGTTTGTTGTTGGATGAAGTTCAGTCTCTTCAGTGCCTTCTTCTTCACTTTATTCTTCATCTTGTGGAGAAGGATGTGTTTGAGCCTCTTGGGTGAGGCTTAGTTCATCCAAATTCTCACACAAGTGAGATACCTGCAAAGGATTATTGGTAGAAATCTCTTTCTCCTTATAAGACCTATTAGCCTCATCAAAAGTAATATGGATTGATTCTTCAATTTTAGAGATGACTTATTGAATACCCTATAAGCTTTGCTTACGTGGAATATCCTAGAAAAATTCCCTCATCAGCCTTAGCTTCAAACTTTCTAATGTATTTCTTGTTATTATTATGTATATAACATACACATCCAAATACTTTAAAATAGGTGAGTTTAGGTTTCTTCCCTTTAAGTAATTCATAGGGAGTCCTATTCTTTAGTTTATATATCAAGCTTCTATTCAGTACATAATTTGCTGTGCTTACAACCTCATCCCAAAAGGATAGGGGCATGTAAACATCTACAAGTAATGTGCTTATTGCTTCAATAAGGGTCCTATTTTTCCTTTCAACTACACCATTTGGTTGGGATTTCTAGGAGCTGAGAAGCAGTGCCTGATATCTTCCTTATCACAGAACTCATGCATAAGAAGAGACTCAAACTCTGTACCATGATCACTTCTGATCAAGCAACATGAGTAGAGTACTCAATCTGTATGGTCTTGAGAAAATATGTAAGAACTTTAAAGGTATCTGACTTAGATCTCAGAAAGCACACCCAAGTGAACCTGGAGAAGTCATCTACAATAACTAAAGAGTAGGATTTCCCTCCTAAGCTCTGTACAGTAATGGGTCCAAAGAGATTCATGTGTAGCAAGTATAAGACCCTAGGTGAATCACTTTTATTTACAGATTTGAAGCTAGATTTCATTTGCTTGCCTAGTTGACAGGCCCTGCAGAGGCCTTCCTTCTTGTACGGACCAGAAGGTAAACCTCTCACAAGGTTATCTTTTGATAGCCTAGCAATATTTTTCATGTTTACATGTCCTAGCCTTTTATGCCATAATTAATTCTGATTACTAATTATGTTAAGTAAGCAAATATCTGAATTGACAACATTAAAATCAACTAAATATATATTTCCTTGTCTATTCCCAATTAAAACATTTTGTTTTTCTTTATTTGAAATAGTACAAGATGTTGAGTTAAAGTGTACAAGGTAACCTTCATCACATAATTGACTTATGGAGATAAGGTTATGCTCTAGTTCACTTACATAGGTCACCTTCTTGAATGTGACATCTCCAATTCTTACTTGTCCATAACCTTCAGATTGGCCACACTTTGAATCACCAAAGATTACTTTTGGTCCCATCTTGGTCTTGTAATTGAGTAGATTTTCCTTATTGCCAGTCATGTGTTTGGAACAACCACTATCCAGGTACCATAGTTGATTCACAACTGGGCAACTCTTTATCTACAAGAAAAACAGTTAGTTGTTCTTGACCCAGGTTACCTTGGGTCCTTTATATTCATGATATGAAAAGATAGATATTACAGAAAATTCCTGTTGAGATTTGTATCCTAATGGATGATATCTTCTAGGTGGAATTATCCAATCAACTAATGGATAAAAAGGTTTCCTAGATTTATTAGAGTTGCTATTATAGTTATGATTATTATCAAGTCTTTCTGTGTTCGACAAAATGTTGTGAGTTCATCGATAAGAGTTCGATGAATTGGGATGAGATCGTTGATCTCTGCTCAGAGGATGCAGAAGTTCATTTTCTGTGCACCAAGTTTGTCGATATCTGCTCGACAAACCATACACAATTCATCGGCCACAGTAAGATGAATGATTATTATTAAAATTTGTGTTCAGAGATCGTCGTATTGAGGTCGACGATTTGTTCATGTATCGTCGATCTGGGTTCGACGATAACTACTAAACATTATTACTTTTATTATTCTTCTTGTTCTTAAGTTTGTTCTTAGTTTCAATTTGTTTAAGAACTTCATTAACCTTATTAACCTGTTCAATATTTTTCTTTCCTTTATCAGAAACAAAATTTACAGGTTTAGAAAGATGATTCTTTTGGATTAGGATTGGTTTACTAGATGAAGCTCCTAACCCTAGTCTATAGTTATTAGTCCTAGCATTTAATGTGCTGGTTATATCTAACAATCTTAAACTTCTACCATTCAATGATTCTTCTAATATCTTAGCTTTGCTAAGTTCAGATTTCAGAAAGATAATTTGTTTATTTGTAGAATTTAGTTCAGCCTTTAACCTATTGTTTTCAGAAAGAACATTTTCTTGGTTTCCTAATCTTTCCCTTAGTGTCTTAATTTCTTTTTCTGAATTAATTAGATCTATGCACATGGTTTTAAATTAAGATTGAAATGATTCAGAACTATAATCAAAAGAAGACAATACCAGATCAGCTTCAGATGTTGAGGCTTCTTCAGTGTCTGATTCTTCCTCCTCTAAATGACTCCTGGAAGCATCAATTGCCATGAGGTAAACTTCTTTGGCCCTTGCCTCCTATTCTTCTTCACTGGAGCTGGAGGATGAGGATTCATCTTCAGTTTCACTCCATCTTTCAGCTATAAAGCCTTTCTCCTTCTTCTTATGTTTGATGGAGGAAGGCCTGCTACTTTGCTGTCTTCTGGAGTCCTTCTCTCTTCTCTTCTCCTTATTCTAATTCTCTGGACACTCTGAGAGGAAGTGTCCAGGTTTCCTGCAGCAAAAGCACACCACTTCTTTAGTGGGGGTTTTATCATACCATGGCTTGTCAACCTGCCTGGATGACTTTCTTCTAAAATCCTTCTTTGCCATTTTGTAGAATCTTTTGGCAAATAGAATCATCAACTCTTTATTAACTGTTGGAGTGTCTATCTCTTCAGCAGCCTTGAATGCAATACTATGCTCCTTCCTTGCTGGTGGGGGTTTTATTTGCCCAGCTGCTTCTCTGGATTTGATAAGCTACTCATAGGACTTCAGCTTTCCTAAAATAGATTCACTGGAAATCTCATTTAGGCTCCTAGCCTCCTTGATGGGCCAGATCCTTGAATCCCATGAGATTGGAAAGCACATAAGGATTTTGTTATTCAGCTCTGTGAGGGTGATGTTCTTATCCAAGGTTTCTAGCTCATTGATGATAGAGCTTAACCTATTGTACATGTCAGCAACAGATTCAGCTTCCTCCTTCTTTAAGTTCTCATATTGCGATATGAGATTTGATCTTCTATACTTTCTTTCATCAGCAGATCTAGCCACCATTTGATTTAGGGAATCCCAGATGGCCTTGGCTGATGTGAATTCAACCACTTTCTGAAAAATGTCATCTGACATTATTTAGGCCAGAATGTTCATTGCTTTGGCATCAGCAATTTTGGCCTTCTTCTGAGCCTCAGTCCACTCAGTTGGTGGAACTGCATTAGTGCTGGTGGATGCTGTAGAACTTGATGCCAGAGGGGGACCTATCAAGATAGAATTGTAGATATCTTCATTAATAGAATTCATATATAATTTTATTCTTGCCTTCCAGATGGCAAACTTGTTTAGGTTGCATACTAGAGGTCTAGTGCTTGCATAATCTTTGTTCTGTGCCATGTTGTGTATACAAATCTATTGGAAATACAAAGACAGATCTAACTTAGGATCTTTGGTTCAAGGGATTGCTTGTACAACCAAAACAACTCCCCTCTGATACAAACTGAAAGTGAGGGGTTTGATCTGGTATACTTTAGGGGGGGATGAATAGAGTATTCTTTGGGTTTTAAAACTTTTGTTGTAAATAAAAATTGTTCCTAAACCTATATGATTTGTCACAGGTCAATAACAAATATAAGTAATCACAATCACAACAACCTAACTAGCACATCCACAACAAGAAGAAAAAGAAAAGGGCATCCAAACAACACAAGAATTTTATAGTGGTTCCCCAACCTGGGTACATCCACTGTTCTACCACCCTGGTAGGAATCCACTCAGCTTTTTGATCAGGTGCTCAAAAACCAAACCTCAAGTCTTTTGATCAAGTGACTTGCAACCAAAAATAATTTTGAAGGGAATTAAAACCCTGTATACAGTGGGGTGAAAGAATTATTTTGTCTTCTCTTTCTCAAATACAACTGAGAAGACTTTTGTGGAAATTGACTTTAGCAAAGAGCTCCCCCTGAGATATTCAATGGTTCAGGATGGTGAAGCTTTGTTGCAGGGTGATAGGCCTTCAGACTATTTTCTTTGACCAGAAGATCTCAAGGAACTTCTTGACTGATGTTGTAATAGTTGTCCTATGAAGAATCCTTAGATGAGGATAGAAGAAGGCTCTGGATTTTTGATGGTTATTCTTCTTCTTCTTCAACTTAAAGTGCTTCCTCTGGTAAAGCACTTGTTTCTCTCTATCACCTTGTTCTGTGTACTCTGCATCATAGAGTGTTGTTTTGAGAGAGAGAGAGAGCAGAAGATCTGTGTTCACTGTTGTTGTTATGTTCTTGTGTATGTCTTGTTGTCCTCTGTCTATTGCCGGAAGGAGGAAAATCCCTTTTATATTTTACATATAAATTTGCTTTTTGAATTTTGAATTCCTTCCTGCATTCAATGCTAACGGCCTTGAGAACATTTGCATTGATTTATTTCCCCAACTGTCCCTTTGAAAAAGGCAAGCAATAATCCTGATGAAGACTATAACTAATGCTCCGTCTAACGTTAATATTCAGAGAATATTTGAGCATTAATTACTCAGGAATTATTGCAATATAATAGAAATAGAAGGATGAAAATAACCAAGTCTGGGTTTGTCGAGCTGAGATCCACGATCGTCGGCCTCAGAACTGCTAACTGCTGCTTTATGAATCTTTCTAATTTTATTTACTAAGATCGTCGAGCTGAGAAACAAGTTCGTCGACAAGAGTTCGATTCTGGAATTAGAAATATTGAGATGTTTTCTGGACTTGAGTGTTGAAGCAGATGATCCAGAAATCATCGACCTGAGAACTGAGTTCGTCGAGCTCAGCTCAAAGAATTTTTATCTAATTTCGTCGAGCTGAGCACGACTATCGTCGACTTGAGTTCGACGAATGTCGAACTATTTGTCTGATTCTTGATATTTCTCTAAGTCTTGAATCTTTGGCAGACTGTTGACGGCTGGTCCATGCATTGTTGACTCTAAGGACTTGGCCTAGACTCTAGGACATACCATGACCCTTGCTATACATGTTGGGTCATATTATCCTAACTTAGTGAACCTAGCCCAAAACCAACTATGGATCCAACATATATAATCCTCATTATATAACGCTCGTGGAAGTAAAGCACCTAGGCACTCACTGATCCCATGTGTTGGAACACCCTATTACTGATTTGGGCTACAATTATTATTCTCTGTTTAGGATGTTTATTTTGACCCAACTTGTACAGACTAGGGTCATAGGTTATTTTCAGAGTTGTTATTTCAGAAGGTATTCAAGAGAAGCTCAGTTCGATGAATGTAGAGCTCAGTTCGACGAATGCAGAGCTCAGTTCGATGAACTCTGTCCCCTAACTCTAAGATCAGTTCGACGAACGGTGAATTAAGTTCGATGAACTCAGATCTCAACTCAAAGCTCAGTTCGACGAAAGCCAAGCTCATTTCGATGAACTCTGATCTCAACACAAAAACTCAGTTCGATGAAAGCCAAGCTAAGTTCGATGAACTATGATCTCAACACAAAAACATAGTTCGACGAAAGCCAAGCTCAGGTCGACGAAATCTTTGCTGAGTTCGACATCAGGCAGTCTCTTTACAAAAGGCAGAATATTTTCAAATGTTTACTAACTGACAATTAAAACTCTGATATTTAATGCTAAATATTCTAACAAATATAACCGTTTATGTCAGCATTAAATATGTATTTATCACAGAGTTTTAAAACTAATTAATTTCAAGGCAGTTATATTCTCATGGGATTCCTTAGATGTTTCAAGAATCGATTAATTCAAATATTTGAATTCTTCTCAGACATTTTATATATATATAAAGAAGATTGCTTCTTTAATGTTACATTGATAGACAAACAAACTTACATATACAAATATACAGAGATACAAATATTCAGCTTCAGACTCTTCCATTGACAAATCTTCAAATTTGAGAGACATCCTAATACAATTCTTTTAAAAACATCTATTGGAGAGCAGAAACATACAAGATGGCCTACACCCTGAATAAAATTTCCCTCTCCTAATCACAATCTCTATTCAAATCAGGGGGAGATTTTTGCAACATCATCCACTAAGACTTCTCATAAATACTTGATAGAGAAGACAACATCTAAATCTTTTAGTTTATCTTTAAACTATGTATTGGATTTTAACTCCCTTCAACAGTTAATTCCTGGTTCCTAAGAGACCTGATCAAAAGACTTAAGCTTGGCTTTTGGGTACCTGGCCAAAAGCCCAAATGGTTACTATATCTCCCTTAGAAAATAGATCTTATGGTGACATGGACCCTGAGCAAAAACCTATTATGGATACCTACCAGGGTGGTAGAAGAGTAGACATACCTGTATTTATTGGGGAACTACTATAAATCCTTGTGTCGTCTGTGATGGTTTCTTTCTATTTTATGTGTTGTATTTATCATATATATATATATATATCACTAATTTTAAATCTACTATAACAATAAATCAATGTTTTTAAAATACTCTATTCACTCCCCTCTAGAGTAAAGTTAGATCTATACCTCACTTTCACCATGACTACTGGTGCTACTGTCACACCGGTAATAGGCTAGTTCACCTCCTCCTAGATGTGTTGGTTCCCCTTGTGCTGGAGTCCCCAGTGTTATGCCCATCAGGCCATTAGATTAAACTAAGTCTTGATCCCCCTCCCCTCCCCTGCGATACCTATGCACCATATGGGAGAGGAGGAAAGGGAAGTACCAAAAGTGGAGAGTAACCAATAGCAGGTGATAGTGGACATATCTATCATATGATAAAAGTATCTATCATAGCAATGTTAGGTATATAAATGAACATGTAGTAAAAGTAGTAACATAATGAAAACGACAGATTAATGTAATGGTAGAATAGTTAACTATCATCACAGAAAAAGTAACCTTAACTTATAAGAATGCACAAATAGACTTATAAGTTAAGGGGTCATTTTTCAAGGCCTAATGTATAAAAGATCTCATAATAATTTATACATTTGGGGTAGAGGTTTTATGCAAGTTATGTATGATATGAAATGATATGCATGCTTGATGATATGTTTCACACAAGTGTAACGTACCCACCCGACTCTATGCGTACAGACCTTTAGTTCTCACATTTGGAGTTAGCTAACCACTCGAGTACCTCTCGTAGTGGAAAACAAAGGCAGTGGGTTGGGCCTCCCCACTCCTAGGGTGGTATTCACACTATCCAACCTAGACATTGCGTACAACTCGGTACACCCACAATTCGGTGCTACAGAGTCACTTATGCTAGAGCTGGCCAATCCACTAGTCTTTTATGGGCTAAGTGAATACTTACACTTACCGAGTCAACGTATTGACGTCGGTGTGAACGATCATTTAATAACGAGGACCCACCACTTAATGCACATGCGGACATGCTATAAGGAGCTTCCGAGCCATCGGATCACCAGTCTAAGCTATCTATCCTCCTGAAATGACTGGGTGAGTGTAATTGATGGTTGTTTATTATTGTTTACTCTTTTAGTCTACTTATTCTTATAGTTTAGAGTTAGACATAGACTACGCAAGGCATGCCCGGTGGAGGGCTCTCGAGGGCACTAGGAACAACGATGGGTTGAAGCCCAAAGCTCCCTTTCTAAAGGCACTTATTTTTATGGGTAACTACTTTTTCCAACCCTATCCCACATTGTTCGTTAGCTAACTCTAACTGGATTACCATCCCCAGGGAGAAGACGATACTTCGTGGGCCCTGATCACAACTCTATCTCTTTGATACCCTGACAAATTGATATTTGGCACTAAGGGTGACCTTATCAAGACTCCACACAACTAGGTGCACCCACTATATTTCCACCCATGTGAGGACTACAATTTTAACCAGAATAATTCATTTCATTGTATGCAGACCAAATGAACTAGCTTAAGTGTATGAAAGTGAATACCCCAATTTACTTTATCAACAACATTAGGATTATTTCTAGGGGTCTACCATGACATGTTGAGCCCAAATCCATAATTTGTTATTTTTCTTAATTAAATCAACCTCTGAATAACTTTTCACTAAATCATAAATCGTAAGACTTTGAACATGAAGTATAAATTTCTGACATGCAATGATCACACCATAATTTCCACAACCACTTATTGACTAAGGCTTCATTTAGTTCGGCGGTGGCAGGTTGATCTGGTGGGTGGAAACCGAGTTTTCGAATTAGAGGGGCGAGGTGGCTTCTCAAAACAGAGCTTTTTGGAGCGTTTCTCAAG
Organism: Platanthera zijinensis; assembly: GCA_039513925.1. Classification (NCBI taxonomy): domain Eukaryota; kingdom Viridiplantae; phylum Streptophyta; class Magnoliopsida; order Asparagales; family Orchidaceae; genus Platanthera; species Platanthera zijinensis. The sequence continues at coordinate 101,985,910 of CM077089.1, forward strand.
ACGGGCGGGTGAAAACGGAGCAAATGCCGCCATAGGTTCATTTGTTTACCCTCCTTCCGGCGGCATTTGCCCAAAATTGAGCAGCGAAATGCCCAAACAAATTGAGCCTAAATAACAGTAAGGTATAAGTTTCCTAATTTTCAAAAAAATTTCTATCATAAACCAAAATATAAACTTTTTGATTAAAATGAGATTAACAAATAGACTACAAGATTTTTTTCATCCAAAAATTATAATAAAATTCCTATAGGTCATTAATGATTAGAAAGTGTTACTACCCAAATTTCATCATCGTCTCATTTATTCTTGCCACATAAATAAATTAATGAGTAAAACATCACCTAGGGAACTTTGTGAAGGAAACTCTACTTAATTACTTCCAAAAATTACAATGAAATTAATAAGGCATTATTGTGGTCTAAAAGATTTACTGGCCAAGTTTCATAATTTTCCAGTACTCAGTTTGTCCTGAAACAGATTATTTCCCTAATCATAATTTCTGGAATTATAAAGAAGGTACTAGAATTTTTCATCCAAAAATTACAATATAATTTGCAAACATAAATAACATCAATTTAAGCCCTTTACCCAAGTTTCACGATCATTAAATACTACTATGACATGTATCTGTACTTGATAGGAATTTACATATTTTAACTAATAAGTGAATTAAGGGGAAGAAATACTCATAAAAATTCTAAATAAATTTTCCATGGTGTTTCTATACCGTATGAAACTACCTACAATGTCTTGAGCCAAGACTTTAAGATATGACCATATAATCTTCACTAAATCTTAAGGCTTGAACTACGGTTTCATGGCATTCCAACCTTGAATACTTCTAAGACTACTTAAAGGGGTGTTTCAAGTGGTAATATGTCAGGGGCCATGGTTTCACCTTTTTTGGTTGAGGGATTGACCACTCAACAATACCATGTGCACTATTGAAGGACTAGGCCTATTTCCTTTAGGTGGCCAACTTTGCTCACTAAGTTACCCTATCAATCAACTCCAAATGGGCTGATATTTTTTTCATAGGCTTATAATGACCCCTCTAGTCATCTACAAGAGTTAGGGGAAATTTGAGGCACGTAGACCCTAATTTAATCACATGTATGAATTATTATATTTTTACAAAAACTATTGGAAAATCATCTCCAAAAATTCTAATTTTTGGATATGTTGTGAGTCATGGCAAGACCAGCCGATGGTCAAAATTTTAGGCCATTTGACTTAGTGGGCCCCTAGGGTACTCATTTTAATATCTAGTTATCCCTTGGACACCTTGCACCAAATAGTGTGTTGAGGGAAATCCAGTGATCTAAATGTGTTGATTCAAATTTTGAATTAAACTTGACACCAAAGGCTAGGTTTTTTATGTTGGACATATTTACAGAAAATGCTTGTACTCTTTTTAATAATTAAAATAAGGTAGCGGTTAAAAAGTTACATAATGAAATAATATATACAAAAATATTTGGCCTGCGCTTATCAGATCGAGCTCGATCCAATGGCTCACGGTCATCATCTCCAATGAGCCAAGGGGCAGGATTGCTTCTGCCTGGAGCACTTTCAAGCTCCAATTCCTGGCCACCCGACCACCTCCCTGGCTGGCCACCACCACCACTAGTGGAGACGACGGCCCCCAAGTTGTTGATGACGGCACGCTAACGGACGACCCTCCTTTGTCTCCAACAAAGGACTCGTGTCGCTATGGCATTCGTATGGAGCGGCGCTACAATCTCCGCCCTTGGCGCAAGACAAATAACTAGTTGAACTTCTTCTATTATTAGCTTGAGAGCATTTATATTTTTAGCATGCTTTATTTAATCATTTGGTGTATGTTATTTTATTTGGGCTGCATGTAGCCATGGAGTGTGTTATTTTTAGTTGGGCTACATATAGCCAAGACTTGGAGTTAGGCCTATATATAGGCATGTAGTGTTTTGTTTAAGTGAAGTGGAATGAAGGAAACTCTTAACCCTAATCTTTCCTAAAGTTCTCTCTCTCTCTCAACCTCTCTTAGCCGCCACCCTCCTTCTCTCTCTCTCTAAGCATTCAACCAACCCTCTCCTCCCTCTTCCATAGCCGCCTCCTCCACCCCCTCTACGTCAACCATTCCCCACTACCCATAGCCGGCCGACCACCTTCCTCCTCCACTCGAGCACCCCCTTGAAGAAGAAAACGGCCACCCCTCTTCACTTGGACTTTTATCCAAGGAACGTCTCCTTCAACGACGAATAATCTGGACATCGGTGTGAAGCGGCCAAGGAGGACGATCTATCTTTCCGTCCGGCGCAACTTCGACGGAACCGCGAAAGAGTGATCCTTTGAAGGTAGTCGAAATCATCTATTCCGACTTGGGTAACGAACCACTCCACTCAAGTGTGATTCTGTCCTTATAGTCTAGTGGCCGGAAAGATTTTTCGCGTTGGATTTGAATCGTTAGATTCTTCGTGGTTTTTTCCTTTTGATTTTCATCTATCTTAACGCGTTATTTCTGAAAGGGCTTGGCGAGCCCCGTAATTTTGTTGGGAGAGATCTACCATTTTTCGATCGCATTTTGGGCAGACTCTTTTGGTACAACCACGCTTGTCCGGACCGGGTAGGTCCCTTTTGCTTGGAAGAACATCGACCTATCGTCGTTCGTTCGACCTTTCAGCGGTGTTGCTACCGTACGTCGGTGAGCTATGTAATTTTGCTTGCGAGTGTGCTGCGAATAAACTTGTGCGAGTGTGATAGTGGAGTTTGAGACGCGTCAGCTTTCTTCCCCGAGCCCATATTTGAGACTTCGATAGAGGCCTACACCAATTTGGTATCAGAGGGGGTTCTTGTCAATTTTTTAATTGGCACCCTCCCCTGTTATTTTTGCACGTTAGCCCGCATTGTTGTATGCACGTTTGTTGTCAAAATCTCAAAAAAAAAACAATATTTTTGGTCTGCCAATAGCGGCATAGATTTCTTATTTTTAAGCAAAAAAAATAAAAAAAAAAATTTAATAGTCCTCATTTTATTTCCTGTAAGAAAATCAAAAAAAATTTATTTTTCTATAATCGTTAAGTGGGATTAAATCCTTCCGTGGTCTGTCTAAGTCTGTTGTTATCACCATTGCATGCGCACTAGGCTAGGTACGGAATATCCTCCATCTTTTTTTACTATGGATGATGACCGGGGCGAGGGACGTACCCTCACTGAGATTGAGGAACTCCGTCAAGATTTCACGGAGCAGATGACGACAATTAGGGAGGCACTTCACGGAATGGGATTACCACAAGGGGCACCCCATAATCAACCCGCTCACCAATGGGTGGGAGACAATCACAATCCTTACCCCCACCCTCCTAATGAGCACGCTCCACGCGCACCTTACGAGTTTGATCTTACTCGGGCCGTCCGAGTCAAGCCACCATCCTACGATGGTATGGGGGATCCCCAAGTCTTCCAGGACTTGGTCATGGAAATCGAATGCTATTTCAAGTGGTATGCTCTGAACGACGCGGATAAGGTGCGAGTAGTGAAGATGAAGTTGCTAGGGAGTGCTAAAATATTTTGGCTGAATGAGGAATGGCATTTGAGAGTCGAGAACGGTGCGTTGCCCATTGGTTGGGATGACATGAAGGCTAGGCTGACAGAGCAGTACGTCCCCACGTACCATCGAACACAGATGTTCGATGATTTAGCCACCCTTAAGCAAGGGACTAGGTCGGTTTCCGAGTACATGAGTCTAATGAAGGACATGATTGTTAGGTGTGACGTGAAAGAGATGCCCGAGGTCACCCACTCCAGGTTTCGTAAGGGACTAAACCCCGACATCCAAGGAAAGCTTTTGCGTTATGGTCACACTGACTTGCACGTCACATTCAACGGTTCCTTAGATATTGAGAAGCACAATGTGCTTAAGGGTAAGACTCGCTTGTTCCAAAAGGGCAAGTCCATCTTACGACCACCTCCCACCTCCACCTATAAGGAAAAGGGAAAATATCAGTCCCCCGACTCGACCTCCATAGTCGTAACGGCTAGGAATAATAGAAACCCCTCTAGTGAGAGAGTCCCAGTGGGTAGGGTCAACAGAACGAATGTCACCTGTTTCGCTTGCGGGATCCAAGGGCACTATACTAGTGATTGTCCTACTAAACCCAAACCATTAGCCCTGTTAGATTCCACTGGTGGGTCAGACAACCTTACTTTCGAGGCGGGAGACGAGAGAGAGTCGGATGGAGTGCCAAGTGATATGGAGGATGACTCCCATATGATGTTTATGAGGTATATTCTGGCGACCCCACGAGTATTAGACGACTGGAATAGGATGAACATTTTCACATTGAATTTAAAAAGTGGTGAAAATGGTGTAGGTTGATCATCGATAGCGGTAGTTGCATGAACGTTATTTCTGAAGCCGCGGTGAAGCGTATGTCACTTGCTGCCGAGCCACACCCTCACCCTTATAAGGTGGCATTGGTAAACAAGTCGTCCCTCCCTGTGTCGAAGCGATGCTTGGTACCCCTTACCATCAAAGCTTATTCTGATCAAATTTGGTGTGACGTCATCCGTATGGATGCTTTTCACGTCTTGCTGGGTCGCCCTTGGTTGTATGATCATGATGTTACCCACTTTGGTCGGGCCAACACTTACAAGTTTAAATTTAATTGCAGAACCATTATCTTTAAAGCCGCTCCGCCAAAGGATCTTTCGGCCCCATCCAAGGATACGATCGTCCCGATCGAGAAGAAAACATTGAGTCTGATAGGGAAGAAAGAATTGAAGCGTACTATTTTTGTAGGCGGTGTCCTCTATACATTAGTGTGTCTACAAGTTAAGGAAGATGCAGCAACGTTTGAGAATTTTCCGCTGGCACTGAGAAAGCTCTTAGATGAGTTTGTGGACGTGTACCCGGACGAGCTACAGTCTGAGTTACCCCCCATGCGGGATATCCAGCATGCCATTGATTTCATTCCGAGCTCATCAAGTCCCAACCTCCCACATTATCGGCTAAACCCTTCCGCAAACTTAGAGTTACAAACCCAGATTTCGGATTCATTGCAAAAAGGTTTTATCCGCCACAGCATGAGCCCGTGTGCCGTACCCGCCTTACTTACCCCCAAGAAAGATGGCTCTTGGAGGATGTACATGGATAGTAGAGCCATTAATAAGATCTCTATTAAGTACCAATTCCCCATCCCTCACTTGGACGATTTATTGGACATGTTAGCCGGTGCCACAATTTTCTCGAAATTTTACCTTAAGAGCGGCTACCATAAGATCCGAATTAGAGAAGGGGATGAGTGGAAAACTGCATTTAAGTTTAAGGAAGGGCTCTACGAGTGGTTAGTTATGCCTTTTGGGCTTTCCAATGCGCCGAGCACGTTTTCGAGGATGATGACCCACATCTTCCAACCCTATATGGGAAAATTCATCGTGGTATATTTTTCGACATTTTTGTTTTTAGCACCTCCACGATAGATCATGAGTCACATTTAAAAATCATCTTTACCATGCTGAGGTCGGAAAAATTATTCGGGAATATTAAGAAGTGTACTTTCCATGTATCATCGGTTGAGTTCCTCGGTTATATCGATAGTTCGAAAGGGATCTACGTAGACCCCAAGAAGGTGCAAGCCATTAGAGATTTGCCTGAGCCCGCCAACATTCGGGATGTTAGGAGTTTTCACGGGCTTGCTACATTCTGTCGGAGATTTATTAAAGATTTTAGTAGTATTATGGCACTTATTACCGAGTGCATGAAAAAGGGTGAATTTACATGGATGAACTCGGCCACTAGGGCGTTCCAATTAATTAAATCGGGCATGTCGGAAGCCCCCCTCTTGCGACTACCGGATTTTACCAAAGTTTTCGAGTTGTCATGTGATGCGTCAGGAGTGGGAATTGGCGGAGTGTTGAGTCAGGAAGGTCACACTGTGGGGTATTTCAGTGAGAAACTGGCAGGTCCTAAATTAAATTATTCCAATTACGATCGGGAGTTTTATGCGGTCATTAGATGACTCCAAATTTTGCGGCATTATTTACTTCCTAAAGAGTTTGTCATCCTATCCGACCATAACGCGCTAAGATTTATTAACTCTCAAACTAAAGTTAGTCCTAGGAATGCCAAGTGGGTCTCCTATCTCCAGGAGTACACTTTCATTATCAAACACCATAAGGGAACTCTCAACCGCATAGCCAACGCTCTTACTCGTGTTTCGTTATTACTATCCACGCTAGAAGTTAAGGTGATTGGCTTCAATAGGATTAAGAATGAATACATCAACTGTCTAGATTTCAAGGATATCTATTTCACCACTCAAGACGACTTGCCTACAACCATTACTTCTTTTTTACATTCTTGACGGCTATTTATTTAACCATTCGAAGCTATGCATCCCCCGTTCCTCCCTACGACACTTTATAGTGTGGGAATTGCATAACGGAGGGCTAGGTGGACATTTTGGCAATGACAAGATGATCACGTTAGTGGAAGATAAGTTCTATTGGCCCGGCCTTAAGCCAATGGTTAGTAAAATCGTGGGAAGTTGGCGAGCGTGCCAGTTGGCTAAGGGGAACAAAACAAATGCGGGGCATTATACCCCTCTTCTGATTCCTTCTATCCCTTGGGAAGACGTTAGCATGGACTTCATTCTCGGCCTCCCAATCATATTTAGACGTCACAACTCTATCTTAGTTGTTGTAGATCGTTTCTCCAAAATGGCCTATTTTATCACGTGCAATAAAACCAACGATGCGTCACACGTTGCACAATTATATTTTAAAGAGGTAGTTGGCCATCGAGGCGTTCCAAAATCGATAGTCGCCGATAGGGATGTGAAGTTTACTAGTTATTTTTGGAAGACCCTGTGGAGGATTATGGGCACCAAACTTCTTCTCTCTTCAGCTTACCACCCGCAGACGGATGGGCAAACCGAAGTTGTAAACAGAAGTTTAGGTAGTTTGCTCCGATGCCTTGTAGGAGACCACAAGGGTACATGGGACCTTATCCTCCCTCATGCTCAGTTAGCATATAATAATTCCAAAAATAGGTCCACAAGTTTGTCCCCGAATGAGATCGTGGATGGTTATAAAGCACCCGTGCCACTTGAATTCATTCTGTTACCGCCATCTTTTAAGTCTAGTCAATTTGCACAGGACATTGCCTCTCACATCCATGATCTGCACAAGCACATAAATGAAACGCTTACCACTTAATACGCATCTTATAAAGTTAATGCCAACGCACATAAGAGAGTGTCTCACTTGAAAGTAGGCGATTTAGTCATGGTGCGTCTCATCCATGAACGGTTGCCTACGGGCACCTTAAAAAAGTTAGCGGATCAGCGAGCGGGACCTTTTCAGATTTTAAAGAGGTTAGGAGACAATGCATTTCTCTTGGAATTACCAACTGATTGGGGTATTTCCCCTGTTTTTAATGTTTCGGTTTTGACGCCATATATTGCTCTGCCACTAGAATTATCTACATGTCTGTTTAGTTCCACTACAGATTCTCATGGGTATGGGGTTGAGTGGGGTAAGGGATCGCTCTCTCCGCGAATCTCCAACGGAGGTACGCTAAATGTTGATGCTATAGATTTTCCCCCTTTGCTGCCTAAGGCTTTTCCCAGGTTTTCCAGGACAACATTTTTGCCAGACAGGATTCTCCAGGATGACATGTTTCCCATTACAGATGGAGATGTGCGCCGATACTTGATTCATTGGCGTGATCGCCCCACCTCTGATTACTCTTGGCTACCGGAATCGGAGGTCGCTCTGTTGGATGGTGTTTTTCTACGACGGTATCTTAAAGACAACTCATCGGTGATGAGTCCTTTAAAGCGGGGGATGATTAGTGGAGACGATGGCCCCCAAGTTTTTGATGACGACACGCTAACGGACGATCCTGCTTCGTCTCCAACAAAGGACTCGCGTCGCCATGGAGTTCGTATGGAGTAGCACTACAATCTCTGCCCTCGGCGCAAGACAAATAACTAGTTGAACTTCTTCTATTATTAGCTTGAGAGCATTTATATTTTTAGCATGCTTTATTTAATCATTTGGTGTATGTTGTTTTATTTGGGCTGCATGTAGCCATGGAGTGTGTTATTTTTATTTTGGCTACATATAGCCAAGACTTGGAGTTAAGCCTATATATAGGCATGTAGTGTTTTGTTTAAGTGAAGTGGAATGAAGAAAACTCTTAACCCTAATCTTTCCTAAAGTTCTCTCTGTCTCTCTACCTCTCTTTGCCGCCACCCTCCTTCTCTCTCTCTCTCTAAGCATTCGGCCAACCCTCTCCTCCCTCTTCCATAGCCGCCTCCTCCACCCCCTCTACATCAACCATTCCCCACTACCCATAGTCGGCCGACCACCTTCCTCCTCCACCCGAGCACCCCTTTGAAGAAGAAAACGCCCACCCCTCTTCACTTGGACTTTTTTCCAAGGAAATTCTCATTCAACGACGAAGAATCTGGACATCGGTGTGAAGCGGCCATGGCGGAAGATCTATCTTTCCATCCAGCGCAACTCCGATGGAACCGCGGAAGAGTGATCCTTTGATGGTAGTCGGAATCATCTATTCCGACTTGGGTAACGAACAAATCCACTCAAGTGTGATTCTCTCTTGATAGTCTAGTGGCCGAAAGGATTTTTCGCGTTGGATTTGAATCGTTAGATTCTTCGTGGTTTTTTTCTTTTTATTTGCATCTATCTTAACGCGTTATTTCCGAAAGGGCTTGGCGAGCCCCGTAATTTTTTTGGGAGATATCTACCATTTTTCGATCGCATTTTGGGTAGACTCTTTTGGTACAACCATGCTTGTCCGGACCGGGTAGGTCCCTTTTGCTTGGAAGATCATCGACATATCGTCGTTCGTTTGACCTTTTAGCGGTGTTGCTACCGTATGTCGGTGAACAGTGTTATTTTGCTTGCGAGTGTGCTGCGAATAATCTTGTGTGAGTGTGATAGTGGAGTTTGAGACGCGTCCACTTTCTTCACCTAGCCCATTTTTTAGACTTCGATAGAGGCCTACAACAACCACCACCTCCGTCGAGTTGGTGGCTATCGCCTGACGGCAGCATAGCCGCTGGAGGGGTCGTTTCCGATGAAACTGAGGGGTTGATTTTTCACGGAAAACTTGTATTTTCTCCTCACTAATCGAGCTCAATTGAGACTGATTTCTTAACCTAAAGATCAACAGATCTAGCATTGAGGAGAAGGAAGTGGATTAGACCTGCAAGCGGCCTTGGCGACGAGTGTTGTGGTGGTGTGCCATCGTCGACGACCTTAAGAATTTTCCTTGCTGAATTCTCAATCCTCCACCTAAACAAGTGATGTAAAAGTTTGTTTTGATTTCTTGGAAGCTTTTAAAGCTGATGGAGGGGTTGTTTTTGGGAGTGGGGGAGGCAGTCCTTGAATGGACTTTAATGGCCATGAAGGAGGTATTCGGCCATGGTAAATATGTGCCTCTTCCTATGCCTGGCCAGCTGTAATTGTTGGAAATCTCCTCCAAAAGGTCAGGGGAGATGAATGAAGGCTTAGGGAAGGAGAATGGGGAGGCCACTTTACATTCTCCATTAATCCCCCCTCTTTCTCTCTCCTACCTTTAATGAAATATCATTTTCTCTCTCCTAGTCACCACATCCAGAATTTGAGTGGCTAGTGGACAATCACAATTAGGCCTTGCCCAATTGAGTTGAAGTTAGGCTTAGCTTTTCCTCCCCTTTTTGACCTTGGTTTGACCAGGGTTGACTTGGAGGCGTTGACTTAGTCAAAGGAGTGGGTTAATGATGAGTTGATCGGCAAGTGTACCGGTCGCACAAGTAATATAAACTGGTTAGCTTTCCCAAGTATCGATTTCTTCAGGGATCACAGTAAGGGGGGAGTTAATATCGAGGAGGACATGAGATTGAAGTCCTTAGGTAGGAGTTAACTAAGGGGGGTTTTGATAGTTGCGGAAAAAGAAAATAAAACAATAACAACTACTCCTATGCAACGCCTCTATGTGAAGCTTTGCCAGGCGGGATGGAAGTCTACACGGGCCACTATGCTCCAAATCTCTAAGCGGATGGACGAGTAGGCAAGCGTAAGAACCAGAATTTGAGGGTCGTAAGCACCTCTTTGCTACGCACACTTCTTGAAATTGCTAGAACGACAAGAAATGATGGATGGTGGATGGACAAATAAAGGCGCACCTCAAACAAATAAAAAACACATACAATCATATAGACATGATTACATACCTACGTTTAACAAATGTAAGATTACTTCATCTAATAGAAAGAGTTCAACTAAACTATCAACAATAATAGAAGAAAAGTGTGTGAAATCGACTGGATCCGAAGTCTTGCCAAGGATTCACGGTAAGATTTGTCGAGTTGTCAATCCGCATCCTAGCTCAGTCCTCAGTTGCATTTAGGGTAGAGTAGGCTATCACTCACTCCCAATCAACCCGTCTTCTTTGTGTCATGAGCCGGTGGAAGATGGCACAAACTTCTCTTAGCTCAGTGGAGAAAGCTAGATAAAATCTCTTCTTGAAGCTCGAGGATGAAGGAGGAGGCCGAGAGGAAGCTTCGCCTTGAGTTTGGCGTTGAATGCTTGCCCAGATCTCCCCCTCTTGGTGGAACAGCGGAGTTCGCCCTAAAAATGCGGAGGAAATGGCTGGAATGAAGATGACCCTGAAATGGAGAGAAATCTGCGCTTATATAGAAAAGTCAAAAAAATTGTCACGCATGGTCTGGCACACGACCGTGCGTGAACAGTTTGATTTTCGCTCGTAGAAAATGCTTGAGGGAGAAGAAGCGTTAACCCATGCCTTTTACTCGCACACGGGCGATTCTGCCCGTGTGTGAAGGAAATCGCACGGGTAAACACAGAGCTGGAAATCAAAATAAGCAGGGGAACCGTGCGTTTAACTCGCAAATGGGCGCTGTCGCCCGTGCTTGAACAAAATGCACGTATAACCAAAGAGCACTGGAAAGCTAGGCAAAAGGCGTAGGCTGTGCGATTCCTTCTCGCACGGTTTGTCTGAAACCGTTTGGGAAAAAATCACACGGGTAGAAACAGATGCCCCAGGAATGATGTGTGAAACGAACAATTGGACTGGAACCGTGCGCGAAGAAATGCGCATGACCGTGCATTTTACACAGAACTGAAAATGGAATTCGTGACATCCCGACTACCTGCATAGCAATAAAAACAAACTAGAGCACAGGCTCCCAACACAAAAATGGGAACATCAAAAAGAAAAAGAAATACGGGGAGCACCAAGTGCATTCCCCCAACAATAGATTGTGCAATTGCATACCCTCGACCCCAAAATATTGCACAATGAGGTCAAAGACTGAACGATGCAAATATAACCGAATATCGGTTGAAATGCAGTGCTTGAGTAAGAAAACAAGCCCAGATGAATCCGAAAACACTATAAATATTTCACTCATCACACCACAAGACTTAAACATTTGCTCGTCCCGAGCAAATCATCTCTCCGTGGAATCGAAAATAGATAGCTAGCTTAGAAATTTTAAAATAAAGTAAAGCGAGAAATCAAATACTCATGGGTGCAAAAATATAAAAGATAAACTTTTTAATAATGCTACGGAGCTTAAAAATTTCGACTGGAGTAAATAAATATTGTAGCTACTCAAAATAGGAATGTTGGAGAATCGCCCGATCACGTGTAGGAAGAATGTAGGCAAGCCAGTGAGTTGAGCATTGCCAAAGACTAGGGCTCGGGATCGCCTCCAATGGAATCCACCAATGTCGGGAACCATACGCTCGCCCGTTCACACTCTCTCCACGACGCTAGTTTGACTCAGGCGTGAATCAGTAGGGCTTTTAGGAAAATAATGGGGCTTAGGCGAAGGCGGGATAGATAAAGGTAAATAAGACGGACACGCACATCCAAAATGTGACCTCCCAAAAACAATCATAGCTATAAACAATGGCAAACACGTGCAATGCACCACAAGACATGGATTTTTTTACAGTGCATGAACACACACCAGGAACACAAAACCAAAAACATTTCACAACTTAACAACAACATTTTTATTCTTTTTATTCCTAAATGGGAAATTTCATTTTATTTTCTTTATTTTCTTTTTTTTATTATTTTTTTTAAACAAAATAGCCGCAACCAAATATAAAAACACGGCAACACCATAAGCTGCACAAACACAACATAACTGTCACACATAACGGATACAAATGACAATAAAACAAACTAATGGAGCGATCACATCCGGATGTGCGAGTAGGTGAGGCTATAAGGCTTGGGAAGCGAGGCATAGGGATGTCAAAGGAAGGGACAGGCTCAACAGGGATAGCAACAGATAGACATCGGGAATGGTACAAGGCACAAACTAAACAAATGATGGCCTACATCACACTCACGCTTGACTAACCATGCACCAATGTTTCGAGATTAGGTAAGGGCAAGTTCTTAGTCACCGAGAAAGTTGATCCTTCCTCCCCACTCGAGCAATATGAGGGTAGTGGCGGCTATACACATTCCTACTCTACCATTCGATTACTCCCGATTCAGCAATGTTGAGTAGTGCAAACAATAATTACGAATGCAAAAAAGTATAAACTACGAGCATAAAGGAAATTCAAAACAATACTATTTCTACACAAACTATGAGTACTCGATTAGGAGCACCGCACGAGTTTCACTGTACTCTACCCAAAAATCCTAAGCCAACACCACTATCTTAGAGTTAGCACCAAAGAAATAAATTTAACTTGGGATGAGCGCGTGCATAAATACGCGCTCGTGCGGTGTAGATGCACAATGATGTCATGATAAAATAAAAATGTAAAATGAAAATACTCTTGTGGTATGTAAGTGCATGTACTGTATATGCACAGGTAACACATAACTCTCCCCCACCACACGTAAACTAAATCAACCTATCATAAGATTTACAATAATAGCAATGAAGTAAAAGTCGGGGAAGAGGTTACCCAATGCTCATCAAATGAGCATACCAAAAGATTGGCGTTAAAGCATGAAGCCAAACCTGCAAAAAGTTTTAGCTCACCCCGCCGCACCAAGGAAATGCCACCTACAGAATAGCTCAAGCAAAAAGAAATGTAAACCAAGACATAACAAATATAAGCTAAGAACCACTTACGAGTTAGTATCAAACACAATATCACATCATATCTATCAAATGAAACTAAACACAATAGCACAGGAAAGACAGATAATGCAAACAAAACAAGTAATAGCCACCGTAGGGACGAAGCCCCAACTGAATAAAGTAATGTACAAATTCAGTTAAAAAATTACAAAATACATGAATAGCAAACAACCCCATCCGGGTATAATAGCAGCAATCACTCAGATAGATCAGAAAAAGGCAGAGGCGGAGATGGAGTACGAGCATGCAAAGTAGAAGCTCGAGCAGGGACCGCTGGGGGCACCCAAAGAAAATCCGCAATGCGCTCGGTCATATCATGCTGATTACAAATCAGCTGCTCCAGCTGCACCTGCCGTGCGTAAGATTCGGGATAGTCCTCCGTGAAACTCCTACGATGCGGGGCAAGGGCAAAGGAAGAAGCTGGTGCAAACTGTAAAATATGATCAGGGGCATCATCAACGAACCTACTTGGCTCAGAAGAGGGACCAGCGTAAGCAGAAGATGCTCGAGCTAGCTTCTCACACTCTACCATACGAACAGAGTAGCGCCATGTACCACAAGAAGAAACGTTACAAACCAACCAAAAGGCAATCAGCAAACACGCCCAAGCCCTTGGCAATTCAGGTGGTAAAATGTGATCCACCGATAGCCTTCAGCGGAATGTACGTAGCCTGGTGAAGAAAATAGTCCGCCAGCACACGGCCTAGGTGGAGAGGAACACTGTGCTGCATGTTGTAGAGGAATAGAATATCTTACAATCCCTTTACATTCTGGCTCATCGCGAGGGCATTGATACTATGCTCAATCAAGTACTGAATGTAGCGGAGGGCAGGCGAGATGATGAGTGAGGATTTGGCCGAATACGCCTCATACTGCTGTGTCAGACCGGTGATCTCCTGCTAGAATGCGTGAGGAGATACATGAGTGGGGAATTCATGGGGTCGATATAGAACATTAGTCTCCATGAGCTCATCAGTGGTGTATATTCCCGCATATACGGTGAGCATACCCACACCGAAGGTATAAGATTGGGAATTCATCCGAAATGACATAGAAATGGACTCCCCAGTAACTTTGATGGAGACAACCACCAACGTGTTAAAGTTGAAGATGATGACGGTGACGGCGATGACGTTCTCCTACATGTTGAAGATGATGACGGTGACGGCGTTCTCCTACATGATGAAGATGAAGATTACCAAATAATATTTAGTTATTTCTATTTGCATTTTATTTTTATCAAGTAATGTTTAAACATTTGAGTATTGTTTTATTTTTATTTAGGTGGGCTGCAAATAGCCAAAGCATGATGTAAAGCCTATATAATGCTAACCTTGTTTCATTTTGAAGTAGTGAATGAAGAATTAAGAAAACCCAAAACCCCTTTGAAGATTTCTCTCCTTCTTGGCCGCCCTCCTCTCTCTCTCTCTCTCTCTACCTCCTTGGCATTCGGCCAACTCTCCAACTCCCCTCCCTCTTCCTCTTGGTCGTAGGCCACCCTCCTCCTCCTCCCTCCTCCTCTCTACCACCATCACCTAACCTGAGCTCCTCTTAGACTCCACCTCCTCCCGAAGCCGACCTCCTCCTCCACCTCCCTAGATTCGGCCACCACTCTCAAGCTGACAACTTCCACACTCCAAACCGATCACCACCCTCTCCCTTATCCAAAACCCGACCTCCATCAAGAGCCCCAAATCAGCACCCTTTCTATTATGAGGAAGAAGATCGGCCACGGCAAAGGAGTTATTTTCGTGACATCTCACTCCGGCGTGAAGCGAAGGAAGCGGACAAGTTTCTCTCCGGTCGGCGCAACTCCGGCGGAGTCGTGGAAGAACGGTCCTTTAAAGTGAACCGGAATCATCTTTTCTGGTTGGGTAACGAGATCCTCTACTTTGTTTTGTGTGATTCCAATATTTTCTTAGAATTTCATTTTGGTGGAATACGTTTGCGTTATTTTGGAATCGTTCTTTTTGTTCGTGGTTTATCCTTTCGATTGCATAGGTTATTCTTTCTAGTTGCTTAGTTTTCCGAGAGGTTTGGTGAGCCTCGATTTCATTTTGTTGGGGGAAATCTACCATTTCCGAACCGTACTTTTCGGTAGATCTCTTTTGGTACAACCATCGCTCGTTCGGATCGGGTGGATCCTTTTAGCTCGAAAGAACAACGGCCTATAGCCTTTTGTTCGATCTTATAACGGCGTGGCTACCGTATGTTAGCATTAACTTGATAAAGTTGTTCAACGAGTGTGATGCGTGATGAATGTGCGAGTGTAGGATTGAATTGTTTAGAGGCATATGTGGCTAATTCATAGATCTAGTTCGCACACAACGTGTTCGCTTAAATTCCCCATTTGAATCTCTCTTGTCTTTTTGTGCCTTAATCCTACTTAGGGAGTGGCCTACATAAATTTGGTATCAGAGGGAGGTTCACGTTAATTTCCTAATTGGCACCCCTCCCCCATCTTGTGGCACGCTACCCGCACTTCTGTTTGCACGTTAGTTGTCAAAATCACAAAAAATTATTTTTTTGGTCTGTCAATAGCGGCTTAAATTTCTTATTTTTCAGCAAAAAAATCAAAAAAAAAATTATTAATAATCTTCATATTTTATTCAGCAAGAAAATCTATTTTATATTATTATTACCCTAGTGGTTAAGCGGGAACAATTCCGACAAACTTATTTTAATTGAGCCAGAAACATTTCTCCTTCTATGTGCACAAATTTCGGATCGAGTCTTCTCTCCGGTTATCACAATATGGCCTATGACGTCAATGCTTCCCGAGAAAAATCTTTCGGTTCCCTTAGGAACGGTAGAAAGCCAATCAATTGCCCGGTAGTGGATGATATTATGGCGTTGATTGGCCAACTGAAGGCTAGCCAAGTTGCACCATTTCTCCCAAGGCAACACCCTAGTTGCCCTAATGATGGCGATAGTTCCATACCGATCTTTAGGAATGAAGATTAACCTAACGCCCAGGACAAGTGGCAATTAACTGATGATTTGGCTACCCTTAAACAAGGGAATAAGTCAGTCTCAGATTATATGCAACTCTTTAAGGATTTGACGGTTAGGAGCGGTGTGAAGGAATCGCCTGGGGTCACCCTGTCTAGGTTTCGTAGGGGGTTGAGACCCTACATCCAGGGAAGGTTATTGCGATATGGTCACACCGATCTAGACACCACATTTTGCACGGCAATTGAAATTGAGAAGAACCAAATTCCTAAGAGTAAAGTTCCATGTCAGATTATTACTATAGGTGAGTCTAGTGGCAAATCTGGTATTGGCTCTATTGATCATCCTACCCCAATTACGCCCATAGGACATTTTGAGTGTTCCCCTGAGTTGCCTGACTTAGTGGTTGATTCCCCTGATGAGTCTAAGGCCGTGCCTAGGACTGTGCCCGTCACTGAGGGCGAGGCTGAAATTACTGACGATAGTATTGACGTTGAAGAGATTGGTTACCCGAGTGATCTGGATGATGAATTCTCCTCTGAGGAATCACCCCCATTCCCTTTCGACGATATTTCAGAGCCGTCTACCTTGATTTTCATGGAGTCTTCTAAAGACACTAAAGCAATTGATATTCCGGTTGAGTTGGAAGAATTACCATATATTGAGAGCTTACCCACTCGTGAAGTAGGCGATGAAATGTTAGGACTCGAGCTTGTTATTTTTAGTCCGAGACATATTGTAGTGCCCATTCCTAAGATTTTGGCTGCGACTAACTTGGAAGTTATGACGGATGAGTTGGAAGAATGTCCTAGCGAGAGAGTTATATTTTTGGAAGACGTTATTGATGTATACCCGGATGAGCATCCCATGATGCTAACTCTGTTGTATGAAGTTAATTTTGATCTTGACTCTCTCCCGGTTTTTAGTTTACCGACTCTCCCTCCTGATCTGCTTACTCGACAAGCTGACCATTTAGGACACGAGTTTGAAACGTCTGATCTTAGTAGTTTTATTGTACCACCTTATTTCATCCCGTTAGTACCGCCTGATGTAGTCCCGTTACTGCCGACTGGTCTCGTTATAATTGTGCCACCTGATTTCTTTCTGCTAGTACCACCAGATGTAGTCTCGTTAGTGCCCCCTGATCTCAATTAGGACAACCATCGCTCGTTCGGATCGGGTGGATCCTTTTAGCTCGAAAGAACAACGGCCTATAGCCTTTTGTTCGATCTTATAACGGCGTGGCTACCGTATGTTAGCGTTAACTTGATAAAGTTGTTGAATGAGTGTGATGCGTGATGAATGTGCGAGTGTAGGATTGAACTATTTAGAGGCATATGTGGCTAATTCGTAGATCTAATTCGCACACAACGTGTTCGCTTAAATTTCCCATTTGAATCCCTATTGTATTTTTGTGCCTTAATCCTACTTAGGGAGTGGCCTACATCAAACTGCATCGCGTCGTTCTAAGATGTAGAAGGTAGAAAGGAACTCAAGAGTAAGTTCACGAAATCCCGTCTCCATAATGGAGAAAAGATGACGCCATGAACCAAGCGATCCACTTCTAACTTTAGGCCGATGACCGCGAGCTCATCGTCTGACACAAAGTGTAAATCCAAAAATGGCTTTTGAACAAGGCGATCAAACCTTGTTATCATCTCCAGCTTCCAAAAATGGAGCATCCTTTCGACCTCTTCAGTATTCACCTGAGCATCCAGAGAACCTTCCAGCTCATCCGGAACCACATTCCGAGTGGAGGAGGAAGAAGCACCACCACTATCGTGCAATAATCTTACTACCTTCTTGAAACCCATGGCGATGAGGAGAAAAGAAAGTGGAAGAGAAAGAGAGGAGGAATTGGGGAAGATTTGGAAGAGGAGGAAGAAATTCCGTCGGAGAAGAAAGAGGAGAAGTAGTCGCTCGAGCAGATGCCCGAGATTAGGGCCAGCGTGCATGAAAAACCCTCGGCCAGCGTTTTTAATAAAAGAAAAATTCACGGTCGTGCGTTTTTACCGCGCAAGGATTCCCCAACCGTGCATTTTGCAAAAATAGTCCAATTCGCTTCATTTTCTCCGGGAAGCCTCATCTTGCGACAACAACGAGAATAATAAAAACATATGGAATAAAGAACACCCTGAGCGACTAGGCTAACTCCCCAAATTTGGCACAAGCAGACAAAACGCTCGCAAGCATGCATTGAAACAAATAAAAATTCAAAACAAACAACACGTAAAGCTATCTTGAAAACAGTGAATACTAACTAATTAATCCTACTCCTAGATAAGTACTGAGGTTACTATCATCCCGGCACGACTTATTCGAGATCTAGAATGTACTAGCTAATTGGCCAATGAAAAGAAAATTGCACAGGCAACTGTTCCATTATCCGTTACAGTAACAAGTACCTATACGGAGATAAAATAGTTACCCCTCTACCTCAATAGTTATACATTCCCAACACAGGTAGAAGAAATAGGAAATACGAAGAGGTGGAGCGCTGGTTCTCTCTAATCTTATCACAAAAAATATCTTTTCCCAACAAGGTATAGTCAACTACAGAGAGGCAGTAGGAGGAGAAAGCAATCAATGGAGCTTCCTCAACAGAGGAGGAATCAACCTCCTCGCAAAAGAGGATTCTATCATCGATGACTCGAGCTGAAAGCTCCAATTCCTCCTGAAGCACCTGCGAAGACTCAACCCGCATGGGCTCAGATATAGAAGGAGGATCAAGAAATAAATGAGAGGAAGAACTAAAATTATCAAAATATGGGAGAGTGATTCCGGTTTCACTCTCAGCGAGATCCAAGCAAAGATCATTGTCAGTATCATACGAGTCGTGTCGTGGGGAATCCGAGAACTCGAGGTCCATGGTGTTATGCGGAACGGCCTCGTCAAATAAAGAGGTGCAAACCTCCGCATCAGGAAGGGAATATTCCTTATCCAACCTTGGTGCAACCTCAGGCACCGAATAATCTAAAAATATGGCATCATCAGCCGACTCACAAGAAAAAGGAGTAACAAAATCCGGCATAAATTGCTGAGGGGCAAGGCTGCTCTCAAAATCAGGCATAGAATGAGCAGGCCCCATCGCCAAATTATCCGCAGACTCCGCCTCGTCAACTACAAGAACAATTTCATCGTCCTATTCAGGAGCATCCATGAGTTCCAGATCCACTTCTTGTAGGTTAACACTAGAGTGATCGTCATCACTCAAGGGCAGCTCGTAAAAAGGAATTGAGGGACCCATGAAAGATCTGTACGCAGTTAGAGATTCTTCGGTAATAAAAGAGGGCAAAGAACGAGCAAGGTGCGCCAAGTCAGTGTATGGGCCAGGCAATACCCTGGTAGGCCTGTCTACCACAGTCTTCCGTGAACGGGAGGTTGCTGAAGGCAAGCCCATAGAAGGAGAAGGCTTGCACAAGCGAGGAAAATCCTTCACCATATGGCCTACATCTTGACACAACAAACATCTAATGCAATGCTCAACCTTCATTTCAGCAATGACATCGATGCATCGACGCAAAGCATCATAAAGACAACACTCGGCAATAGAATACATAGCGAACAAAAATAATTGCCGAAAAAGTGCTACACAGCTATAACAAAAATAACACGGATCTGTTATCTAAATCAAAAAACAGAAAAGGGCAAAAAGAAATGAGCAAAGAAAAATTTCTAAAAACTAAAGCAAAGAAGAAAATGAAATGTACAAATGAAAAAGGGCTTCGATCTACTACCTCCCCCTCCAAAAACTCATAAGATTGTGTTCCCCGGCAACGGCGCCAAAAACTTGATGCGTTGATCGGCAAGTGTACTGGTCGCACAAGTAATATAAAATGGGTGGCTTTCCCAAGTATCGATCTCTTCAAGGAACACAGTAAGGGGGCAGTTAATAACGAGGAGGACTTGAGATTGAAGTCCTTAGGTTGGAGTTAACTAAGGGGGTTTTGTTAGTTGGGGAAAAAGAAAATAAAACACTTATAACTACTCCTATGCAACGCCGCAATGCGAAGCTTCGCCAGGCAGGATGGAAGACTACATGGGCCGCTATGCTCCGAATCGCTAGGTGGATGGACGAGTAGGCAAGCGTAAGAACCAGAATTTGAGGGTCGTAAGCACCTCATCGCTACGCACGCTTCTAGCAAATGCATTAACGGCAAGAACAGATGGATGGTGGATAGACAAATAAAGGTGCTTTTCAAACAAATAACGAACAAATACAATCACATACACATGATTACATACGAACGTTTAACAAATTTAAGATTACTTCATCTAATAGAAAGAGTTCAACAAAACTATAAAAAACAAGAGAAGAAAAGTGTACGAAATCGACCGAATCAAAAGTCTTGTCGAGGATTCACTGTAGGATTTTTCGGGTTGTCAATTCGCATCCTAGCTCGGTCCTCAACTACGTTTGGGGTAGAGTAGATTGTCACTCACTCCCATTGAACTCGTCTTCTTCATGTCACGAGCCAGTGGAAGATGGCACAAACTTCTCCTAGCTCGGTGGAGAAAGCTAGATAAAATCACTTCTTGAAGCTCGAGGATGAAGGAGGAGGCCGAGAGGAAGCTCCGGCTTG
Organism: Platanthera zijinensis; assembly: GCA_039513925.1. Lineage (NCBI taxonomy): Eukaryota > Viridiplantae > Streptophyta > Magnoliopsida > Asparagales > Orchidaceae > Platanthera > Platanthera zijinensis. The sequence goes on from CM077089.1 coordinate 102,006,575, forward strand.
AGTTTGGTGTTGAATGCTTGCCCGGAACTAGTCCTCTTGGTGGAACGGCGGAGTTCGCCCTAAAAATGCGGTGGAAATGTCTGGAATGAAGCTGATCTAGAAATGGAGAGAAATCTACGCTTAAATATAAAAGTCAGGAAAAATGGTCACGCACGGTCTGGCATACGACCGTGCGTGAAGAGTGCGGTATTCCCGTGCAGAAAATTCTTGAGTGAGAATAAGCGTTGACCCATGCGTTTTACTCCCACACTGGCAATTCTGCCCGTACATGAAGGAAATCGCACGGGTAAACACAAAGCTGGAAATAAAAGCAAGCAGGGGAACCTTGTGTTTTACTCGCGTATGGGTGCTACCGACCATGCATGAACAAAATGCATGATTAACCATAGAGCACTGGAAATCTATGCAAAATGCGCAGGCTGTGCGATACTTTCTCGCACGGTTTTGCCGAAACCGTGCGGGAACAAATCGCACGGGTAGAAACCGATTCCCCAGAAATGCTGTGTGAAACGCACGATTGGACTGGAACCGTGTACGAAGAAATGCATACGACCGTGCGTTTTACACAGAACTGAAAATGGAATTCGGGACATACTGACTACCTGCATAGCAATAAAAATAAACTGGAGCACAGGCTTCCAACACAAAAATAGGAACATCAACAACAAAAAGAAACAAGGGGAGCACCAAGTGCATTCCTCCAACAACAGAATGCACAATTGCACACCCTCGTGCCCAAAATAGTGCATAATGAGGTCAAAGACCGAACGATGCAAAAATAGCCGAATATCTGATTAAATGTAGTGCACGAGTGAGAAAACAAGCCCAGATAAGTCCGAAAAACACTATAAATATCGGAGTCATCAGTTGACTGATCAATTAAGTGTCTTGAGTTCCATGTCACCTCCCATGTCAATTTGTGCCTCGGGGTAATCACCTTAGGTCAATTTAGGCCAATTTGTCCTAACTAGGGTTAGGGTTGACCTTGGTTAACATGACCCCTTAGCTTGATCCAAAATGAGTTGTATGAGCTCTAAAGGGTCCCTATTAGATTAAGAGTGGTATGGTGGTGTCAAGTAGTCATGTTGGGACCCACAAGCCAAACCCAATCTTAGGTGTCCAGGAATTACTATTTGCATACCAAGGTGCTTTCACCTATTTGCCTATGCACCCAAGATCCCCTTGTTCTTCTTAGAGCTATGTCATTACCTAGACATGAAAAAAACTTTCTAGGGGTCTGGTTGTTTGTGGGACGCTATAGTTTGAGGCACAATTGGAGCCTTGCCTTTCCTCTTGGAATGAGTTGCTTGATGAGTCCAAGTTATACACATATTTTTGGACTCATCTGGGCTAGTTTTCTCATTATTCCACTACACTTGAGAGCCATAAATTCTTATATTCGTTTTTCTATCAATTTCATGTTAAGTGCACCGTAGGCCCAATTTCGTTGTTTCTATACTTTCGCTCTTTACTTGGTGTTTCTATGGGTCTGGAGAATGTGGTGTGCACATTCTGGTGGCCTTTCTATTTTTACTGCAGGTTCATGGGTCGCGTGCGTGTTCCGGGATTGTTAGGGAAATCCAAAATGGTACAGGAATACTACGCACGATCACTGGACTTATTGCGCACGTCCACTGGTCGTGCGCCACTGATCGTGCGCACTACGTTCTCCATTTTCCATGTTCTACCTGGGCAATAGCACGAGCACTGGACAGAGTGCGCATGACTGCAGGTCGTGCGCCACTGCTCGTGCGCGTTTACCTCATATTTCTTTAGTTCTGCCATTGCCAATCGCACTATCAGGGGATCCAATGTGCATGAACACCGGTCATGCGCCACCGATCGTGCGCTTATATACTGATATTTTTTTCCAACTGCAGGTTTCTCGGGGGCATTGCACACGATAATCAATTGATCAGTGTGCATTACCACTGGTCGTACGCCACTAATCGTGCGCTTTAATTATTCTTCTTCTGTATATATAGTCGTGCTCTGCTATTTAGGTCAACGTTTGTCATTTTTTTGGATCCATAGTTGCGCGGGAAGCGCCGTTCCACTTCTCAACAGTTTCTCCACCCATCTGCACCCTCCGGGAAGCATTCTTCGGCCATCCGAAACAATCTACAACCTTTGGAGAGCTCCTGGCCACAAGCAGCGAGCACCGAGAACTTTTGGTGACATTCCTTTAGCCAAAAGGAAGAAATGATTGAAGGAAATGAAATAAGATGGAGAATAATATGTGGATTGACGACCCACTTACATTCGATAGCAACCACAGTCAGAGTAGTGAAGTGGATTGACAACCCACCACTCCGGTCAAGTGCCACGGCTATGCCTTCCCTCTTTTGGTTTACTCTACATCTTCTCTTTGTGGAATGTACTCTTAATCTTGTAATAGAACTAAACTTACTTTTAAGTTGTCTATGAATGAAGTGTGTTTGGTTAGTTACTTGCTCTGTTGTTAGCTGTGATGCACTCGCCTCCGCACACACCCACTCACTAGCGCACTTGCATACACTCTAGCAAAGGCTAGAGTTGGTGTTTGAAGAGGTGATTATGACCCTCACTCTCCGCACTTGCTCTCCCTCCAACCGCCTACCGAAGCACGGCATATCAACCTGCACTCATTCAATCCACCAAGCAAAGCGGTGCTGGCGACCCGCACTAGTTTTTTTTTTCTATAGCATTAGTAACCCAAAAACCACCCCCTGTTGTTTATTTTCACTCTTAGTGATGATCTTCACAAAATGCAATCACATACCCTTCCTGCATTCCCTCGAGATTGACATTCGGGGAAGCTATTCCCAAATTATTACTTCATGTTGCGCGCTAGGGTTCGAAGAAAATAAACGCAACCGAACTAGCAACCCGATGAGGCAAGTATACCTATCGAATTGTAGCTAGGGGACACAAGTGTCGTATTGAAATCCGGGAACTGTTGGCTATGCTTACTCACACGAACGCTATTATCTTATGGACGGAAAAAACTAGGGTTTTAGAAAATCTAAGTGCAAGGGAGGAAGTAAAGCTATACTAGAAAGAGAAACACCGCAATTAAGTAAAGCTATTAAGTAAAACGATTACTACGAAGGGTAGAAAATATGAAATGGAAATGCACTCGATCAAGATTCACCTCGGCTAAAGACGATTAAGAAAATGAGATAAAAATCTAAACTTAATAGGATAAAGGTCCTTGACCGTGGAGGTTCCTAAATCTTGAACACGCTTCTCTCGAAGTCGTGCCCAACTGAGTTTAGGAAGGTCCGACCGACTCTCGTCTAAATCGGAGGCCTAATACTCGCTTTACGCGGTGAACCCCACTATTGGATTTTACTCCAATCCAAGAGATTTGGGCGTCTGCCTCTCTCGAGGGGTGCGTACAACTCCCTTTACTCTTGAATGCTCACTTTATTCTTTCGGCCTCTCGGCTAGCCCAAAATGAAAGCAAAGGCGGAGAGTATATATCGATAATATACCTCCAACCCGTGATTAATCAAGAGTAATTCAAGGATCTAACCTAAAAAGAAAAGATTAATTAAAACATCATAACTTAATCGCTCTAACCTCGGATCATCAAGATTGAGTACAAGGAGGATTAGTTAATCATAATGGAGTGGAGGAGGGGGATGAGTAGTAAAGCATAAAAAAAGCACAAGCTAAACAAAGAACAATTCTATTAATGAAAAGGGGCAATTTACACTAATTGAAATTAAAATTACAAGTGCATGAAATTGAAATCCTATTCCAGCCCTATAAGTAGCACTAAGCAAGAGCAAGATTACAACAAAAGCTACAACAAACTAAGAATAAACTAGGGTTAAACAAAAATTACAAAGAGAGGGAGAGAGAGAGAGAAAAAAAAAAGCATGAAAAGAACTCAAGAACCAAAGGGGCAGCACCTCCCCCTCTCAACCAAAGCTTGCTGAAATGGAGAGGGGGGTCTCAATTTATAGAATTTTTTCTCGGGTTGGTCACGCCCTCCGACATGCCCTAGGTCACGCCTGGTGACACGCCCACGGTCACGCCTGGTGACACGCCTAGGGAGGGCATATCAGGGGGGCGTAACAGCGGTTTTGACCATTTTCCTGTCCCTTCCAACAAAAGTGCTCGGGATTAGGTGACACGCCCTAGGTAACGCCCAGGGAGGGCGTGACAGGGGGGCGTGTCAGGTCATTTTTGACGAATTTCCTGAAAAACCTGCAAAAGGACAAGAAAATATTAGTGGCAATAATATTTACATAAAAAGGATAAAAATAAACTAATAATAGACATTTTTTGTACAATATAAAATAGAAAATATGATAATAGTTTAGGCTACAAAACGTATTATCAAATTCCCCCAAGCTTAAGCTTTGCTTGTCCCCAAGCAAAAATATAAAAACTAGATATTTATAAAAAGGACTAATCAAAAAGTTCTAATTATGCCTACACAAGTACTATGCGAAATTCTAAGTAGGGAAAAGGTGAAATGTAAGTCTAAAACAATTATTTAGGTATGGTAAAACTTTTATAAACTTTACTTAATAAAAACAAATCATCCAAAATTTTAATGAGATTTTTTAAATAGACTTAAGCAAAGCAACGAAAATGAAAAACATGCATTGAGTTGTTACTAGATCCAAGCAACGCATTATAATTATATATATTTAATTAACAAAAATCAAGGTTTAAATCCAAAACTAAAACAGATTTACTTTTTTTCTTTTCTTAGTTGTTAAATAAAAAATCAAAAAGCGTGAATCAAAAGGACTTAAATAGGATAGAAACGTTTGGTTTAGGAATATGATTAGGAGTGGAATTCAAAGATAAATGTGAAGGTTTTAAAATCACACTAAACCAAAGCAAAGAGTTTCAAAAAATTTCATAAAAATATATACACATTTTTTTCTTTTTCTTCTTTTTTTTCATTTTTTTTTCTTTTTTTCAAAACAAAGGCCATAAATATTTTTATTTTCCTTTTTGAATTGGCCAAACAAAAATAAACATCACTTTTGAACATACTTTTTTTTTCGAAAACATTTCTCCCACAAAAATCACAAAATACCCTATCAAAATCGTCAAAATAATTTATGAAACTCAAAAAGGCTAGTGTGATTCGATAGGTTGGAAAATTTTGGCTTTGGTGAAACTGAAATGAATGGAGGAGCTATAAAATGAAATCGGAAAAAGGCTCAAAAACGGCTAACTAGTGGTATTAGTTTTTAGGTTGGCAAGAAAGCTCGAACGAAAACAAAAATGGCCTAAATCATTTTCACGCTTTTGAATTTATTTAAAACAAAGGTTTGAAAAATTTCAAAAAGCGTGTCCTAGATCATAAAAGAAGATTGATGAAATTAACTTGAAAATAGAAATAATAGGTGACTTGGATCATTCACATCTACTACGTTGTTCAAAAGTTGACTTTACAAGAATTATTCAAAAACGAAAAAGAAAATAGTGGATGATGAATTTTTGAGAAAGTAAAGGAAATAAAAAACAAAAAACCATAATAGAAATGCGAGTTTTAGAAAAATATTTCACCTTAACATGCTACCGTGAAATAGAAACACAGCATGGCCAACATTTTACTTGTGAAACATAATTAAAAAGGACGATTAGAAATATTATAATTAACTAAGTTGTTTATAGGAGATTTTGAGTAAAACAAAAACAAAAACTAGGGGTACTATTGAAATACCAAAATGTCTAAACAATTCAAAAACACATATATATATATATATTTAATCTTGAGAAATATTCTCTTTTTTTTTGGAATTTTAAGATATTCATTTTTTTTTTGAAATATTTAAAATATATACAAAAAGAAAAATATTTACACTAAGCAAAAATGAAGGAGGAAGTCCTCCACCAAGCTTAAAACAGACATTGTCCTCAATGGCTAAAGAAGGGGATTGGAGAAGGAGAGAAAAATAAAGTACAGAATTGAAAGACAGAATTGAAATACAGGTACTTCCCCGGATTTATTTGCTGCGAAAGCTGAGTGATGCCGCTCCTCCGAATGTCTTCTTTGGACTTCGTGATGGATTCAGCAATGTTGGAGCAGGCGATCGCAGAAGCTTCAGCTTGTCGGAGCCGTCCGAGGCAAATATTGTAAAATAAAGAAAACAAAAAAAGATAACTTGGGTTGCCTCCCAAGAGCGCCCTTTGGTTAAAGCGTCATTGAGCTCGACGCATAAAAAATAATAGTGTCCAAAAATATTGTTGTCCAGAAATAAAATTGTTTTTAGCAAAAAATTAAAAGTTCAAGATTAAAGTTCATGAAGCAGAAACTTAATAATGTTTGGACTGTCATCATCATCACCAGAAAAGTAGAGTTTAAGATGCTGACCATTCACTTTGAAATTACCCTTATCAGGGTGAGAAATTAAAACAGTTCCATAAGGAAATGCTTCAAAAACAAGAAAACGGGCCAGACCAGCGAGATTTTAATTTGCCCGGAAATAAACGTAAACGAGAATTATATAAAAGGAATCGGTCGCCCGGCTTAAAGTTTTTAGGGTGCCTTAAGTGTTTATCGTGTAAACGCTTTGTCCGCTCTTTATAAAATTTATTATTTTCATAAGCATAAGAGCGCCACTCATCGAGTTCATTTAGTTGAAATTTTTGAAGGTCACCGACTGAGTGAGGATCGAAGTTTAAAAATTTTAAGGCCCAAAAGGCGCGGTGTTCTAACTCTACGGGCAGATGGCATGATTTTCCATAGACCAGCCGATACGGCGTACATCCGAGGGCGGTTTTGTACGCTGTTCGGTAGGCCCATAGAGCATCGTCAAGTTTGGCTGACCAGTCTTTTCTAGAAGTTGAAACAGTCTTTTCTAAAATTCTTTTTATTTCTCTATTAACTACTTAGACTTGTCTGTTAGTTTGGGGGTGGTAGGCAGTGGAAAGCTTATGTGTAACGCCGTATTTGGTACGGATTTTTGAAAATTGTGCGTTATAGAAATGGGAACCCCTATCGATAACGATTGCGCGAGGTGTACCGAATCGAGAAAATAATTTTTTTAAAAACGTGACTACAACTCGGGAGTCGTTCGTAGGAAGAGCTTGGGCCTCAGCCCATCGTGAAACATAATCAACAACAACTAAAATATATTTGTTTCCGAAGCTAGAAGGAAGGGGGCCAACAAAATCAATTCCCCAGAGGTCGAAAATTTCGCACTCTAAGAAATAATTTTGCGACATTTCATTTTTATTAGAAATGTTGCCCGACCGTTGGCAACTATCACACCTGCTCACAAAGGCTTGCGCGTCTTTAAACAGGCTAGGCCAGTAAAAACCTGCGCAAAGCACCTTGTGAGCGGTGCGAGCAGCTTGATAGTGCCCACCTGTCGGACCTTCATGCAAATGTTTTAGAATATCAATTCCTTCATCATAAGAAACACATCTCCTTATCACTTGATCCGCACAAATTTTGAAAAGATACGGGTCTTCCCAAAAGTAGTTCTTCAGCTCAGAAAAGAATTTCTTCTTTTGCTGAGAGGAGAACTCTTTTGGGAGCACCCGGGCCACTAGATAGTTGGCGATGTGCGCGAACCAAGGAGAAGTAGATGTATTAACTAAAAGCAGCTTCTCATCAGGAAAATAGTCATTAAAAGATTTTTCATTTAATTTTTCTATAAAAGGGTTATCTAATCTGGATAAATGGTCGGCGGCCAAGTTCTCGGCTCCTCACTTATCACAGATCTCTAAGTCAAACTCCTGGAGGAGTAAGACCCAGCGAATCAAGCATGGCTTGGCATTCGTTTTGGCAAGAAGGTACTTGAGGGCCGAGTGGTCCGTAAAAACAATGATTTTTGAAAGTGTAATGTAAGGGCGGAATTTATCAAAGGCGAATACTACAACTAAGAGCTCCTTCTCAGTTGTGGTGTAATTTTCTTGTGTAGATGTGAGGGTTTTACTGGTGTAATAGATCGGGTGGAAGTTTTTAGATATGCGTTGACCTAATACGACTCCCACCGCAAAACTACTCGCATCGCACATAATCTCGAAAGGAAGGTCCCACACCGGAGCTATCATAATCGGTGCGTTAATTAACTTTTCTTTAATTGATTCAAAGGCAGAAATACAAGAGTCATCAAAAATTAATGGAGCATCTTTTTCTAAGAGATGGGTGAGGGGCTTTGTGATCTTGGAGAAGTCCTTTATAAAACGACGATAAAAACCAGCGTGGCCTAGGAAACTTCTTATAGCTTTTATGTTTGTAGGCGGCGGCAACTTCTCAATATCTTCTATCTTGGAACCGTCTACCTCAATACCTTTAGCAGAAATTTTATGACCCAAAACTAACACTTCCCTCACCATAAAATGGCATTTTTCCCAATTTAGGGCAAGGTTAGTTTCTTCCCAGCGTTTTAAGACTTTTTCGAGGTTTTCTAAACATCTATCGAAGGAATCGCCGAACACGGAGAAATCGTCCATGAATACCTCCATAATGCTTTCTACATACTTGTCAAATATTGCGAGCATACATCGCTGGAATGTAGTTGGCGCATTGCATAATCCAAACGGCATTCTTCGGTAAGCGAAGGTGCCGAAGGGACAAGTAAACATTGTTTTCTCTTGGTCCTCGGGAGAGATGGGTATTTGAAAGTACCCCGAGAGGCCATCGAGAAAATAAAAAAAGATATGGCCGGAGAGACATTCTAAAATCTGGTCGATAAACGGTAAAGGAAAGTGGTCCTTGCGGGTGGCGTCATTTAACTTACGGTAATCTATGCACATACGCCAACCCGTCACCGTCCGTGTCGGGATTAATTCATTATTCTCATTACTAACTACGGTTATCCCTCCCTTCTTTAGAACTACCTGAACCGGGCTAACCCACTTACTATCCGATATAGGGTAGATAATTCCTGCGTCTAATAGTTTCATAACCTCGCCCTTAACTACTTCTTTCATATTCGGGTTTATACGGCGCTGAGGTTGGATAGAGTTACGCGAATTATCTTCCATTAAAATTTTATGGGTACAGAAAGATGGGCTTATGCCCTTGATATCAGAAATTTTCCAAGCAATAGCCCGGCGATGCTTACGTAGAACTAGAAGAAGTTTATCGTTTTGCGTATCCGTGAGGTAGGCCGAAACGATAACTGGTAACTTGGAATCTTTTTCTAAGTAAGCATACTTAAGGTGTTCGGGAAGTTCTTTAAGTTCTAGGGTAGGGGGTTCTTCATAAGAGGATTTTGAGATTCTTTCTTTTTCAAAAATAATATCAACATAAACTTTTTTATAAGGAACGTAATAAGGGGTGGGGCTAGCAGCCAAGACAGCTTCTTGTAGCGATTCAGTGGGAAGAACAGAGGAAGAACAAAAATCAGAAAATTCTTTTTCAAACTCAGAAAGACAATAAGAAGATTCATCACTTCCTTGCAGTGATTCAGTTGTATGAGAAGAGGAGCAAAATGTAGAAAATTCTTTTTCAAAGTCGGAGAGGCAGTAGGAAGAATCATCACTCGCGACATCAACGAAAAAGCATGAGTCATCGTTTGCTAAGGTTTTCATCATCGAAGGGGTGATAGAAAATGTGACTTCGTCGTCACCTACTCGAAGAAAGAGCTTACCATTGCTTACGTCAATGATGGCTCGGGAGGTGGCAAGGAAGGGTCGGCCAAGGATCAGGGGAACCTCGACGTCTTCTTCGATGTACAAAATGACAAAGTCCACCGGGAAGATGAACTTGTCGACTTGCACTAGAACGTCCTCCACTATTCCTAACGGGTACTTGACGGATCTATCAGCTAGCTGGATACTCATACGCGTGGGGTTAAGGCTACCAATCCCTAAATTTTTAAACAACGAAAAGGGCATCAGGTTGATACTCGTGCCTAAGTCGGCTAACGCATGTTTAACAAAAAGATCACCGAAGACACACGGTATAGAGAAACTACCCGGGTCACTGATTTTCTTCGGCAAACCATTTGTTAAAACGGCGGAGCACTCGGCATTTAGCGTGACGTGCGAAAGATTCTCTAACTTCTTCTTGTTTGTGAGGAGGTCTTTAAGATATTTGGCGTATTTCGGCATCTGCAAAATAGCCTCGTGGAAGGGAAGATTAATGTGGATTTGTTTGAAGATCTCTAAGAAGCGGGAGTACTGATTATCTTGACGTTGTCTATTAATTTCAGAGGGGTATGGAGGAGTTGAATTATTTTTGAAGATGGGTGGTGGAGTGAGATTATTTTCTAAAATAGGGGTGATAACTTCTTCAGCCGAGGGTGGAATTTTTAAAACGGGAGCGGAGCTTTGATTTTTAGAGGCGAGAGTGGAGCTTGCCTCGGGCTCTTCACTTACCATACCGGAGACTTGCTTCCCACTCCGAAGAGTTATAGCTTTCTCTTGCTCTCTCGGGTTGGGTTCGGTATTGGAAGGAAGAGACCCTACGGGTCGCTTAGAAATTATTTTTGCGAGCTGTCCTACATGATTTTCCAGAGTTTTTACGCTTCCGGTTAAAGTTCTTATAGTGGCGTCATTTGTGGTGATATATTTAGAAATTAATTCTTCCAAGCTTGGAGGTTTTGGGTAATTTTGAAGAGGTGGTGGTGGTGGTGGTGGTGAGAAAAATCACTTTGTGGGGGTGGGCGCATCGCATTCGATGGATTACTCCATGAAAAGTTCGGATGATTTTTTAAAGCAGGGTTATAACTATTCGGAAAATTAAAACCAGGCGGAAGGAAATTCGCAGCAGAAAAATTATTAAAAGCAGTTCTAGGCATATTATTAACATATTCTAAATGTTCTGGAGTATGGGTTGTAGATTCTCATACCTAAGGGGCGGAGGCAGCAGTCATCTCCGTGATTTTTTTGCTTAGGATTTCTACTTGCAGAACGAGCTGGGAGACGTTGTCCACTTCATAGATACCTGCAGGCTTGTACGGTCGGGACCTAGGCACATTCCACTGATAAGTGTTCATGGCCATGTCCTCGAAAAGATTAAGAACTGCTTCCGGGGTCTTATGATTTAAAGTACCGCCAGAGGCTTTGTCTATCATTTGCTTTGTATTTTGATTTAGCCTGTTATAGAACGTCTACACTTGTAACCATACAGGCAGCGCGTGATGTGGGCATCGTCTTAATAATTCTTTAAATCTCTCCCAGGTTTCATATAGGGTTTTAGAGTCTATTTGTCCGAAGGCAGAGATGTCGTTCCTAAGTTTTGCAGTTTTAGCTGGCGGAAAATACTTCGCCAAAAATTTTTCAGTTAATTCATTCCAAGTGGTTATGCTATTCTTCGGAAGTGTGTTCAGCCACTGCTTAGCTTTAGTTCTTAGAGAGAAGGGGAAGAGTCTTAGCCTAATCGCATCATTTGTGACACCATTTATCTTGAATGTGTTGCAAATTTCAAGAAAGCTAGCTATATGTGCGTTCGGATCTTCATCTTGAAGTCCGTCAAATTGCACATATTGCTGCACCATTTGAATTATGCTAGGCTTTAATTCGAAGTTATTATTTACTATAGCAGGGCGGACTATACTTGATTCTGTTCCCTTGAGGTTCGGTCGTGCATAATAGGACATAGTCCTTTGCACGGCCTCATCTACGTTGGGTTCTTCCATTCTTAAAGTAGCAAATGACTCGGAGTCCTCAATCGGCACTTGGATAGTAGGGCCTTGAAATCGCGATCTTCTCTGAAGAGTACGCTCAATTTCGTGGTCCAAGTCCAAAATGACCGACGGACTCCCGCGGGTCATGCACTAAAAGAACAGAAAAGAAGAAGAGGAAGAAAAAAAGGATAAACTAGAAAAAAGATTAAAATTTTTTTTTTCTTTTTGAAATAGATTTTTTATAGATTAACTCCCGAACTTCCCAAGGACTACCCAGTGAAGGGTTCGCAAGGTACTAGACAAGACAGTGGCGCTTAAATCCCTTTGCCCTTTTCGAGAGAATTAGGTGGCGTAGAAAAATTGTGAGGTTTATTACTATTAAGAGCGGTGGTAAAATTTTTTGATTTTTAAAATTTAAAGAAGGAGGATGAGAAAGAGAAAAGATAAAATTAATAGGTTCGTGTTTTCAATATATCAACGGAAATTGGTTCCCCAACAACGGCGCCAAAAACTTGTTGCGCGCTAGGGTTCGAAGAAAATAAACGCAACCGAACTAGCAACCCGATGACACAAGTATACCTATCGAATTGTAGCTAGGGGACACAAGTGTCGTATTGAAATCCGGGAACTATTGGCTATGCTTACTCACACGAACGCTATTATCTTATCGACGGAAAAAACAAGGGTTTTGAAAATCTAAGTGCAAGGGAGGAAGTAAAGCTATACTAGAAAGAGAAACACCATAATTAAGTAAAGCTATTAAGTAAAACGATAACTACGAAGGGTAGAAAATATGAAATGGAAATGCACTCGATCAAGATTCACCTCGGCTAAAGACGATTAAGAAAATGCGATAAAAATCTAAACTTAATAGGATAAAGGTCCTTGACCGTGGAGGTTCCTAAATCTTGAACACGCTTCTCTCGAAGTCGTGCCCAACTGAGTTTAGGAAGGTTCGACCGACTCTCGTCTAAATCGGAGGCCTAAAACTCGATTTACGCGGTGAACCCCACTATTGGATTTTACCCCAATCCGGGAGATTTGGACGTCTGCCTCTCTCGAGGGGTGCGTACAACTCCCTTTACTCTTGAATGCTCACTTCATTCTTTCGGCCTCTCGGCTAGCCCAGAATGAAAGCAAAGGCGGAGAGTATATATCGATAATATACCTCCAACCCGTGATTAATCAAGAGTAATTCAATGCCCTAACCTAAAAAGAAAAGATTAATTAAAACATCATAACTTAATCGCTCTAACCTCGGATCATCAAGATCGAGTACAAGGAGGATTAGTTAATCATAATGGAGTGGAGGAGGGGGGATGAGTAGTAAAGCATAAAAAAAACACAAGCTAAACAAAGAACAATTCTATTAATGAAAAGGGGCAATTTACACTAATTGAAATTAAAATTACAAGTGCATGAAATTGAAATCCTATTCTAGCCCTACAAGTAGCACTAAGCAAGAGCAAGGTTACAACAAAAGCTACAACAAACTAAGATTAAACTAGGGTTAAACAAAAATTACAAAGAGAGGGAGAGAGAGACAGAGAGAGAGAGAAAAAGCATGAAAAGAACTCAAGAACCAAAGGGTCAGCACCTCCCCCTCTCAACCAAAGCTTGCTGAAATGGAGAGGGGGGGGTCTCAATTTATAGAATTTTTTCTCGGGTGGGTCACGCCCTCCGACACGCCCTAGGTCACGCCTGGTGACACGCCCACGGTCACGCCTGGTGACACACCCAGGGAGGGCGTGTCAGGGGGGGCATGACAGCGGTTTTTACCATTTTCCTGTCCCTTCTAACAAAAGTCCTCGGGATTGGGTGACACGCCCTAGGTCACGCCCAGGGAGGGCATGACAGGGGGCGTGTCAGGTCATTTTTGATGAATTTCCTGAAAACCTGCAAAAGGACAAGAAAATGTTAGTGGAAATAATATTAACATAAAAAGGATAAAAATAAACTAATAATAGGCATTTTTTCTACAATATAAAATAGAAAATACGATAATAGTTTAGGCTACAAAACGTATTATAACTTCACAGCGACCGGTACACTTGCCGATAATGCATCAAGTTTTGGCGTCGTTGTCGGGGAATGCAGGCGTATTGTTGAGTGTGTTGTGTTCAGAGTGTTTCAAAGAGTTGCTTGTATTTGAATTTATTTAATCCCATTTTATTTTTGCTTTTTTTTAATATATCGGTTAGAATTATAGATAAGTCGCTAATTATAGTTATTTTTATGAATTATTATTTAATTAATAATAAGATTATTATTATATTTTAGTAATTATGTTTCTAATTTCTTTCTTTTCATATTTCAGGTCAATCTGGCCTCCGAACTGCAATTTGGAGCTTGTAGGACTGATTAAGAGTTGAAACTGAGAAAAACTTTAAAAATCTCAAGAACACAACCCGTACACGGGCGTGACCATTAAGTTACGGGCGTGATTGGTGGTCGTTACTCATAAAGGAAGCTTCGGAGCACATTCCATGTCGGATTAAAGTTACACGCCCCAGTCATGGGCATGACCCTTGGGTCATGGGCGTGATAGTCATGCGTGACATCTATGCGTACCGCACTTAATGCTGCAGTTTCAGTTCAAGTTAGTTTGGGCTTACACACCCTAGGTCACGCCTATGACCCAGGGCGTGACCTCTTCAGCAATGCCAAAATTACTTCCCGCCTTTTCCCCTTCCTGTCGTTTCCAATTACAGACTTGACACGCACTAGGTCACGCCCGTGACCCAGGGGAGTGACCCGCAAAACGGTGAATTTTGGCGGGTTTTCTCCAATGTTCTCGAGCTTTCAAGACAGCGGTTTTCGAGCCATGCATGCCCAAGGTCACGGGCATGACAGAGGGTGTGATTCCGAAGCAGAAAAATATATAAATTACATATGAGTTCAGAAGCTCAATAAGGAGACAAGGAGCAAGTTTTAAGCTTATGTTGTAGCTTAGTTTACTTGTTTTATGCATTTCTTTCTTGTACTTTTCATTTCATAACTTAGTTTTGTTTTCAACCAATTTACTTTTAGTAATCAAGTTTTCTTGTTTAGGTACCTCCCTTTTCATGTCATGTAGCTAATTTTCTTAGCACTTGATCAAGACAATCTTTGAATAAAAAAATTTATTTATTCTCTCAAAAACGTATCAAGCTCTCTATTTTTGCTCTATATCGGTTTATCTTGGATTTATTTTGTATCGAATTCATATTTCGCGGATTTGTTATTCGATCCGAGATCCGTATCTTAAATGACCGAGAGGTTGCGAATATGAGTAGATTGCTCAAGGATAAAAGAAGTTGAATGCACTCCTCGAGAGAGGACAACATAAATATGCCGTATTGGAGTCAAATCCAATAAAGGGGTTCACCACCTAAAGCAAGCTTAGGTTTTCGACTGGCCGAGAGGTCTTAATCGATCAACCTAAGGTTATTCATAAGCATGAGCTCGAGAGAGATGCTTTTGTACTTTAGGAACCTCCACGGTCGAAGTAAGGAATTAGGATCTTGCACTTTTACTATTTCATGAAGGTTTTTTTTAGTTCAAAGTGAGTCTAGATCAAGTGCTACTTTTTATTTAATTTTCTTCATTTAGTTAAAATAATCTCTTTTTAAATTTAGATAAACGAATATTAATTTGCGTGAGTAGAATTACTAACCAGGACCCGAGTCTAATACGACATTTCCTATACTATATTTTGATAGGTACCCTTGCCAATTTGAGATTTTAGTTTGGATAATATTTTAAAACTATAAAAAATCTTCATCAATTGTTAGAATTTTTTTGAGAACCTATGCAAGGTAGTTTATTCCTGGAATTTTGTGATCTTCACAATGCGGTCCAACTTTAATATCCGTTCTCGCTGGTGTGGAGATATCTCTCATGCAAGTGATAGATGTCCTAAGGAGTATGGTAGCACCGACACTCAAGGATCTACATATGGAGCACCAGCCTCATATGGTACTCAATATGCTATACATAAGCCCTTTAAATACTAGTCCGTGCCTCCATTGCCGCACTACTTTTTTTCGGCGTCAGTACCCGTTGTACCGACATGACCAGCAAAGCAGTGTTTATTTTGTCGGAGTTGGGATCACAATTTGAAGGAGTGTGCTGCTTACTTGGCGCAGTTGGAGGAGGACAAGGAACCGGATATTCAGATTGTCTCCACTCTTACAACTTGCAACACCCCTTCCGTATCTCGGTACGTACTAGTGCCACCTTCAGATTTTGAAGGGAGCAATACTAGTATTTGTACAGATACATTTGTTGATCTAAACCCTGACATGGATGTTTCTAATCCAAATGTTCATATATCCTCTTGTATAGAGTCTGTAAAAAGTGAGGAGCCTGTGCTTTACATTTTTGCGAGCACTGCTCCTCTATTCTATACCTTGCATAACATTCTTTCTGTTTCTGACAATGTTGTGGAGGTTAATTCGCAAGGAGATGCTGGCATTTGTAATATTATGCTAGATCCAGTCGAGGAGAACATTTGCATGGCCGAGATTGCTGCCTCAGTCCCATATAAGGAATTCCAAGGCGAGGACGAGACGGATGCATCTCTAGCACATTCTTGCGCCAGCCATGATAGCTTTGTTGAGCCTCCCACAATTTCACCGATGGGAGATTACACCGGAATCATCTCCAAGATCAAGGTTACTTTTTGTCACTCTTGAAATTTATTTCCTAACCCCGCTCTCAAGCTTACTTCTCTGCAGGACCACATCGTGGAACTGGTCCACTTAGTGCAAGGGCTTGTATTGCAGCCTAGCATTGAGGGAAATCGGGTGCAGGTGGAGTCAGATTCATTGAGCTTCGCTACATTTTTCCTACCCATGTCTGATGTTCAAGACAGGTATTACTACACTGGTATGTCGGTATTTGTTCTGTGGCCGTTTCGGTGCTCGTTATCGAAACGTGAACTTGAACAACTGCCCATGCACTTCAACTTTCATACACCCATAAGCTATAAGAGTGCAGGGTTCTTGAATAAGTCCTGTTTGGAGATAATAAACCCATCAGTTATCTAGATTAGCGTTTCTTTTTTAAATGTATTGTACTTTATTTAGCAGGTTTATACCTGGAACAATTAGATTTTTGTGGGCGCCCATATGGGTGCCGAATGTTATTTTTTATATATTATGCTTAATACAAGTATTTGGTCCACCTTAAGGATGGTAAACAAAAGGGCTTCTGGGAGACAACCCATGTTGGACCACTTGGTCATATTTTTTGCACTGTGTTTATTTATATTTATTTATTTATTTATTTTCTTGTTTTGTATGGATCTCTATTTCACAGGTGTAGGAAATTTTTGAGGCGCGGCATCACAGCCACTATTGGACAATCTCGCTGCATGACTGGAATGCTTCATTTTGAGCATAGGTACTTCTTACCCCTCACTTTTTATCTTATTTGGAATGTTTACTTTTACTATTTGTCGCATTCAAGTCTGGGGGTAGAGCGTCCTGTGGTCACTACACAACAAAATTTATTGCATACAAGTCTGTTATTTATTTATTTCATAATCACTATAACACACACTGAATCGCCCACACGAGTGCTATCTTAACCACGTGCGCGGCTCGAGTCAAATGTATTATTTTTGTGTAAACTTTAAAATAGTGGTGTTGGCTTAGGATTTTAGGATAGAGAGTTCGAAACTCGTGTAGTACTCCAAATTGAGTACTCATGGTTTGTGGAGAAATAGTATAGATTTATTATTTCTTTATGCTCGTAGATTTATACTTTTTCTACAGATGTAAATATTTTTTATACTGCTCAAAACTGTTGAATCTAGAGTAATCGAACAGTAGTGTAGGAATGTGTGTATCCATCACTAGACTCGTATTGCTCGAGTCGGGAGGAAGGATCATATTTCTCGGTTGCTAAGAACTTGCGCCAAGCTACTCTCGAAGAATTGGTGCCCGGTTAGTCAAGTGTGAGCGTGACGTATGCCATCATTTTGGCTAGTTTGAGATTTGTTTACCTAGTCCTAACTGCCTACCCCTCCTTTGATTCAGCTCCACCTTCATTCACCAAATCCTAAAGCCAATCCTCCTATCACAAGCAAATCCTTGAGCTTGATTGAATTAATTATTTTGATGAGTTGTGAAATGTGGAATTAATATGATGTGGTGATGAATTCATGAAATTCTAATTGCTAAATTTGGGGATTGCTAAAAAAGGAAATAAGGGGAAGAAAAAAGAAAAAAATGGAAAAAGAAATTTTTTTGAAGAATTACAATGAGAAATTGTATCCCTATCTTGTTTATTGATATTAGTCGGGTTAGGCCGTGTACACGCTTGGTTTTCAAGCTAAGTCTAGGGGTGTGTCACACTTGCATCTCTTAGTTGCTGTATTGGTTAGTTTATTGTTCACTCGCTTTGGTTGCGTGTAGCCTCCATGTTTATCATTGACTACCAAACCTTAGCCTAAGCTCCATTATCCTAAATTCCTATAGATTCACGCTTGAGTCGAGGAAGTATCGTGGAGAGAGTGTGAACGCGCAAGCGTTTGGTCCCCGACATTGATGGATTTCTTTGGAGGTGATCACGAGCACCGGTCTTTTGCAATGCTCATCTTATTGTCCAGCCTACTTTCTTCTTACACATGACCGACCGATTCTCCAGAATTCTAGTTTTTAGTAGATACAATATTTATTTACACCAGTCGAATAGTTTTAACTCCGTAGTATAATTAAAGAGTTTTTCTATTCTATTTTCTATGCACATGATGTATTTGATTTCTCATCTTACTTTATTTTGAAATTTTTGAGCAAGCTACCTGATTTAAAGTCGACGGAGTGATGATTTGCTCGGGACGCGCAAATGGGTAAGTCTGGGGTGGGGGGGTGATAAGTCCAAGTAACACGCATATTTTTGGACTCATTTGGGATAGTTTTCTCGTTATTGCACTATACTTGAGAGCCATAATTGCTTATATTCGTTTTTTTGTCCATTTCATGTTAAGTGCACTGTAGGCCCGTTTTCAGTATGATTTCGTTGTTTCTGTACTTCCACTAATTATTTGGTGTTTCTCCGTTTCTAGAGAATGTGGTGTGCACATTCTGGTGGCCTTTCTGTTTTTACTGCAGGTTCATGGGTCGCGTGCGTGTTCCGGGATCGTTCGGGAAATCCCAAACGGTATAAGAATACTGCGCACAATCACTAGACTTATTGCGCATGACCACTGGTCATGCACCACTGATCGTGCGCACTACGTTCTCCATTTTCCATGTTCTTCCTGGGCAACCGCACGAGCACTGGACATAGTGCGCATGACTACTAGTCGTGCGCCATTGCTCGTGCGCGTTTACCTCAGATCTGCAGTTCTGCCATTGCCAATCGCACGATCAGGGGATCTAGTGCGCACGACCACCTGTCGTGCGCCACTGATCGTGCGCTTATATACTGATATTTCTGTCCAGTTGCAGGTTTCTTCAGGGCATTGCCCACGATCATCAACCGATCATTGCGCACGACCACTGGTCATGCGCCACTGATCATGCCCTCTGATTATTCTGCTTATGTATATTTAGCCCAACACCGCGATTTTGGTCAACATTCATCATTTTTTCCGATCCACTGTTGCGCGGGAAGCGCCGTTCCACTACTCCATAAATCCTCCACCCATCTACACCCTCCGAGAAGCATTCTACGGCCATCCGAAGCAATCTTCAACCTTCGGAGAGATCCTGGCCACCAGCAGGGAGCAACGAGAACTTTTGGTGCCATTCCTCTGGACAAAAGGAAGAGTGGATTGAAGGAAAGGAAAGATGATGGAGAAGAACAATTGAATTGACGACCCACTTGCATCCGGTAGAAACCATGGTCAGAGTCGTGAAGTGGATTGACAACCCACCACTCCGGCCAAGAGCCACGGCTACGCCTTCCCTCTTTCGGTTTACTCTACCTATTCTCTTCGTGGAATGTACTCTTAAACTTGTAATAGAACTAAACTTACTTTTAATTAGTATATGAATGAAGTGTGTTTGGTTAGTTACTTGCTCTATTGTTAGCTATGATGCACTCGCCTTCGCTCACACCCACTCACTAGCGTACTTGCATCCACTCTAGCAAAGAATAGAGTTGGTGTTTGAAGAGGTGATTACGACCATCACTCTCCGCACTTGGTCTCCATCCACCCGCCTACCGAAGCACGACATAGCAGCCTAAATTCATTCCATAAACCAAGCGAAGCGGTAAAGGCGACCCACGGTATTTTCTTTTTGTTTTGTAGCATTAGGAACCAAAAAACCAACCCCCATGTTGCTTATTTTCACTCTTAGTGATGATCTTCACACAACGCTATCACATATCCTTCATGTATTCCCTCGAGATCGACGTTCGCGGAAGCTATTCCCAAATTATTACTTGACAACGACAAGTATACTTGCCGACAACACATCAAAGCTCCAACATTCCACTTTAATCCCAATCCCCTCTATTATTTTGGAAGGTGAATGTATCAATGAGTGACAACACCGACTTAGGCTTGGTGAATTACTCCACAAGCTTCCTCTCCTTGAGGAGCTTCTCTTCAAGATCCTTAATGATATTGCTCTTCTGGCTAATGGTGCTCACTTGGATAATGGTGATTGTTTTCAATCGTCTTATCTCTTTGCTAACCTGAGCTAGCTGGGAAACTGACTAAGATTGCATAGATGTTGTCTGCTATAGAGATGGAATCTCTTCAGCTTGCCTTTTGACAAGATTTTTGCTCTTCTTCGGAGCTTCCAGGAGACCAACATATTTGTCAATCAATTGATTTAAATCCTCTTCAGGTTCTAATTCATTCCCCTCTTTGGATGAAGAGGATGCCTCAAAATATGGGCTAGTTTCATAATCGGATTCTAAAGAAGACATGGTTGGAATGATTACATCATCAGAATCAGATTTATCCTTATTTTCTTCAGTCATGGTAAAGAGGTCATAGTCTTCTTCATCTTCACAGTCACTATGAGTAGAGGACAGTGGTGCCCTTATGCCCACCTTGGCTGCTGGATGATCTGTATACTCTTCCATAAATAATAGACAAATATATGCATTTTCATCTTCAGATTCTGAAGTCTCAAAATCACTGTTAGATAAGCTTGATTGCATCTTAGCTCAGAAGTGCTTATCAACCTTCTTGTCTTTATGATATTTCTTATCATCAGTCGTTCTGTTTTCTTTTCTTTTAACAGGATAGTTAGTAATGACATTTCATGACATGTTGCAACAATAACAAACAATATCAGTTTTAAAATGTTTTTTCTGTTTAGAGACGTACCTTTCCCTAGTGTGTTCCTTTCTGGATAAGTCATGATTTGCTTGGGGCTTCCCAGATTTGTAGCCTGTAGTGGCCTCATTCTTCCACTATCTTCTTTTGCTCAACATTTTTTTGAATTGCTTGGATAATAAGGTTAGTTATCTATCAGATAACTCGGCTTCTGATGAGTTGGGTGCATAGCTTTCTAACTCAACATCCCTCTTGGGGGAGGAGTAATCTCTTTCCTCCATTTTGACATTTCAGTTTTGAAGGACACAGTTTGTAAGACCCCATTTTTTTCTTTTAAACCACCAGGATCTTATGCCCACAACTGCCGCTTTGAGGTGACACCAACACGCTCGGGAAGGTCGTCACTACAAAATGTTGATCCTGCCGGCCATATCGATCGTAGAAAAGAAGAGTAAAAGTATAAATAAATGAGTAAAATGTAACTCAAAACTAGTCCACCAGAATCACATATATATTAATAATTCTCCATGAAGGGAGTGTCTACAAAAATTATAAAGCAAAGTACTAAAGAGGGCTGCTGCCCGATACATCAAAATCCTCACTACAAATCACTCAATCGCGGAAGAAAATTTATAATATCAACTAATGATCAGGGCTCACTATCCCTGCTTCCTGATCTCCAATACTAGACTGTCCTGTCTCCATGTGCACTGAACCTTGGGGCTGCATCTCCTTGTTCGGCTCCACAATCCCCTAAAATTATTTGGTGAATGACTGTTAGTCTAAAAGACTAAGTCCTATCATCCCCATCCCTCCATATGGCTCCTAGACACCCACCAGGGAGAAGTAAAGGGAAGGTAATGAAGGTGGAGAGTAACAAATGTAAGCAGATTGCGGCAGAACTAGTCTATCATGAGTTAAAAAATAGAGCAAGTATATGTAAGCAGGAGAAGGTAAGCTGTATAAGTATACACAGGAACAAGTGAGCAAAAATAGTATGAGAAGGTAAACTAAGTAAGTAACCATGACCTATAAGAATGCCCATACAAACCTATAGACAATGGGGTCGTTTTACAAGACCTATTATTTAAAGTGTCCCATACCAATTTATACAATAGGTGTAGCTGGTTATATGAAATGATGATGTTATGTCATGCAAGTATGCTAGGATGTGAACATACAAGTCCAACACACACACTCGACTCTGTGTACACAGACCTTTAGTTCCCCATTTCTGGAGCCTAACCTCCTAGGATACCTCCGTAGTGGCAAACGGAAGGGGTGGGTTGGGCCTCGCCCACCTCGAAACTGGTATCAACACTACCAATCAGACCTATCATACGCCTCAATGCTAGTTGATGCGCTCCCGATAAGTTTATCGATCACGGTCAAGTAAGAAAGATGAGAAGTAGCTTCCCCAGATATCAATCTCACGCGGAGTGCAAGTAGGGATCACAGATTTTACTTTTGGAAAAACGAGTGTAAGTACGACTAAGTAAAAAGGGGGGGTTTGATTTTGGGTTTCCTACGTTAAGCGGGATTAAACTAGTGTGGGTCACCATCACCGTGTCATTCGGGTGGATTACTCCCACGAGAAATAACGGAGATGAACAAACTATTGAGGGTCGCAAACACCTCTTCTACAATGCGTGCTTCTTGCGATCGCTAGAACAGCTCAAGCACAACTAACACTAGCAAAGCTGAAGATTACTAACACAAGTCAAAATCAAGATATATCCACGCAACATCATGTTGACACCTCAAGCAAAAATAGTGTCAGGACCATCAAGCTACAGATGCACTAGCACAAGTTCAGAACATAGTAAGCTTAAGAAAGAGTGAAGAAATACAACCGAGCGCACAAAGAGTCTCCAAGATTCACAGCTGTAAGTGAGGGTTTTTGATCCTCATCCTAGCCCGGTCTTTGGAAGGCGTCCGGGATCCAGATGGGCTGTCACTTCTTCTTTTAACCCGTCTTCTTCGTGTTGAGTCGCTAAGGTTGATCTGAAAGGGGGACTTCGCAAGTGCAGCAACAAGGAACTCGAATGGTGGCCTGTAGACCGGTGATTGAAATGGTGGTTGGATACGAAGCTTTTACAAGCTCTTCGAAGGAGAACAAGGGCCGGAGGAGCTTCCCACGGATAGAAATAGAGAGAGTAATGGCTAGAGGGATGATATCCCGCTCAAAGGAGCGGAAATGGCGGGGGAAAACGGAGTTGGCTCTGATCCAGAAGAAATCTGTGTCTTAAATAGTAAAAGTCAAAAATAATGGTCTCGCACGATTTGGCGCACGATAGTGCGCAAACCGTGCAATATTAACTTTCAGAGTACGCCTGAAGAAGAAGAAGCGTTGATCCGTGCGTTTAACTCGCTCACGGGAGATTCCGCCCGTGCAATAAGGAAATCGCATGGGTAACGACCGAATGCACAAATCACAAGCAAATAGGTGGAATCGTGCGTTTAACTCGCGCACGGGCGCTTCCGCCCGTGGTTGGAGGAAAAACACGATTAACCACAGAACGGCCAAAAACACAAGCTACAGGAAAACCGTGTGTTTCCTTTGCGCATGGTTCCAAAGAAACCGTGCGTAAAGGAATCACACAGGCCGATCAATCCTTTTGAATTACTTGCAAAAAATGCACAATAAAAAGTAACCGTGAGCTAAAATAGCACGACCGTGCGTTTTCCACAAATCAGAATTTTGAAATGAGGAAAACTGACCACCGTCAAGCAACAAAATCACAGCAAGAGAGGACCCTCCAGCAGCATATAAAAATAACAAAACACTGAAAAGAGCCCTAAGGAGAACCATGTGCATTCCCCCAGCAAACGAATGTGCAATTGTGCACCTATGGGCCAAAGTAGTGCACAAAGTGGTCGATGAATGAACGATGCAAATATATCCGATATCCGGTTGAAAGGCAGCCCATGAGTAAGAAAACAAGCCCAGATGAGTCTGAAAAACCCTATATAAATCGGACTCATCACACCACCATACTTAAACATTTGCTCGTCCCGAGCAAATCATCTCTCCGTGAACTCGAAAATAGCTAGCTAGCTTAGAAATTTGAAAATAAAGTAAAACGAGAAATCAAATACATCATGGACGTAGAAAATATAATAGATAAAATCTTTAATTATGCTACGGAGTTTAAAAATTTTGACATGTGTAAATAGATATTGTAGCTACTCAAATTAGGAATGCTGGAGAATCATTCGGTCATGCGTAGGAAGAAAAAAGATAGGCCACTAAGGAGAGCAATGCCAAAGACCGAGGATCGGGATCACCTCCAAAGAACTCCATCAATGTCGGAGACCATACGCTTGCCTGTTCACACTCTCTCCACAGCGCGAGCTAGACTCAAGCGTGAATAAGTAGGACTTATAGGATAGAATGGGGCTTAGGCTAAGGTTTGGTATTCAATTATAAACATTTAGGCTGCACGCAACCAAAGCGAGCGAACAAAAAGCTAAATCCATATAGCCACTAAGAGATGCACGTGTGACACACCCCCAGACTTAGCTTGAAATCCGGGAGTGCACACGGCAAAACCCGACAAAAAATTGATAAACAAGATAGGGATTCCAATTCTCATTGTAATTCTTTTGGATTTTCTTTTTCACTTTTTTTCTTCCCCTTTTTTAGCAATCTCCACATTTAGCAATTAAAATTTTCATGAATTCATAACCACATCACATGAATCCCAAATATCACTACACATTAAATAATAAATCCAATTAAGCTCAAAGATTTTGTTGCGACATGATGGTAGGCTTTAGGCTTTTGTGTTTGAAGGCAGAGCTGAAACCAAGGAGGGGTAGGAACAATTTTGGCTTGCAACAGTTAACAACTAGGACTAGGTACACAAAGCTCAAACTAGCCAAAATGATGGCCTACCTCATGCCCACGCTCGATTAACCGGGCACCATTGCTTCGAGAGTAGCTTGGGGAAAGTTCTTAGCCACTGAGAAAGATGATTCTTCCTCCCAACTCAAGTAATATGAGGCTAGTGATCACTACACACATTCTTACACTACCATTTGATTACTCCAGATTCAGCCATATTGAGTAGCCCAAACAATATTTACAAATGCACAAAAGTATAAACTACGAGCATGAAGAAAAATTGAATTTATACTATTTCTACACACCATGAGTACTCGATTAGGAGAACTGCACGATATTCGAGCTACTCTATCTTAAAATTCTAAGCCAGCACCCTATTTTAAAGTTGACACAAAAGAAACACGTTTGACTCGACCCCAGCACATGGTAAAGATCGCGCTCATGCGGTATAGGTGCACAATGCTGTAATGATAAAATAAAAACATAAAAAGAAAATAAACTTGTGGTATGCAAGCGATAGTAATGCATGTGCGAAGTTAACGCGCATAACTCTCCCCCACCAGACTTACACTAAACAACCAATCAAAGATTTGCAATAAAATTAAAGAAATGAAAGTTGGGGGAGAGGTTACCCATGTTCAGCAAATGAGCATACCAGAAGATTGGCGTTAAACTTCAGCAATAAGCCCGCAGCCCAAACAAATTCCACTTCCAAAATGCATATCTCCAACCAAGAAGACAACTATACACAAATAAGCACACAGACTATATGCACAAATTTAAAGCAAGCAATAGCATTGGGTTGTCTCCCATAAGCCCTTTTCTTTACCATCCTAAAGGTGGACAAAATACATTTATTAGCAGTTATAAATAATTGTTCAGATCAAAAGTTTAACACGCAAAGAAGAAGAATCCATAGCCACATGCAGCACTAAGCAAATCAAACACTAGCAGAAATAGGAAAATTGGAGACGGCCCTGGAGATCCCGCACTCCTTAGCTAAACGTTGATTTGTGATAGATCCCCCCATATACGCAGGATGAGGAAGAGGTGAAATCTTTAAGGCCCTGGGAAGACAAATATCCCCTGCCCCTAGCCTCCTCCTTCCCGCACCGATGGGCAAAACTCTGTGCCTTGCGCAGGAATAGCTCCTTACGTTTCATCTCCATAGAAGCGGATCGCCAGGGTGGTATGGTCGCATCCGGCATCACAGTAGCAAGTTTTCCATTCATGTCTGGGGGCATCCTTTCCTCACTTGCAGTTGGTAAAAAAATTAGCCCAAGCTACCTGTTTAACAGATTTACAAACTTTATCCAAATAAATAGCAGTTTTTATTCCAAATTCTTGCACACTCTTAACCGGCATGCGCAGCTCATCTTTCTTCATAGCGGCATCATGTATCACATCGAGTGTCGGTGTCACTACTTCTCCTTCAGTTGTCATCAGTGTTTTTATAGCTTTCTCACCCTACTCTTGTCCCATTAGTTGTAAATATGCCTTAACAACACTATAAGCCACATTAGATAACACAAGGGTTAAGTTCACCGATTCTATAAGTTCATCAAAACCAAAATGAGGAAGTGAAGGCTATAGACGCAAAATAACTTTGGGCGTAAGAGTGACGCCATTAGCATTAAAATGCAGGGTCGCTTTACTGGATTTCAGGAACGGGCCCCCAAGGATGGGTTTGGACGTGTTACCTCTAGGCCCTAGCACCTAAAAGTCTGTGATGACCGTAGCCCCATTCAAAACCACTTCTACACCCTTAACCTCCCCATTAGTCTTAACTATTGATCCATCTGCTAGCACTATGGATTTCCGCCCATCAGATTTGATATTTAAATTCAGCTTTTCAACATCTTGCAAAGCAAGAATGTTGCAGGATGAACCGGAATCGCATAGTGCTCAAGTTTCAATAGCATTAATTTCGCATTTAATGGTCGTTTCATTGGTATTGCACTCCTCCGCATCCTCGACACTCTTCCACTGCTCACGAGTATTTTTCTCCGTATCGCTAGGAAGTGCGCCGCGAGTATGCTCAGAAAACATATGGGCCAGTTGCCCCAATTATGTTTCCAAGTTCCTCATAGATGCAGTTTGAGTGGCTATATTGGACTGGGCCATTTCTACAAACTTCTCCATCATCTCCTCTAATGCGCTCTTACGCGTCCCTTGCATATTCGTATTATAACCAGATTGAGGCGGTCGCGGCTGGCTGCTAGAAGCCTGAGCATCGAATTGATGCTCGCCTCCCTGCCATCTTTGACCGGGGGTATTTTGGTTCCACGAGAAACTGGGGTGATTTCTCGCATTAGGGTTATACGTGTTATTGTAAGATGCAGCATGATTTTGATTGCTTATGAAATTAACATTTTCATCAGAAGGTGTACCTGCCAGGTCAACAAACAACTCCCCCGCTTGGAACTCATAAGCATTGTGGCCAGGGCTTCCACAACCCTGACACGAGATGTTTATAACTGGAGCAGGTGATGGGGTCAATCTAGTCAGCATCATCTTCCCATCTAAAGTATGATGGCTCGATTCTGCTTGTTGCCCCACCACATTTACATCAAATTAATTTCTTGTCACTCTTGGGGAATTCATGCCTGCCGTACAGTACGTATTGTGGGAGGCCGTTTCACTAAGGAACCTGATGAGTCCAATTTATATACGGTCTTTCGGGCTCATCTGGGCTTGTTTTCATATGTGTGCACTGCATTTTAACTTGATATTTGTTATATTTGCATCGTTTGGTCTTTGACCTCAATGTGCACTATTTTGGGCCCGTGGGTGTGCAATTGCGCATTCTGTTGATGGGGTAAGCACTTGGGGCTCCCCGTGCTTCTTTCTGCTGCATTGATTGCTTTTCTGTATTGTTGGAGGGTCCTCCCTTTCTATGCTGATTGTTGCATGTAGTTGGTCAGTTTTCCTCTTTTCAAAGTTCTAATTTGAGGAAAACGCACGGTCGTGCGTTTTATTAGTGCACGGTTACTTATGATCGTGCATTTTCTGCAATTTATTCTTGTAGGATTGACCGGCCCGTGCGATTCCTTCACGCATGGTTTCTTCGGAACCGTGCGCGAAGTAAACGCACGGTTTTCCTGTAGCTTTTGTTTTTAGGTCATTCTATGGTTAACCGTGCGTTTTCCTTCTTTCATGGGTGGAAGCGCCCGTGCGCGAGTTAATCGCACGATTCCACCCAGTTTCCAACGTTTTGTGCTTTCTGTCGTTACCCGTGTGATTTCCTTAGCGCATAGCCGGAATCGCCGGTGCGTGAGTAAAATACACGGTTCAGCGCTTCTTCTTCCTCAAGCATTTTCTGGATATTAATATCGCAGGGTTCATTCACAGCCATGCGCCAGACCGTACATGACTATTTTTTTCTGACTTTTACTATTTAAGCCGCAAATTTCTTCTGGACTGGGACATCTCCATTTTCCCTCGCCATTTCCGCCCCTTTGAGCGGGAACTTGTCCCTCCATCCATCATTCTCTCTCTCCTCCGTGGTAAGCTCTTCTGGACACCATTTCTCCTCCGTAAGCTTGCAAAAGTTTCGTCTCCGACCATCTTCATCTTCTCTGACCTCCGAGCAACCATCCGATTTACTTGTTGCTGCACTTGAGAAGTTCCGCGTTCAGATCAGAGTTAGCGACCACGAAGACGACGAGTTAGAATAAGGAAGTGACAGCCCTTCTAGATCCCATACGCCTTCCAAAGACCGGGATACGACGAGGATAGACAACCTTCGTCTCCTGCCGAGAATCTTGGAGAGCTTTCGTGCGCTCGGTTGTATTTCTTCAATTTTACTAAACTTGCCATGTTTTGAACCTGTGCTAGTAAACTTGTAACTTGATAACATTATTTTTGCTTGAGTTTCATCTGAGTTTGTTAATGATGCTTTAATCTTTGGTTGTGTTTGAGTCATTCTAGCGATTGCTAGAAGTGCCGCCATGAATTTGTTTTTTCGTTCATCTATGCTATTACTCATTAGAGTAATCAACCCATATGATGCGGTGAAGGCGACCCACACTAGTTTAATCATGCTTAGCATAGGAACCAAAAACCAACCCCCCTTTTTTCATAGTTGCACTTGCATTCGTTTTTCTAAAAGCAAAGTCCATTTTCCCTACTTGCACTCTGCGTGAGATCGATATCTGGTGAAGCAACTCCTCATCTTTATTACTTGACCGTGATCGGTAAACGTACCGAGAGCGCATCAAGTTTTTGCGCCGTTGCTGGGGAGTGTAACCGTTGCGTGCGATTTTTGTTTCTTTTGGAAAAAGTTGTCAGTGTTACATGTTTTAAATTTTTTTTTGTGTTAGTTGTATGATAGATCTGAACCCTGGTGGTACAAATGAAGATTTGGGTGCTGATCCTAAGACCGCAGGAGCAAGGAGAGCTCGGGTGTGTGGTGCTGCTGTAGAGGAAAGGATAGAAGACTTGGGCCGTGGATGAAATGACAATGGAGAATGAGTAGTTGAAGGACAGGAGGTGGTCCAACCTCGTGTTAGTACAATGCGGGACTTCACTACCCCTACGGCTTGGAGTGTCTATCTCGGGTTTGGACCAGCCATTGCCAACCCGCACTTCGAGATAAAGCATGCGATCATGAACATGATTAGGAACAACAGGCATTACTCAGGTTTGCCGGGTGAAAACCCTCAGCTCCATTTGGCGGAGTTTTCTGAGATATGAGGTACATTCCGCTATGTTGGCATCTCGGATGATATGGTAAAGCTGAAGTTATTACCTTTCTCGCTGCGAGATAGGGCGAAGACATGGCGTCATATGATTTCCCCTTGCACCGCAACTACCTGGGAAATTTTTTTTCTATGTTTTTAGCTAAGTTTCACCCGGTAGATATAATTGTTAATGCTCGCAGGGAAATCGCTGCAATCAGACAGCTGGACCAAGAGACCTTATCAGAGGCGTGGGAGCGTTTTGCTGATCTGCAGCGTCGAAGCCCCCAACACAGTTGCGAGCCGTGGAACCTCGTCGAAATATTCTATTTTGGTGTCGAGCCGAACTACCGGGCTATGATTGATGCGGCGGCCGGCGGCACTATTATGAACTTGACCCCCGAAGAGGCTATGCAGCTCCTTAGAGATACAGCTCCCACAACACGTATTGGAAAGCGGGCAGGAATGCCCCAAGAGGAGCAAGAAACTTATTCAATGTGAATCTGGTGGGTCAACAAGCAGAATCGAGCCAGCCTACTT
Source organism: Platanthera zijinensis (assembly GCA_039513925.1). Classification (NCBI taxonomy): domain Eukaryota; kingdom Viridiplantae; phylum Streptophyta; class Magnoliopsida; order Asparagales; family Orchidaceae; genus Platanthera; species Platanthera zijinensis. The sequence goes on from CM077089.1 coordinate 102,036,404, forward strand.
TAGATGGGAGTATGATGTTGACTAGATTGACCCCACCGCCTGCTTCAGTTATGAACATATCGTGTCAGGGATGAAGAAATCCCGGCCATCACTCTTTTGAATGCCCAGCTGGAGAATCATTTCCGGAACCAGCAGGTATAACCTTTGATGAAAATATTAATTTAATAAGCAATCAAAATCACATTGCGCCCTATAATAATGTTTATAACCCAAACGCGAGAAATCATCTGAATTTCTCGTGAAATAAAAATGCCCCAAGTCAAAGATGGCAGGGAGGCCAGCATCAATATGATGCTCAAGCCTCCAATAGAAACCAACGACTGCCGTCACCGGGTTATAATCAGAGCGGGCAAGGGGCACGTAAGAGTGCTTTAGAGGAGATCATGGAAAGGTTTGTTTAGATGGCCCTATCTAACATGGTCACTCAAACTTCTCCTATGAGTAACTTAGAGACACAGCTGGGGCAGCTTGCCTAAGTGTTCTCTAAGCGCACTCGCGGCGCGCTCCAAAGCGATACAGAAAAGAATCCACGTGAGCAAGGGAAGAGCGCTGGGGAAGTAGAGGAGTGCAATGTTAATGATGTGGCTGTCAAGTGCGTGATTAATGAAATTGAAATGGTGGCAATTTGCGATTCAGGTTCGTGATGCAACATTCTAGCTCTACAAGATGTTGAGAAGCTTAATCTAAATGTCGAAACTGATACCCAAAAATCTCTAGTGCTAGCTGATGGGTCGATGGTTAAAACCGATGGGGTGATTAGAGAGGTGGAAGTGAAACTTAACGGGGCTATGGTTGTCACCGTCTTCTAGGTGTTGGGTCCCATATGTAATAATTAAAAGCATATTCTTGGGGTTGTATTCCTGAGAGCCAGTGAAGCGACGCTGAGCTTTAACGCATGCGGCATCACCTTGGCTTCTAAGGTCGATTTGCCGCTATTGCCATCACTTTCCACTCTAATCCCGAGTGAATCTAAAAATCTGCTGGAATTGAATGTTTTATTATCTGATGATTTATCTAGCGTTGATGAGACAGATGTTGTGCTGAATAAGCAAAACCGGGCAATGCAAGCTAAAGATGTGTTGATGATGACTATAGTATAAGTGAAGGAGGAATTGATTGACGTGGAACAAGTTGCGGAAGAGAAAAAACGAGGGCTATGCACGGCTATTGGGATTGTGCAGAAAATAGATTTGAAAACTTCTATTATGCTGAATGAATGGTGTAAAACTATTAAATCAATGAAATGGGCTGATCATTCACCCGCCGCATGTGAGGAAGGTATGCCCCTTGATGATAAAGATAAGCATGTTGCTGATAAGGTTGGGGTAGGTATACCACCCTGGTGATCCCTGTCTGTTACTCTCAAATAAAAATAGCTTCTCATGCGCAAAGCATCAAATTTTGCTTACCGACACGGGAAGAAGGAGGCTAGGGGCAGGGGAGTTTTGTCTTCCTTGGGCCCTAAAGCCTTCACCTCTTCCTCATCCCGCACATTCGGGGGGATCTTTCAAAAATAAGAGTTTAGCTGAGGAGTGCGAGATCTCCAGGTCGTCTCCCTTTTTCATGTTGCTGCTAGTTTTAAGATTTGCTTGGTATTGTGTGTGACTCTGAACTTTATCATGCATTCTACTTTTGTTTTTGAACATTATATAAAACTGTTTATACATGTATTTTGTCCAACATAAGGACGGTAAGGAAAAGGGCTTTTGGGAGACACCCCAATGCTGCTGCTTGCTTTAAATTTGTGCAATTTAGTTTTTATACTTATTTCTGTATAGCTTTTTGTGTTTGGAGATATGCTTTTTGTAGGTGGATTTCGCATGTGCTGTGGGCTTATTACTGAAGTTTAATGCCAATCTTCTGGTATGCTCATCTGCTGAGCATGGGAAACCTCTTCCCTTAGCTATTTCTAATTTTAGTTTGTATATCTTATGTTGTGATGCTTAGTTCTAGTCTCGGGGAGAGCTCGTTACTGATACCTTTTGCTCGGGCACTTCATTTGCATACTAGTAGTTGTTATTATTTTATTTTCTTAGTTCATTGCATTGCGCATCACTGCACCCACATGAGCGCGTGCTTAGCTTTTTGTGTGCTGCGAGTTAAACTCACTTTTTTGTTAGATTTTGGAAAATTATGGTGCTGGCTTAGGATTGCGAGATGGAGTAAAATGATGACGTGGTTGTGCTCCTAGTCAATTGCACTCATCTCATGTAGAAATTTGAATAGATTCAATTTTTTTACGCTTATAGTTTTATATTTTCTATTTGCGTAAAGATTTTGTTTATTCTACACAAAAATTGGTGAATCCGGTGTGAATAAAATGGTAGTGCAGGAATGTTTGTAGTCGTCAGTACACTCGTTTTGCTCGAGTCTGGAGGAAGGATCATCTTTCTCGGTGGCTAAGAACTTGCCCCATGCTACTCTCAAAGAATGGGTACATCGTTAGTCAAGCGCGAGTGTGATGTAGGCCATCATTTTGGCCCGGTTGAGCTTTGTACCGATCATAACTTCTTATCCTCGCTAGACCTGTTATGCCTACCCCTTCCTTTGATTCAGCTCCACCTTTATTTAACGAAAGCCTAAAAGTCGAACCTAGTCATACGCTGAAGTCGAGCTTTAGAGTTTTCTATTTTAATGTTGGGGTGTGATGTGATGGTACTCTTTGTGAAGAATGTGGATGTGCTCCAAGGTATATTTGGTGAGATTAAAAAAAAAGAAAAATGAAAAAATTTTGTAAAACGAAAAAGTGAAAAGAAAAAGAATGATTGAAATCCTTTTGGTTATGTGTTTGCATTTGGAGTAGGTGGTGCACACACCCATTTGTTAAAAGTTATGTCTGGGGGTATGATTTACTCATTTGTATTTTGGATTAGCGGTTTTATTTTTTTGCTATGATAGATCATTTGTGTTTGGTGCATAGCCTCCGTTTTTATCGTTTTTTAACTCACCGTAACTCAAGCCCCATCATTTTACTAAGTCCTACAAATTCGAGCTTGAGTCAAACTAGTTTCATGGAGAGAGTGTGAGCGGGCAAGCGTATGGTCCCCGACATTGGTGGATTCCTTTGAAGGTGAACACGAGCCCCGATCTTTTACAAAGCTCACCTTAGTGGCCTGCCTACTTTCTTCCTACGCATGACCAGATGATTCACCACGATTATATTTTTGAGTAGTAATAAAATTTTGATACGCACTGTGAAAAGTATCAACTATTTTGCATACTTAGAAATTTTCTCTATTATATTTTTACGTGTACGAGCCTGTGACTTTGCATGGTACTCCGTATAAAAATTTCCAGGTTAGCCAAGTCATTTTTTTTATCTTCATAGATTTAGTTTTCTCGGGACGCACAAACAGTTTAGTCTGGGGGTGTGATGAGTTTGATTTATATTGGGTCTTTCGGGCTCATCTGGGCTTGTTTTCTCATGCGTGCAATTCATTGTAACTAGATATTGGTCATATTTATATTGTTCGGTATTTGACCTTAATGTGCTTTATTTTGGGCCCGTGGGTATGCAATTACGCATTTTGTTGATGGGGGTAAGCACTTGGTTCTCCCCGTGCTTCTTTTTGTTGCTTTGATGGCTTTTCTATGATGTTGGTGGGTCCTCCCTTGCTGTGTTGATTGTTGCTTGCACGTGGTCAATTTTCCTCTTTTCATAGTTCTGATTTGAGGAAAATGCACGGTCATGCGTTTTCTTAGCGCACAGTTAATTTTGGTCGTGCATTTTCTGCAAGTTATTCTTGTCGGATTGACTAGCCCGTGCGATTCCTTCACGCACGGTTTCTTCGGAACCGTGTGCAAAGTAAACGCACGGTTTTCCTGTAGCTTTTGTTTTTAGGCAGTTCTATGGTTAACCGTGCGTTTTCCTTCACGCATGGGCAGAAGAGCCCGTGAGCGAGTTAAACACACGATTCCACCCGGTTGCCTGTGATTTGTGCTTTCTATCATTACCCGTGCGATTTCCATAGCGCACGGTCGGAATAGCACGTGCGTGAGTAAAATGCACGGGTCAACGCTTCTTCTTCCTCAAGCATTTTTTGAATAATAATATCGCACGGTTAACGCACGGTCGTACGCCAGACTGTGCGTGACCATTTTTTCTGACTTTTTCTATTTAAGCCGCAGATTTCTTCTGGACAGGGACATCTCCGTTTTCCCCCGCCATTTCCACCCCTTTGAGCGAGAACTAATCCCTCCAGCCGTCATTCTCTCTCTCCTATGTGGGAAGCTCTTCCTATCACCATTTCTCCTCCAAAATCTTGTAAAAGTTTCGTCTCTGACCATCTTCATCTTCTCTGACCTCTGAGCTACCATTCGAGTTACTTGTTACTGCACTTGAGAAGTTCCCCGTTCAGATCCGACTTAGCGACCACAAAGGGGAGGAGTTTGAAGAAGGAAGTGGCACCCCTTCTAGATCCTAGACGCCTTCCGAAGACCGAGCTAGGACGAGAATTGACAACCTTCGCCTCTGGCCGAGAATCTTGTAAAGCTTTCGTGCGGTCGGTTGTATTTCTTCACTTTTACTAAACTTTCCATGTTATGAACCTGTGTTAGTAAACTTGTAACTTGATAACATTATTTTTGCTTGAGTTTCATCTGAGTTTGTTAATGATCCTTTAATCTTTGTTTGTGTTTGAGACGTTCTAGCGATTACTAGAAGTGCGCGCCGCGAAGAGGTGTTTACGACCCTCGTTTGTTTGTTCATGTACGCTATTACTAATTGCAGTAATCCACCTATACGAGGCAGTGAAGATGACCCGCACTAGTTTAATCATGCTTAGAGTAAGAACCAAAAACAAAACCCCCCTTTTTTCATAGTTGCACTTGCATTCATTTTTCCAAAAGAAAAGTCCATGCTCCATACTTGCACTCCGCGTGAGATCGATATCTGGGGAAGAACTCCTCATCTTTATTATATGACAGTGATCAGTAAACGTACTGAGAGTGCATCAGAGCCTCAACACCTCTTTAGGATATAAATTCATGATTGCCCCACCTGCCGTCGCTTCAATCGTTGCCCTGAAATTTGGCTCGATGACAAAATAGAATATCTCCACCAGGTTCCAAGGCTCGCACCCGTGCTGGGGACAACGACGCTACAAATCAGCGAATATCTCCTATTCCTCGGATAAGGTCTCTTGATCCAGCTTTCTGAATATAGCGATAACCCTATGCACATTAACAATTTTATATACTGGGTGGAACTTAGCCAAGCACATAGAAGATAAAATTTCCCAGGAAGTTTCTGTGCCAGGGGAAATCGTATGAAGCCATGTCTTAGCCCTATCTCGTAGCAAGAAATGGAATAACTTCAGCGTCGCCACCTCATCTGAAATGCCAACATAGCAGAATGAACCGTATATCTCAAAAAAATCCACCAAATGGAGCTGAGGGTCTTCACTCGGCAGACCCGAGTAATGCGTATTGTTTCTAATCATGTTCAAGATCGCAGGCTTTATCTCGGAATGAGGGTTGGAAATGGCTAGTCCGAACCCAGGATGGACTCTCCCCACTGTGGGGGTAGTGAAATACCGCATCTCCTGACACGAGGTTGGAACACCTCCTGTCTTTCAACTACTCTTTCACCTTGGCCATTTTCGTCATGGCCCAAGTCTTCCATCCTTTCCTTTGCAGTAGCAGAACGCATGCGAGCTCTCCTTGCTCGTACGGTCTCAGGGTCAACACACAAATCTTCCCTCCTTTCACCAGGGTTCAGATCTGTCATACAGCTCACAAAAAAAATTAAAACACTAAAACTCTCTCAAACTTTTTCCCAAAAGAAATCAAAATCGCACACAACGGTTGCACTCCTCGGCAACGGCGCAAAAAACTTGATGCACTCCAGGAAAGTTTACCGATCACGGTCAAGTAATAAAGATGAAGAGTTGCTTCCCCAGATATTGATCTCATGCGGAGTATAAGTAGGGAGCATGGATTTCACTTTTAGAAAAACGAGTGTCAGTACGACTAAGTAAAAAGGGGGGGGTTTGATTTTGGGTTTCCTACGTTAAGCGAGATTAAACTAGAGCGGGTCACTGTCACTGCGTCATTCGGGTGGATTACTCCAATGAGTAATAATGGTGATGAACGAACTATTAAGGGTCACAAACACCACTGCGCAACACGCGCTTCTAGCGATCGCTAGAACGGCTCAAGCACAACTCACACTAGCAAAGCTGAAGATTACTAACACAAGTCTAAATCAAGATATGACCACGCAATAACATGTTGAAACCTCAAGAAAAACAGTGTCAGGATCATCAAGTTACAGACACACTAGCACATGTTCAGAACATAGTAAGCTTAAGAAAGAGTGAAGAAATACAACCGAGCGCACGAAGAGTCTCCAAGATTCACGGCCGAAAGCGAGGGATGTCGATTCTCTTCGTAGCTCAGTCTTCGGAAGGCATCCGGGATCGAGAAGGGTTGTTAGTTCCTTCTTCTAACCCGTCTTCTTCATGTTGAGTCGCTATGTTGGATCTGATGGGAGGACTTTACAAGTGCGACAACAAGGAACTCGAATGGTGGCTTGCAGGCCGGAGATGACAATGGTGGTTGGAGACGAAGCTTTTGCAAGCTCTACGAAGGAGAACAATGGTCGGAGGAGCTTCCCACGGAGGAGAGAGAGTGTGACGGTTTTAGGGATGATTTCCCTCTCAAAGGAATGAAAATGGCAGGGGAAAAAGAAGTTGGCTCCGATCCATAAGAAATCTACGTCTTAAATAGTAAAAGTCAGAAATTATGGTCACGCACGGTTTGGCGCACGACCATGAGCAAACCATGCGATATTAACTTTCAGAATACGCTTGAAGAAGAAGAAGCGTTGACCCGTGCATTTAACACGCGCACGGGCGATTCCTCCCATACACTAAGGAAATCGCACGGGTAATGACAGAATGCACAAATCGCAGGCAAACAGGTGGAATCGTGCGTTTAACTCGCGTACGGGCGCTTCTGCCCGTGCGTGGATGAAAACATACGATTAACTACAGAATGGCCTAAAATAAAAGCTACAGGAAAACCGTATGTTTCCTTCGCGCACGGTTCCGAAGAAACAGTGCGTGAAGGAATCACATAAACAAGTCAATCCTCCAGAATAACTTGCAGAAAATGCATGATTAGAAGTAACCGTGCGCTAAGAAAACGCACGACCGTGCGTTTTCAACAAATCAGAATTCTGAAATGTTGAAAACTAACCACATGCAAGCTACAAAATCACAATAAAGGAGGACCCTCTTGCAGCACAAAAAATCAACAAAACACTAAAAAGAGCCTTGGGGAGCACCATGTGCATTTCCCCAGCAAACGAATGCGCAATTGCACACCCACAGGCCAAAAAAGTGTACAAAGCGGTCGATGACCGAACTATGCAAATATAATCGATATACGGTTGAAAGGCAGTGCACGAGTGAGAAAACAAGCCCAGATATGTCCGAAAACCCTATATAAATCGGACTCATCACTAGTGTACAAAGCGGAGCTCTTGCATAATCTTGTCAGCTGCGCACCGGACTTTATTTGTCCATGTGCTAAACCAAACTTACCGAGTCAACGTATTGGTGTCAGTGTGACGACTCTCCAATACCGAAGACCCACCACCTTTTATCTTATACAAATGCAATATTACTATATTTTTCCCACCGAGCCAAAGCTCCGCGGACTATCCCGTCCGTCACAATTATCTACCGAGCCTTCGGCTCCCCGAGCAAACCTGCCCATCTATAAAACCACCGAGCCTACCGCTTGTGAGACCCAACCTAACTCCCACAACACCGGAGAGTGTGAGTGTAAGTGTAATCCTAGTTATACTAGTTATTCTTAAACATTGATTATTCTTATGGTTTAGGTTAGCCCAGGACTGCCCCAGGTATTCTCGGTGAAGGGCTCTCACAGGGTACTAGGAACTATGATGTTAGCTGAAGCCCATCATTTCCATTCAGAAGGCACTTACTATTATTGGTTATTACGCAATTCCAGATCCCTTTTAATAATATACTGGATCTAACCCTAGTGTATTTTGACTCTCTTTCTCTCCAAAGGAAAGATGACCCTTCGTCGATCCCGAGCACCACCTTACGCTAGTCAACCGAACATTCTCCTCATCATGACTCCTAATGAAGTTCTCTTTTTCACCTTAACCAACCAGTAAATTATTATCCCCATATCCCTATGTACATTACACAGGTTATCACAATTTCCGCAGCTTTACTAAATGCAGAAAAACCTAAGCTATATGATGTACATGATAGGAGGTACTCCAAAATTTCACGAAAATTCCCTAAGATAATTTTTATGGGTCTATCACGTCACATTTAGCCTAAATCTAGAGACTTGTAATTTTCCTAATTAATTTAACATTTATTAGATTTTCCCAAAAGTTAGGCCATGGGTAATTTTAAACATTAAGTACTAGATTTCCTTAAATTATGCCCCCCCCCCCAAAAAAAATTAGGAACAGTATATGATACCAAAATATTAGTGAATTCCAAATTTCATAGACTTTTAAAAATTTAATAACCTCCAAATAATTAATTCAAGGTAATCTAAAAAATTAGAATTAATGAAGGGAGTACCATAAATTATAGTCCAAAAATTATGTAAAAATACCCAGAGACCTTTAATGATCATAAAATACTACCGACTCAGTTTCATACAATTCAAAGTTAAGTGAGCCAAGTATAAAAATACTTCAAATAATTCCATTCATGTGCACTTTGTAAAGCAACATTCTTATAAACTTATCAAAATAACATGTAACCATTTTTCTAGGCTTTATTATGCCCTAAAAGATTCTCTGGCCAAGTAACACAATTTTACATCAAGATATACTTTTTATTATCTAATCAAAATATGGTGCACTCGTTTACTTTACACATGAAGTACTATGAGGAAATGTCCAAATGGTCCAAATAATTTACTAGTGCCTCTAAATGATATTTAATTAACCTTTTCGGAGTTTCATATAATTCTAAGTTAATCTAACTATGGCTACTCCAAAATTATCACATGGGGCAAGATGAAGGTTATAAATACAAATATAGGCTACTGTTTTCTAAACATCCTATAATAAATATCAGGGGTCAATAATACTATAAAATTACATCTACCAAAATCCCATAAAGATCTAAGATCATATGACCCTCCTATATTTTCATAAAATGTATAGGTCTAAACAATCCCTTATTGGTTTAAGTTGTGTACCTAAGTCTAAGTGTCACTAAATTCCTTCCTAGGTCATTTCAAAACCCTAAGATCACATGGACTAAACACCAAGTCCATGCACGGACATATCACTCCATTTCCTTCACAAACCACCAATGTTCAAGCTTAGGGGTTTAACTAGGGTTCTAGGGAAAATCCACTCTAATCCACCCCAAACTTCATGTGAGGGTGTTTAATGTCATAACAAATCAGTGGCCCAAGTTTCAACCTCTGTTGAGGTGATTTTGTCACTCAACACCACAAGGGACAATTTAACCTAATTAACTCTTTTTGGGCCTAGTCAAGGGTTTACAAAATTCCATACAAATTCATCTTCAAATGGATTGAAATTTTATACAGCGCCCTATATTGATTCAAAGAACAACTGACCAAAATTTGGGAGGGTTTGGAGGTCATTAGATCCTTTACATAACTCATACATGGATTATTAAATTTCTACAAAAACATTGCGAAAATGTTTTCCAAAAATTCCCATTTTTGTTTATGTTCTAGGTATAGGTAAGAGTGACCCCCATCCAAAATTGCAGGTCATTTGCATGGATGGATTGATGGGGGCACTCAAAACAATCTCTGAACTTGCCTAGGTATAGACCTCACAAAAATCGGTGTTGTGGTCTGACCTAACTCCAAATTGGTTCAAACCAATATTTAAATAAACTAGGTTCATTAGGCTACAAATTTTATGTACACCAAGTTTACTGTAGGGGACACTAAGTATTTTTAATAATTAAATTTAACAGCCCAATAACTGTGATTGAAAATACATATATCAAAACTTAATATACAAGATCTAGCACAGATCTTAAAGTAGATCGAGTGGCTCCTTTTTTTCTTCTTCCTCCAGCCAATGGCCATGATTGGACAAACCTGGAGCTAATTCCATGCACATTTTCCGACTACCCGACCACCTCCATGTCTGGCCACCACTGCCACCACCTTCATTGAGGTGGGGGCTATCGCCGGGCGACAGTAAGGCTACCGGAGGGGAGGTTTCCGGTGAACCCGCAAGGCATATAAAGCCATGAAAATTTCGAAATTTCCTCTCCCAATCAGGCTCAATTGAGCCCGATTTCTCTCCTAAAAGATCTAAGATTCTAGCCCATGAAAAGAAGAGTAGAGGAGGACCTGTTGGGAGAGCTGGAGGCTGGCCGATCGCTGGATAGCCATGGATGGTGGTGGCGCTGATCGGTGTTCCGCAATAGCACCACCAACTCGCTTGGATCCTTATGGTAAAGAGTGGAAATGTCTCCTCTGATTCCAGGGATGCTTTTAAGTTAGCAAAATCGGGAAGGGGAAGGGCCAAACATCAATGGTCATTAATGGCCATGAAAGCTCAATTTTTTCTCCATGGTGGATCTATGAATCCAGCCACCTAGAGTCTGAGGAAAGCCTTTGGTCTCCTCTAACTAATGAAGGGGAATGACACTCCATCAATTGGGAGAGAGATGAGGGCTCAAGGGCATTCAAACACCATGAATAGTCATTTTCTCTCTCCTCTCTCTCTCTTCCAACTTGAGGAAAGTCCCATTTCTCTCTCCTAGTCACCATTGCAAAAATATGAATGGCTAATTATGTAATTATAAGCCTCCTAAGCAAGTGAGCCACTCAAATTGGGCTTAGCCCAAGTGGATTAGCCTTGAGCACGCCATTTAGGCTAGTTTGAGCTAATTCTATGTAAGAGTTGACCTTGGGCAAATTAACCATTTAGTTTGACCCCAATGGGTCCTTGGTGACCCATTGGACTCCCCTAAGGTCTATGAATGCTTGGGTAGGGTTGGTTTGACACCTTGAAGGACACTTGACCCTTAGTTAGGTCACCTTCTCCTTTTTAGGGCTTAGGGTTGACTTGGGTCAACCTAGCCTCTTTGGTTAACCCCAATGGGTCCTTGGTGACTCATTGGCCTCCTTTATGGCTTGGGAAGGTCTAGGTGGATCCCTTTACCTAAGGGGAGGTCCATTGGCCATGTGTGAGCTTAGTTTGACCTAATTAGGGTATGAGTTGACTTTTGCTAACTTGACCTTTTTAGTTGACCCTAATGAGTTCCTATGGCTCTCCTGGATCCTCTAATAGGTTAGATATGTTGTGGTGGGGTCATAGAGTAATTGTGAAGCCTTATGGTCATCCTTAAGCTAGTAATTGGAATTCTACTATTTGAAGACCAAGGTGGTTCATACCTACATTCCAAGGTTCACTTGGTCTTCTTGGGCTTCCTAGGGTTTTATCATTACCTGTCATGACAAAACAACTCCTAGGGGTCTAGTTGTTTGAAGAATGTTACAAATCCTAATTTATAAAAATTAAAATTTCGTCCTAAAAATTCGAGTTAGGCCTACAGGGTTTCATGTATGAAAAGTAAAGTATAACATCCCGATAGGTTAAAGAGAATACCTGACGTAAAAAGTTTCGGGTACCTTTGCTACATCTTGTCCTGTGGCTCCCACGTGTGCTCCTCTTGTCCATGATTCATCCTTAAGACCTCTACCAGCTGAACCTTCTTGCGCCATAAGACTCGCATCCCAGTATCACTTATCCGGATCCGCTCCAGGTGCACCAATCAATCAGAATCTATGGGCCCATCTATAGTCGTAATCTGCTTCTCTGACCGAAGTAGAGCTCTCCTGAGGGAGGAGACGTGGAAGAAATAGTGAAAACCCACTAGCTCTGGCGGTAGCACCAGTCTATATGCCAAGGGACCGATCCGCTCCTGGATCCTATAAGGCCCCATGTATCTCGGACTGTGCTTCTTCTGACCACGCAGCCGCAATACTCCATGCATCGGTCGTATCTTCAGAAACACCCGGTCTCCTACCTGAAGCTCTACCTGACATTGCTGAGCATCGTAATACTTGGTCTGCCTGCTCTGGGACTCAAATATCCTGTCTCGAACAAACCACACCTAAGCATCCCTATCCTCGACGATCTTCGAGCCAAGTTCCTTCGGATACTCATCCTGGATCGAAGAAAAAGAAGTCATGCATCCCCACCCGTATAAAGCCTCATAACATGCCATGCCGATGCTGGACTGGTGGCTATTGTTTTCTGAGAATTCGATCAACGATAGCTGCCTCTCTCATGGCTCTCCGCAGTCAAGTATGCAAAGATGCAACAAATCCTCTAGTGTCCGATTGGTATGCTCTATATGTCTATGATGGCCGCGGAACAGAGACCTACTGTGGGTGGTTCGAAATGGTCAGATTCTGCGGGTCGGTTAGAAGATCGAGTTTTCTAACGAAAGGAGGCAAGCGCACCTATCGCAAGTAGTACTCGGTATTCGGGAAAATACCGAGGTCGTATTATTCTCGGGGACGCGTTGATTATATCTACTCTTCCAGGAACACTATTATCTTACTAACAGTAAGGTGGGATTTTTTAGTTTAATTAAAGCGGAAAGAAAGAAAGCGGAATTTTGCTAAATTAGTTCGATGACGGGTTAACGCTCGGCATCGAATCGGATTAAGACTAAAATAATTCTTAACAACTATTAAACTTTGTTTTTAATTTAATAAAAGGCACTTGGCCGTGGAGGTTCCAAGAACATGAGCTCACCTTTGTCTAGGGATATCGCTCACCTGGACGCTAAGGCTATTCGACCGAACGTTAGTCCGACGAAGGATTCCCCTTAACGCCCGCATTACGCTAAGAACCACGCTATTGGGTGGGGGACCCAATCCGGCAGAACTACGTTTCTCCTCTTTCGAGGGGGCGTACGCAGTTCTCTTTACCCAAGGGGGTTCGGTCCATACGTGCAGCCTCTCGGCGTCGCGTATGGATAACGGAAATAGAGCCCACACATCGATTATGTGGTCCTATGCGTCGTTAACCCGGGGTAAACCTTAAGTCCTTAAATTAAAATAAAAATAAAGTTCTTTAATTATTTCAAATCATTTTATTTGTCCCAATGCTCTTCGATGCCGAAGGCTAAAAGAGATTAGCCACTCATCGGTATGGGGACGGCTTTATGTTTTTAAGTGAAGCGTGAGTGTAAGTTTAAGTTCTGAACAATTATAAGAGAAAACATAAAAAAGGGCGATTAGATAAATTGAAAGCTAATTGATGCAGGCACTCACGCACACTTCAAAACCATAAAGAAAATTAAATAAAGCAAGGCCTACTCAAATGAGTAGGCGGGAAATAAAAGCGCGCCATTGAACTCTTAACGAGTAGGCGGAAATAAATGCACACACACACTCTTCTTAATTGAAGAAAGCGATAAATAAAGCGGTAAAATTATCTCCTACACGCACGCACTCTACATAATTGAGAAAGCGATAAAATTGCAAGTCCCGGCTCAAATGAGTGGGCGGGAGTAAATCTATCTCATACACGCACGCACTCTACTTGAAATTAAAACACACACACACACTATACAGAAATGAAAACACACGCACCCACACAAGGTTTTCCTACTCAAGTGAGTATGAAGAAAATGAAAGCAGTAAAAAGACAAGTCCCACTCAAACGAGTGGGCGGGAAATGAAAGCAAAGCGCCATTTAACTCTTAACGAGTAGGCGGAAATAAATGCATACGCACACACGCACTCTACAGAAGTGAAATAAAGCAGTAAAACCTAACTCATACACACACACACACTTGCAAAAATGAGAAAAACAAAGAGCTCAGAAAATTAAAACGACTGCATTTCTACCGCTAGAATGCGGTAGAAATGCATAAAAAGTGAAAATAAAAATTAACCGGAGCGAAAAAGTTTGCAAATAAACGCAAAATGGAAGTACTCGAAAAATTAATACAACTGCATTTCTACCGCTAGAATGCGGTAGAAATGCATAAAAAGATGAAATAGAAATTAACCGGACTAAAAGTTTTGAAATTAAAAAGCTAAAATGAAGTGAGCGAAAAATTATAACGACTATATTTTCATTCTTATATTTTTATAAAAACTCCTAAAAAGTGAAAATAAAACAAAAAGGGCAAAAAGTTTTACAATCCTAAAGAGCCTAAGTTAAAGAAAAATGAAAATAACACTTTTAGGTGAGTTTTTATAAAGCCTTATGAATGAAAAAATAGGAAAAAGAGGAAAAGCTAAATCTAAAAAAAGTGCGGGAAATGAAAACTAGACGGACGGCACAACGGCTAGAAATGCCGATAAATCCTAAATCTAACTAAGTTATGAAAGCAAAAAAGGATGAAAACATAAAAGAAATACAAAAAGATGAACGAAAAATTACTTAAGTAGGCGCATTCAAATGGATTATTCATACAAATTAAGGGAGAAAGATTCATATTTTATTAAAGTAAAAACCCTAATACAAACTAAGAGAGAGAGAGGGGGGGAGAAAATCTCCTTACATAAGTATGGAATCCAAATGGGCAGCACCTCCTCTAAGCAAAGTGGTCAAAAAAGTGGACAAAATAAGCTTCCTGGAAGCTCTTATTTATAGGCAATTTTTCGAGTTGGTCACGCCCTAGGTCACGGGCGTGACAGGGGGGCGTGTCAACACTATTCATGAGCTGATCGGTTGACTTGACTGGAGCTTTGAATTCGGGGAGAAAACATGGCGGTCACGCCCCAGGTCACGGGCGTGACAGGGAGGCGTGACCGCGGGAGCTGGCAGTTCGATGTCGGCAGCGTTGACGGTTTGACTAATCTTGCGGGTCGGCCTCGACACGGGCGTGTCAAGCATTGACACGGGCGTGACGTTGGGCGTGTCGGGCTGGGTTTGATGATGGCCGATCGTCGAGCTGGCTCCTGTGGTCGGCGATCGTCGGGGGGGCGTGACACGGGCGTGTCGGCCAATTGACACGGGAGTGTCAGGCAGATTTTTTGACTTTTTTGGAATTTTTCTGGAAATTTTCTGCAATAAAAATAAAGCTAAGTTAGAAATAATATTTACAAAAATAAGCAATTTATTGGATAAAACAGATAAAAAAGACAAAAAACAAACAAAATTGACTTAAATAAAATACGAAAATATAGGTATATTTATAACTCATCAAACACCCCCATACTTAAGCTTTTGCTATTCCAGAGCAAAAGTTTGAGGTGAACTTATAAGGATTAATAAAAAACCCTAAGTTCTGCTACCGCTAATTTAATTATAAGAAAGATCAAATAAAAATATACGGGGTATAAGAGTTAAGTCCTAAAATTATTTAGATGATTTAAATAAGGCAAAAGTTTTGGCCAAAAGACTTCTTGATGTAATCAAATAGAAAGCAATAATTGTATTGGTTAGATTAACAGAAAATAGTTTGGAGTTATACGAACTTTAGCTTATAGGAGTGTTATCGGAAATAATGCAATTTACGAATTATGCTCTCAAAAAAATTTTGAATTAATTCTAGAATCATGAAAATGGCTAAGGGGAGGGGGGGGGTTGATGTTGGTTTATGAAGATGCTTTGATTTTAAGGCGAGGTTATTTTTTCTCGAACCTCCATTTTTTTTGTTTTGATTTGGATGTTAAAGGAAAACGAAATCTTATTTTCCTTAACATAAAATTTTTTCTTTCTTCATAAAAATAACCCAATGAATATGTGTTGGAGTAATGAATTTTATCCTCTTACTCCGTAACGTATAATCTTTTAAATTATTGGGTGCCTATGTTTACGGAATGAAATCTTATTCCCATTAACATAAGATCTTTTTTTTTTTGGGGAAATATTTATATCATACCAAGTAGGTTATGATAAGTAAGGGGGGAAAAGAGAACTAGATGTTTAATTGAAAAATAATTGAGAGCAACCTTTATAAATTGTACGTTCCAATTTTTCAGAAAGCTAAAAGCAAGCATAATTGAATTCTATAGTCGTTATTTTCTAACATGCTACACATGCTCCTATCTATGAAAAATTAGAAGTAGTGCCTAAAGCGAGTCCCCTATTTTTAACAAAGTATAATAAATTCTTTAAAACTTAATCCCGGCTATTTAGATTTTTCAATCTATAATTAACAAACGAATAGTGAACAAAGAATTGATCAAATTCGCATATAAATAAACTCAAAACGAAAGTTTTGGATAGCAAGAAACTTAAGAATGAAATGTTTGATTTATTTGTTTCATAATAATTTTTTTGAAAATTGTTTTTTTGAAGTTATGTTTTTTTTTTGTAATTTTTTATATTTTTGTATTTATATCTTTAATATATACATACTAAAAAGAAAGAAAAAATGCGAAAATAAAAATTTTTTGGATTTTTTAAGTTTTGTGAATTTTTTTGTATTTTTATGTGTTGTGAATTTTTTTGTATTTTTAATGAAATTTTCATTCTTATTTACAAAAATTTGGGAAAAAGAAAAAAAATTTTTTACAAGGATGAGAGAGAAAAAGGGAGAGGGGAAAGAGAAAGAATATTTACAAAAAGTATTTATAAAATTTATTTACAAAAATATTTACGAGAATATTTACAAAAATATACACTAGGCTGCCGCGAGATGACTCGTTATGTGGATGGCTCGATGAGCCGGATCTCGCAGACAAAGCTAAAAATAAGTCAAAGTTTCAAAAATGAAACTTCAAAAATTTTTAATTAAAAGAAAATTTTTTTTTGTGTGTTTTTGTGTTATATAATTTTTTTGTTTTTGTTTTTGTTTTTAAAATTTTTTTTATTTTTGTGTTATATATATATATATATTTTGTTTTGTAAATGAAAAAGAAAGTACGAAAATATGAAAACACCCCCATACTTAGATCCAACATTGTCCTCAATGTTGTATGCTAAGCATGAGGAACAAGACAGCAGGTATATGTACAAAAAAGAAAAGAGAGGGGGGCAGAAGACGTCCCTGATCCGCGCGCGGGGAAGCCCACTAGAAACCCTGCATTTATTAGAAAAATAGAAAACATAATAAATAAAGACGTAAAAAAAGATAGACGTGGGGTGCCTCCCAGGAGCGCTTTGTTTATAGTCGCGTAGCTTGACTATAGTGGCGAGGTTATTTATGGAGAAGGGTTATGGTTTCGCTCCTTCTAATCACAGGGTTGCCCACTATATAAGACTTTAACCGATTACCGTTCACCTTAAAAGTGCCTTTTTCGGGGTGG
Organism: Platanthera zijinensis; assembly: GCA_039513925.1. NCBI lineage: Eukaryota > Viridiplantae > Streptophyta > Magnoliopsida > Asparagales > Orchidaceae > Platanthera > Platanthera zijinensis. Next base: position 102,053,633 of record CM077089.1, read on the forward strand.
GAGACGAGTACGGTCCCATATGGCCAAACCTCTTCAACCTTGAAGGGGCCGAACCATCGCGATTTTAGCTTACCCGGGAAAAGCCTAAGACGTGAATTGTAAAGAAGGACTAGATCGCCCGGAGAAAAAATTTTGGGGGTTTTAATTTTTCGATCGTGATAAAACTTAGAACGCTCCTTATAGAACTTATTGCTCTCGTAAGCGTTCGCACGCCATTCATCGAGCTCGTTTAGTTGCAGTTTTCTATTCCGAGCGGCTAAGTTAGAGTCGAGGTTTAAGAGTTTTAATGCCCAAAGTGCGCGGTGCTCTAGTTCTACGGGTAAGTGGCACGCTTTGCCATAGACTAATCGAAACGGGGTACAACCGGTAGCGGTTTTGTACACCATACGATACGCCCATAACGCGTCGTCAAGCTTAGCGGACCAATCTTTCCTATTAAGTGAAACGGTTTTTTCTAATATGCGTTTTATTTCTCGATTTACTACCTCAACTTGGCCACTTGTTTGCGGGTGGTAGGGGGTGGCAAGCTTGTGCGTGACTCCGTATTTAGCTAACGTCTTAGCCATTAGAGCGTTACAGAAATGCGTTCCCCTATCACTAACAATAGCGCGAGGCGTGCCGAAGCGAGAAAATAATTTTTTTAGAAATGTAACGACGACTCGCGCATCGTTGGTGGGGAGAGCCTGCGCTTCCGCCCACCGTGATACGTAGTCGACCGCCACTAAAATGTACATATTTTTATAAGAAGGAGGTAGGGGGCCAACAAAATCTATGCCCCATAAATCGAAAACTTCGCATTCTAAAAACATATTTTGGGGCATCTCGTCACGACGTGAGATGTTACCCGACCGCTGACAGCTATCGCATGCGCGCACAAAATTGTGCGCTTCTTTGAAGAGAGTGGTCCAAAAGTAGCCCGCCTCTAGCGCCTTCCTAGCGGTCCGGTTGGCTTGATAGTGCCCCCCGGCTGGACCCTCGTGGCAGTGCCTCAATATCTGTGTGCACTCCACTCCCACGACGCATCTTCGAACCGCTTGGTCCGCGCAGATACGGAAAAGAAAGGGGTTATCCCAAAAGAAATTTTTCAAGTCGGAAAAGAATTTCTTCTTTTGATGACTTGAAAAATCTTTTGGAAGTACCTGCGCGACTAAGTAGTTCGCAATATCTGCGAACCAAGGCGAAGATGACGAAGACGAATGAATGGTGAGAAGGCGTTCCTCGGGGAATCTGTCATTTATTTCAGATTCGACGAGCGCTTCCGCACCCGGATTTTCTAAACGGGAGAGGTGGTCTGCCGCTAGATTCTCCGCGCCTTTCTTATCTCGGATCTCTAAGTCAAACTCTTATAGGAGGAGAATCCATCGAAGAAGGCGGGGCTTCGCGTCGGCTTTAGCTAAAAAATATTTAAGGGCGGAGTGATCGGTAAAAACGATAACTTTAGATAGCTTAAGATACGAGCGAAACTTATCGAAAGCGAAAACGACGGCTAAGAGTTCCTTTTCCGTTGTCGTGTAATTCACTTGTGCGGAAGTGAGCATCTTGCTAGCGTAATAAATAGGATGAAAATGTTTTTCTACGCGTTGGCCAAGAACGGCGCCTAAGGCAATATCACTAGCGTCGCACATGATTTCGAACGGAAGGGACCAATTAGGGGCCACTAGAATCGGAGAATTAATAAGTTTTTGTTTTATAAAATTAAAAGCAGACTCACAATCGCTACTAAAGACAAAAAGTGATTCCTTTTCCAAGAGGTGAGTAAGCGGCTTTGTTATTTTTGAAAAATCTTGAATGAAGCGCCTATAAAAGCCCGCGTGGCCTAAGAAACTCCTAATGGATTTTATGTTTGTCGGCTGAGGAAGCTTTTCTATGATTTAAACTTTGGCCTTATCAACCTCTATCCCCTTAATCGAAATCTTATGGCCGAGGACCAAACCTCCTCGAACCATAAAGTTACACTTTTCCCAATTTAAGACAAGATTCGTGTCCTCGCATCGCTGGAGGACACGATCAAGATTACGAAGACAATCCGGGAATGAGCATCCGAATACAGAAAAGTCATCCATAAATATTTCCATAATATCTTCTACTAGCTCACCAAAAATTGCTAGCATACATCTTTGGAATGTAGCCGGTGCATTGCAGAGGCCAAATGACATTCTTCGATAGGCGAAGGTGCCAAAGGGGCAAGTAAAAGTTGTTTTCTCTTGGTCCTCGGGGGAAATGGGGATTTGGAAAAACCCCGATAAACCGTCGAGAAAACAATAAAAAGGATGACCGGAAAGACGCTCAAGAATTTGGTCAAGGAACGGTAGTGGAAAATGGTCTTTGTGGGTGGCATCATTAAGTTTGCGATAATCGATGACCACACGCCAACCCGTAACAGTATGAGTTGGGACGAGCTCGTTGTGCTCATTCGCCACTACGGTTAGACCGCCCTTCTTGGGCACGACATGAATGGGACTAACCCATGCACTATTGATGAGTCCTCTTTATATACCTATTTTCGGACTCATCTAGGCTTATTTTCTTGTCTTTGCACACCGTTTCGCATCATTTGCATTCCTTTTGGTTCGCTACGATTTTCCACGTCTTGTGCACTCTTTTAGCCTATTTCTCTGTGTGTGTGTATTTCCCTTTTTGCTTGCATATTATTTATGTCTGTGACTGCCATGATCGACATCCCGTCCAGTTTTCCTGCAGGTTCTGGGATCGTGTGGGCGTCCGGCATCGGACTTTCCCCATTTTTGGCAAAGGAGTCAATGGTCGTGCGTTTTTACCCACGCACGACCATCGACCTCTTTGGCGCACGATCATCGGTCGTGCGCAGTCATGACCTCTCCTGTGAAAGTTCTGTCCCGGCATATCGCACGATCACCAGCCATACCGCGCACGATCACTGCTCGTGCGCTGCCGGTCGTGCGCAGTCATTATATCTTTTTCCACTTTTCTGCCTCCATATCGCACGATCACTGACTATATCGCGCACGACCACTGGTCGTGCGCCAGTGATCGTGCGCGCTGTTTAAATTCTATTTTCTATAAATAGCGCAGGTTTCGCCCTATTCGAGAGATCGATTGAGACCCGCGATTTTTCCGCCGTTCTTCGTCTCGGACGAGGGTTTCCTCCGTCCCCCTTCATCCTCCACCTTAGGGAGGGTCTCCGGGCAAGCTTTCAACGCCAAATCAATGCCGGAGCATCCTCTCGGCCTCCTCCTTCATCCTAGAGCTTCAAGCGGAGTTTTGACCTAGCTTTCTCCATTAAGTTAGGAGGAGCTGGAGCCGTAATCTACGGGTCATTTCAACGAAGAAGACGGGTCCATTGGGAGTGAGTGACAGCCTCCTCTACCCCGGACGCAGTTGAGGACCGAGCTTGAACTCGGATTGACAACCCGGGATTCCAACCGTGAACCCTCAATAAGGCTTCGGATTCGGTCGATTCGCACACCTCTTCCTCTTGTATTTGATAGCTTAGTTTAACTCTTTATATTGATGAAGTACGCTTATTGTAATTAACGCTTGTGCTAAATCATGTCTATGTGATTTGTATTTTCGTTATTTATTGCTAGAGGTGCGCCTTATTACTCCACCATCCATCCACCCTTGCCGCACTAGCAATTGCTAGTGGCGTGCGTTGCGAAGAGGTGCTCACGACCCTCATTCTGCCATTCTCACCACCTCATCCGCTAGCCTACTCTTCCATCCGCCAAGCGATTCGGTGCATAGCGGCCCGTGTAGTTTCCATCCCGCCTGGCGAAGCAGCGCATAGCGGCCTGCATAGTAGGATTTCCGCCGTTCTCTCCACCTCATACGCTTGCCTACTCGCCCATCCGCCTAGCAATTCGGTGCATTGCGGCCCGACTAGTCTTCCATCCCGCCTGGCGAAGCATCGCATAGCGGCGTTGCATAGGAGTAGTTGTTAGATTTTTACTTTATTTTCCACAACCATCAAAACCCCCATCATTACCTTCGCCCCGAGGACTTCAATCTCAAGTCCTCCTCGACATTAACTCATCCCTTACTGTGTTCCTCAAGAGACCGACACTCGGGGATTTATTCCCAAACTTTATTACTTGTGCGACCGGTGCGCTTGCCGTAATCCACGCATCAAGTTTTTGGCGCCGTTGCCGGGGAACATAGTCGTTTGAGTTTTTGGAGAGGAAGATTTGAGATAGTTGCCTTTTCCATTTGTATATTTCATGTTTTATTTTTGTTTTGGTTTTTAGTTGTTGTTTTCATTTATTTATTATATTTTATTCCCTTTCTAGTTTTTATTTTGCTATAGCAGGCTGTTCCACTCTTTATTTGCTTGCGAGTATTTAATTTCTGCTTAGAAAATCTCTCGTGGTGAATTCTTTCTTGCTGCACCATGTATTCTTATGCGAATATCCGTTGCCGTTGGTGCGGGGATTATGGGCATAGCAGTGATGAGTGCTCTACTGAAGAATGGGAGCATAATTCTCGTGGTTCAGTGTATGGAGCAACGTTGTCTTATGGTACTTCATACACCGTACCCCAGTCTTATGGTCACTACTCTTCTCCGCCTACACCTTTTTCATATTCCTCTCCGGTCCCACCTGGACCGAGGAGTAATGGAAAATGGTGTTTGTGTTGTCATAGCACCGACCATGTGTTGAAAGATTGCGCAGAATTTCAGTGCCAGTTGGAGGTGGATGATGAACCGGATATCCGGACTGTCTCATCCACCTCTCAAAGGGCTGCTCCTTCTGATTCTGATGATGTATCCGCAGTACCACCTTGTCTATGGGGGACTGCTGTGGATACACCCATCAGACTTTCTACTGATCGATGTGACGACATTGTGGTACCGTCGCCCTCTATACCTTCTTCCCCTCTCCTTGATTCACCCCCGGAGGAACCTGCGCATATTATCTCTGATGATGTTGCTCCTCCGCTTTCTTTGCATGAATTACCTACCCCCATTTCTAGTGAGTTGGTTGATGATGTTGTGCCCTTTGGAAATTGGGAACATGAGGATGCGTCGTGGTGTGACGAGGACATCATTCTCATCAATGGTGAATACTATGTCTTGGAACACCGTGACGTACCGAGGTGTGATGAGGAAATCCTTGCTGGCGAGGAGGTTTCTACTTCCTTGTTGGATGAGGGGGTCCAAACCACCACCGAGGACCTCGTGGTCTCAGTTTCCCCTCGCCATGACTCATATGACACCGACAGTGATCTATGTTTGGATCCTGCTGAGAGTGATTCCGGGATCACTCTCCCTATTTCTGCTTCTTTTAGTTTTTCTTCTCCTTTATTCCTTGACCCCCCCTTCTCCTTCTGCGCCTGTGCGGGTTGACTCCCTGCAGGTGAGTTGGGTTGACATTGAGCCTTGCGCTCAGGTTGTCGGCGAGTGCCTCAGCTTGCATGAGGAGTTTCCTACTCCTTTTGCAGTTGAAGCCTCTATCTACACCTTCGCCCCCAACGAGCTTGTGGTGGACGATACCTTGCTAGGCAAGGATTTGTTTTGTGGTGAGATGAGCGAGGACCAGTGCTCCTCCTCATCTTACTTCCTATTTCCTCTACCTGTGCGTCGCAGGTATTATTACTCAGGTAGAGGGGTAACTGTTCTATCACCGTATCGGGACCCATTACCGACACGGATATTAGGACAGTTACCTGTGCATTTTCTATTTCATAGGCCCATTACCTAGAACTGTTTAGAATCTAATAAGTCGTGCTGGGATGACAATAAGCCCAGTGCTTATCTTTCTTTTTCTGCATTTTTTTTTATGTCTAGCTTAGTTTAGTATTTCTTTTTGTATATTTTTCTTTTGTTTTTGCAGAGCTCACCCCTGCAGGTATTCATGGAAACAACGCATTGGCGGGGTTGTGATTCTTCATTCGGCGGGCCTGCTACTACTTTTCACGCGTCTTCTGGTATGCTCACTAGCTGAGCATTGGGTAACCTCTTCCCTTAGCTCTTTTTGATTTAAATTTCTCTATCATTTGATTTGTTGTTTAGTTTAAGTCTGGGGGAGAGCATGTTTACCTTTTGCACGTGCACATTTCTTTTGCATACTAGAAGCTTTTCGTATTTTATTTTGTTTATGTTCATTGCATCGCACACCACTACACCCACATGAGCGCGTGCTTAGCTGTTACCGTGCCGCGAGTTGAACTTGTATCTTTGTTAGATTTGGAAAATTTCTATGCTAGTTTAGGATTGTGCGACAGAGTAAAATGTTGGCCTTGCTGTGTTTCTAGTCAACTGCTCTCGTTTTGTATAGAAATTTGTGTAGATTTAATTTTTCTGTATGCTTATAGTTCTATATTTTTCTATTTGCGTACATATTTCTTATTTTACTCAAAAGTTGGTGAATCCGGTGTGAATCAAACGGTAGCGTAGGAATGTGTGTAGCCGCCACTAGACTCGTATTGCTTGAGTCGGGAGGAAGGATTATCTTTCTCGGTTGCTAAGAACTTGCCCCAAGCTATTCTTGAAGCATTGGTACACGGTTAGTCTAGCGTGAGAGTGATGTAGGCCACCTTTGGCCCGGTTGAGCTTTGTACCCATTCCTAACATCGCCCTTGCTAGCCCCTTTGTGCCTACCCTTCCTTTTGATTCAGCTCCACTATATTCGCCAAAGCCTCATAGCTGATCCTAGTCGCACACCCAAGTCGAGCTTAGTGTTTTATATTTTCATGTTGGGTTGTGATGTGGTATTTTTTGTTCGTGAAAATGTGGAAGCGCGCCCAAGTTTTATTTGCTGAAATTGTATGTTGTGAAAAGAAAAAGTTGACAAAGAAAAATATTTGAAAAAAAAAGAGAAAAGAAAAAGAGAAAGAAAAAGTTTGATTGAAAATCTTTATTTGAAATGATTTGGATTTGGAGTAGGCGGTGCACACACCCATTTAGTAAAAGTTAAGTCTGGGGGTGTGGTGCACCCGTGTTAATTTTGTGGGCAGCGGGTACTAGTTTTGTACGTTAGCTCATTTGGGTTAGGTGCATACCCTTCATGTTTATCCTTGTTTTCCTCACCGTAACCCAAGCCCCATTATTACTCGAAGTCCTACGGACTTGCGCTTGAGTTGACTAGTGCCGTGGAGAGAGTGCGATCGGGCAAGCTTATGGTTTCCGACATTGGTGGATTCCTTTGGGGGTAATCTTAAGCCCCGGTCTTCGGCAATGCTCACCTTAGTGGCCTGTCTACTTTCTTCCTGCGTAGGACCGGATAATTCACCGTGATTCCACTTTTGAGTAATAATAAATTTTTGATACGCATTGTGAAAAATATAAAATATTTTGTATACTTAAAAATTTCCTCTACTTTATTTTTATGCACGCGAGCATGCGACTTCGCATGGTACTCCGTTTTGCAATTTCTTTGTTAGCTAGTTCATTTTCCCCGTCTGCTTAGGTTTTGTTTGCTCGGGACGCGCAAATGGTTAAGTCTGGGGGTGTGATGAGTCCTCTTTATATACCTATTTTCGGACTCATCTAGGCTTATTTTCTTGTCTTTGCACACCGTTTCGCATCATTTGCATTCCTTTTGGTTCGCTACGGTTTTCCACGTCTTGTGCACTCTTTTAGCCTATTTCTCTGTGTGTGTGTATTTCCCTTTTTGCTTGCATATTATTTATGTCTGTGATTGCCATGATCGACATCCCGTCCAGTTTTCCTGCAGGTTCTGGGATCGTGTGGGCGTCCGGCATCGGACTTTCCCCATTTTTGGCAAAGGAGTCAATGGTCGTGCGTTTTTACCCACGCACGACCGTCGACCTCTTTGGCGCACGATCATCGGTCGTGCGCAGTCATGACCTCTCCTGTGAAAGTTCTGTCCCGGCATATCGCACGATCACCAGCCATACCGCGCACGATCACTGCTCGTGCGCTGCCGATCGTGCGCAGTCATTATATCTTTTTCCACTTTTCTGCCTCCATATCGCACGCTCACTGACTATATCGCGCACGACCACTGGTCGTGCGCCAGTGATCGTGCGCGCTGTTTAAATTTTGTTTTCTATAAATAGCGCAGGTTTCGCCCTATTCGAGAGATCGATCGAGACCCGCGATTTTTCCGCCGTTCTTCGTCTCGGACGAGGGTTTCCTCCGTCCCCCTTCATCCTCCACCTTAGGGAGGGTCTCCGGGCAAGCTTTCAACGCCAAATCAACGCCGGAGCATCCTCTCGGCCTCCTCCTTCATCCTAGAGCTTCAAGCGGAGTTTTGACCTAGCTTTCTCCATCAAGTTAGGAGGAGCTGGAGCCGTAATCTACGGGTCATTTCAACGAAGAAGACGGGTCCATTGGAGGTGAGTGACAGCCTCCTCTACCCCGGACGCAGTTGAGGACCGAGCTTGAACTCGGATTGACAACCCGGGATTCCAACCGTGAACCCTCAATAAGGCTTCGGATTCGGTCGATTCGCACACCTCTTCCTCTTGTATTTGATAGCTTAGTTTAACTCTTTATATTGATGAAGTACGCTTATTGTAATTAACGCTTGTGCTAAATCATGTCTATGTGATTTGTATTTTCGTTATTTATTGCTTGAGGTGCGCCTTATTACTCCACCATCCATCCACCCTTGCCGCACTAGCAATTGCTAGTGGCGTGCGTTGCGAAGAGGTGCTCACGACCCTCATTCCGCCATTCTCACCACCTCATCCGCTAGCCTACTCTTCCATCCGCCAAGCGATTCGGTGCATAGCGGCCCGTGTAGTTTCCATCACGTCTGGCGAAGCAGCGCATTGCGGCCTGCATAGTAGGATTTCCGTCGTTCTCTCCACCTCATACGCTTGCCTACTCGCCCATCCGCCTTGCGATTCGGTGCATTGCGGCCCGACTAGTCTTCCATCCCGCCTGGCGAAGCATCGCATAGCGGCGTTGCATAGGAGTAGTTGTTAGATTTTTACTTTATTTTCCATAACCATCAAAACCCCCATCGTTACCTTCGCCCCGAGGACTTCAATCTCAAGTCCTCCTCGACATTAACTCATCCCTTACTGTGTTCCTCAAGAGACCGACACTCGGGGATTTATTCCCAAACTTTATTACTTGTGCGACCGGTGCGCTTGCCGTAATCCACGCATCAACTATCAGAAATGGGATAAATAATCCCCGCATCTAATAATTTAATTATCTCAGCTTTCACGACGTCTTTCATGTTTGGGTTAAGACGCCGCTACGGCTGAATGGTTGTGCGGCAATTATCGTTTAAGAAAATTTTGTGAGTGCAGAATGAAGGGTTAATCCCCTTTAGGTCAGAAATTTGCCACGCAATTGCGTGGCGATGTTTAAGCAAAACCTCCAATAAATCGGAGGTCTCTGAATCGCTTAAATACGAATAAATGATAACGGGGAGTGTATCATTTTTCCCCAAAAAGGCGTATTTAAGGGATTCAGGTAGTGGGTTGAGGTCTAGGGTTGGCGGTTCTTCTAGGGAGGTTTTAGAGCTAATGTCTTTTGAACCAATTGGTTCAAAAGGCATATCGAAAGATACATCCTCATCGCAATAAAAATTTTCGAGAGAAAAAATATTTTCGCTTAAAAATTCGGACTCGAAAATTGGAGAAGAATAATCTCCATAAAAGGAATCTAAAGAATAGCAGAAATCGTCGCTCGGCGACGATTCTTCCATAGAGGGGTTAATAGAAAAAGTAACTTGGTCGTCTCCTACCCGAAGGAGAAGCTGACCATTACTTACATCGATTAACGCACGCGAGGTCGCGAGGAAAGGGCGACCAAGTATTATTGGTACGTTGGCGTCTTCCTCGATGTCCAAGATGACGAAGTCCACCGGGAAGGTGAACTTGTCTACTCGGATAAGGACGTCCTCAACAACCCCGATGGGGAACCTAACCGAGCGATCCGCTAGTTGCATGCGCATATTGGTAGGAGCAGGAGTACCCAAACCTAGACGAAGGAAAAGCGAGAACGGCATCAAATTAATGCTCGCGCCTAGGTCTGCCAAGGCGTATTTTACTAATACATCGCCAAAAAGGCACGGGATGGAGAACCTTCCCGGGTCGTTTTGTTTTAAGGGCAATTTACTAGTAAGAGCCGCCGAGCAGACAGCGTTGAGAGATATATGCGAAATATCCTCGAGTTTGCGTTTATTAGAAAGTAGTTCTTTTAAAAATTTCGCATATTTAGGCATTTGCGAGATAGCCTCGCAAAAAGGAACATTAATATGAATTTGTTTAAGTAATAAAATAAATTTTTCATATTGCGTGTTTACTCGCTCATTATCTAACTTGTGCGGGTAGGGAAACGCCTTGTTTAAAATAGTTTTATCGTTAAAAATCGGTAAGGGTTGCGTAATCGAAGAAGAGGGAAGAGGGGTCGGAGGTGAAATATGTACCTGAGGATCGATCCGTTTTGGATCGACCACCTCCTTACCGCTACGGAGGGTTATAGGATTGGCGGATTCCCTTGGATTGGGCTCCGTGTTCCCTGGCAGTGCCCCCATGGCGCGTTCTGACATGAGTCGCGCCAGCTGTCCAACCTAGAGTTCTAAATTTTTTAGCGATCCGGTGATGTTCCGGATATTAGACTCGTTGGACGCGACATAACGATTAAAATTTTCCTCCACCGGGAATGGCTTCATAGGAGGGGGAGGAGGAAACATTGGCGCAAAAGGAGGGGGAGGAGGACGATGCGCATTGTTCGGGTTGCTCCAGGAGAAATTCGGATGGTTCCTCCAACCCGGATTATAGTGGCTACTATAAGTGTTGTTTTGAAATGAGGGACGCACCGGATTTCCCATGTAGTCCACGAATTCGTCGACTACGCAGACATTGGAGGGGGGGAGAAAACAAGGCGGAGTGGAGGAGGAAACAGACATCTCCGCCACCTGCTTAGTTAGCCTTTCCACTTGGAGGGCTAGCTGAGCAGTGGCATCCACTTCAAAAATGCCCGCCTGCTTAGGGCGTTCCCGCGGGACATTCCACTGGTAGGCGTTCACCGCCATTTCCTCGAAAAGGGCCTGGGCGGCCTCGGGGGTCTTATTGTTCAGGGTGCCCCCTGCAGCCGCATCAATCATTTGACGCGTCTGACTATTCAGTCCATTATAAAAAATTTGTACCTGCAACTACGTTGGCAGAGCGTGGTGCGGGCACCGGCGGAGGAATTCCTTAAAGCGTTCCCAAGTCTCGTAAAGAGACTCGGAGTCGTTTTGGACGAACGAAGATATGTCCGCCCGCAGTCTTGCAGTTTTCGCGGGCGGAAAATACTTCGTAAGGAATTTCTCGGCCAATTCCGCCCAGGACGTGATGGATCCCCGCGGGAGGGAGAGTAACCACGCCTTAGCCTTGGACTTAAGAGAGAACGGAAAAAGGCGCAAACGAATGGCATCATCAGTGACGCCATTAATCTTAAAAGTATCGCAAATTTCAAGAAAATTAGACAAGTGATTATTGGGGTCCTCATCCGGCTGTCCGTCGAACTACACAGCATTTTGGATCATTTGAATCACACTTGACTTAATTTCAAAATTATTGTTGGCCACAGCGGGCCGAACAATACTCGACCCCGTATCATCCAAGTTGGGCCGAGCGTAATAAGACATAGTCCGCTCGGCCGGTTGGGCATTATTCGGGTCAGCCATAGAAGAAGAAGAGGGTTCTCCGATAGATTCTGCGGGGTCTAAAAATGGAATTCTATGGAGAGATCGGATACGCGCAAGAGAGCGGTCGATCTCGGGGTCGAATTAAAGATTTTCAGAACTCGAAGGTTGTCCACGGGTCATACACCCTAAAAAAAAAACGAAAAGGGGGGGGATTTTTTTTTTGTATAAAATTTTTTTTTTATTTGAAAATAAAGTAAAATTAATAGAGTCCCGGATTCAATATAACAACCGAGACATTCCCGGCAACGGCGCCAAAAACTTGATGGCCGCGGAACAGAGACCTACTGTGGGTGGTTCGAAATGGTCAGATTCCGCGGGCCGGTTAGAAGATCGAGTTTTCTAACGAAAGGAGGCAAGCGCACCTATCGCAAGTAGTACTCGGTATTCGGGAAAATACCGAGGTCGTATTATTCTCGGGGACGCGTTGATTAAATCTACTCTTCCAGGAACACTATTATCTTACTAACAGTAAGGTGGGATTTTTTAGTTTAATTAAAGCGGAAAGAAAGAAAGCGGTATTTTGCTAAATTAGTTCGATGACGGGTTAACGCTCGGCATCGAATCGGATTAAGACTAAAATAATTCTTAACAATTATTAAACTTTGTTTTTAATTTAATAAAAGGCACTTGGCCGTGGAGGTTCCAAGAACATGAGCTCACCTTGGTCTAGGGATATCGCTCACCTGGGCGCTAAGGCTATTTGACCGAACGTTAGTCCGACGAAGGATTCCCCTTAACGCCCGCATTACGCTAAGAACCCCGCTATTGGGTGGGGGACCGAATCCGGCAGAACTACGTTTCTCCTCTTTCGAGGGGGCGTACGCAGTTCTATTTACCCAAGGGGGTTCGGTCCATACGTGCAGCCTCTCGGCGTCGCGTATGGATAACGGAAATAGAGCCCACACATCGATTATGTGGTCCTATGCGTCGTTAACCCGGGGTAAACCTTAAGTCCTTAAATTAAAATAAAAATAAAGTTCTTTAATTATTTCAAATCATTTTATTTGTCCCAATGCTCTTCGATGCCGAAGGCTAAAAGAGATTAGCCACTCATCGGTATGGGGACGGCTTTATGTTTTTAAGTGAAGCGTGAGTGTAAATTTAAGTTCTGAACAATTATAAGAGAAAACATAAAAAAGGGCGATTAGATAAATTGAAAGCTAATTGATGCAGGCACTCACGCATACTTCAAAACCATAAAGAAAATTAAATAAAGCAAGGCCTACTCAAATGAGTAGGCGGGAAATTAAAGCGCGCCATTGAACTCTTAACGAGTAGGCGGAAATAAATGCACACACACACACACTCTTCTTAATTGAAGAAAGCGATAAATAAAGCGGTAAAATTATCTCCTACATGCACGCACTCTACATAATTGAGAAAGCGATAAAATTGCAAGTCCCGGCTCAAATGAGTGGGCGGGAGTAAATCTATCTCATACACGCACGCACTCTACTTGAAATTAAAACACACACACACACTCTACAGAAATGAAAACACACGCACCCACACAAGGTTTTCCTACTCAAGTGAGTATAAAGAAAATGAAAGCAGTAAAAAGACAAGTCCCACTCAAACGAGTGGGCGGGAAATGAAAGCAAAGCGCCATTTAACTCTTAACGAGTAGGTGGAAATAAATGCATACGCACACACGCACTCTACAGAAGTGAAATAAAGCAGTAAAACCTAACTCATACACGCACACACACTTGCAAAAATGAGAAAAACAAAGAGCTCAGAAAATTAAAATGACTGCATTTCTACCGCTAGAATGCGGTAGAAATGCATAAAAAGTGAAAATAAAAATTAACCGGAGCGAAAAAGTTTGCAAATAAACGCAAAATGGAAGTACTCGAAAAATTAATACAACTGTATTTCTACCGCTAGAATGCGGTAGAAATGCATAAAAAGATGAAATAGAAATTAACCGGACTAAAAGTTTTGAAATTAAAAAGCTAAAATGAAGTGAGCGAAAAATTATAACGACTATATTTTCATTCTTATATTTTTATAAAAACTCCTAAAAAGTGAAAATAAAACAAAAAGGGCAAAAAGTTTTACAATCCTAAAGAGCCTAAGTTAAAGAAAAATGAAAATAACACTTTTAGGTGAGTTTTTATAAAGCCTTATGAATGAAAAAATAGGAAAAAGAGGAAAAGCTAAATCTAAAAAAAGTGCGGGAAATGAAAACTAGACGGACGGCACAACGGCTAGAAATGCCGATAAATCCTAAATCTAACTAAGTTATGAAAGCAAAAAAGGATGAAAACATAAAAGAAATACAAAAAGATGAACGAAAAATTACTTAAGTAGGCGCATTCAAATGGATTATTCATACAAATTAAGGGAGAAAGATTCATATTTTATTAAAGTAAAATCCCTAATACAAACTAAGAGAGAGAGAGGGGGGGAGAAAATCTCCTTACATAAGTTTGGAATCCAAATGGGCAGCACCTCCCCTAAGCAAAGTGGTCAAAAAAGTGGACAAAATAAGCTTCCTGGAAGCTCTTATTTATAGGCAATTTTTCGGGTTGGTCACGCCCTAGGTCACGGGCGTGACAGGGGGGCGTGTCAACACTATTCATGAGCTGATCGGTTGACTTGACTGGAGCTTTGACTTTGGGGCAAAAATGTGGCGGTCACGCCCCAGGTCACGGGCGTGACAGGGGGGCGTGACCGCGGGAGCTGGCAGTTCGATGTCGGCAGCGTTGACGGTTTGACTAATCTTGCGGGTCGGCCTCGACACGGGCGTGTCGAGCATTGACACGGGCGTGACGTTGGGCGTGTCGGGCTGGGTTTGATGATGGCCGATCGTCGAGCTGGTACCTGTGGTCGGCGATCGTCGGGGGGGGGGGGGGGGGGCGTGACACGGGCGTGTCGGCCAATTGACACGGGCGTGTCAGGAAGATTTTTTGACTTTTTTGGAATTTTTCTGGAAATTTTCTGCAATAAAAATTAAGCTAAGTTCGAAATAATATTTACAAAAATAAGCAATTTATTGGATAAAATAGATAAAAACGACAAAAAACAAATAAAATTGACTTAAATAAAATACAAAAATATAGGTATATTTACAACTCATCAGTCTATCCGTCTGAGGGTAGAAGGTAGTACTAAATGTCAACCGGGTCACCAAATAAGACTGGACCGACCTCCATTCCTTAAACATAAATCATCCATCACGATCGGACACTATCGTCCTCGGCACTCCATGGTATCGGACGAACTGCTCCACAAACCTCCGCACCAAGTTACCAACTTGAGCGTCCTTCCCGATCGGTAAAAATCTAGCCACCTTCATCAGTCGATCGACGATCACCCATGTCTAGTCGTCCCCCGCATGTGACCGAGGAAGACCCTATATAAAATCCATGGCGATATCGTCGAACTTCCACTCCAGCACCGAAAGTGTTTGCAATAATGCGGCCAGACTCTTACACTCAGCCTTCACTAACTGACAAGACCCGCAATGGGTCATGAAGTATGTGATATCCCTCTTCACGCTCGGCTAGTACATCGTCCTCTTCAGATCGACCGTCATCTTGGTGATGCCTGGGTGGACCGAGTACCTGTTGTAGTGAGCCTCGGTCATAATGTCCTCCTGAATCTTGCCCCTAGCCTGTATGTACACTTGTCCTCTAAAGAATATCAACCTATCTCTCTCTACATACTCCTCGACAATGCCTGCCTCCAGGGTCCTGAGTACTGGCTCTAGCTATTCAACCCTCCTCTGATCAGCCCTGATGCGATCTCGAATATCATCGGTAGTGCTCATCGCGGCCAGATACTCCTCATAAAGCTCTGAGTCATCCGAAGACATCAAATAAATCTATATATCCTTCATCATCCATACCAGCTCCATATACATCAACTAAGGATCTGCTCCTGAAGTCGTAGTCATCCGTATCAGTGCGTCCGCCACCACATTCGCCTTCCTTGGGTGATAGTATATCGTGTAGTCATAATCACTTAGAAACTCCACCCATCATCTCTGGCAGATATTCAACTCATATGTATCAATATATTTCAGATTTTTGTGATCCGAAAATATTTTGCAGTGCACACCATAAAGATAATGCCGCAAAATCTTCAGAGCGAACACCACTGTACCTATTTCCATGTCATGCACAGGGTAGTTCTGCTCGTGCTTCTTCAGGTGGCAGGAGGAGTATGCTATGACATGTCCATGCTGCATTAGTACAGCGCCCATCCCCAGAAATGACGCATCAGTGTACACCTGGAAGCCCTCCTTTCCAGACCGGAGAGCGAAGAAAGGGGCCGACGTACGCCGACCCTTCAACTCCTGGAAGGCCGCCTCACACCGCGACATCCAAACAAACAAAATGTCCTTCTTTGTCAAGGAAGGGAGTGGAAGGGATATATGAGAGAATCGATACACAAACTTCTGGTAGTACCCGGCCAATCCAAGAAAACTTCGGACATCCGTGGCCATCTTCAACTGAGGCCAGTCTCGCACTGCCTGGATCTTTGCGGGATCCACCGCCAATCATGCTCCACTGATAATGTGGCCTAAAAGGACACCTCCGTCAGCCAAAACTCGCATTTGCTGAACTTGACATACAACTGATGCTCCCTGAGATTCTCAGGGGTGAATGCCAGATATTGTGCATGCTCCTCCTTCATCCTTGAATAAATAAGGATGTCATCTATGAATATAATGACGAGCCTATCGAGGTATGGCTCGAACACCTGGTTCATTAAGCTCATGAAAGCTGATGATTCATTCTTGAGCCCAAAGGGCATCACAATAAAGTCAAACAAGCCATATCTGCTGCTAAACGCCGTCTTTGGGTATTCTTCTTCTTGAATCTGTAACTGATAGTATCCCCCGCTTCGTCCAGCTGATAGGAGTCTGTTAACCGGGCTAAGTGATTGAACTCCAGGTAGTACTCCACCATCGTCCTGTTGCCCTGCCTCAGCTGCAGGAACCTGTCTTCCAGCTCGTCTCCTACCGACTGTGGGATGAAGTTATCCAATAGTGCGGCCCTAAACTCCTCCCACGTAACATCAGCAACCTCCCGATCTACAAATATCATATACAGAAGTGTCTTCCACCATCTCTTGGCATGAGACTCCAATCAGGAGACCACCAGAGGTACCCTCTCCTCCCAAGGGCACCGTATCCTGATCAACATCACGAACATGATATACAACCACTCTTCCGTCATTACGGCCGACTTCGTCTGAATGTAAGATGGGGGGAGTGTCCTCGGAAGATGCTCAACTAATTTGAAAGTCTCTAGTGTCGACTAAATTCACCTATGGGGGGGGGGGGGGGAATATGTGTTGTGCAGTCTTTTGCGGAATTAAATGTACCTGCACAAATTAACAAACACAGCACAAAAAACACAAAGAGTTATAGTGGTTCCCCGATTTGGGTACGTCCACTTTCCCCCTTTGACCTATCTACCACCAAGGGACGACTCGGTCACTTCTCCAAACAGATTGAAATCCAATTCTCACACTACGGAAGGAACCCTTCCAACAACGGAGTCACAACTCCACCACCACGGGATGCACCCAACCCTTACAACTAGGAATAAAAATTCCTTTACAATAAAACCAAAAATAGAATGTATAAGAAAATACAAACAACGCTTTTGGAGAATCCGATGTCCTTCTTCGTTCGCTGAGGCTTTCTTGAAAGTTACGAAGATTCCACAACCGGAGTTCTCTCTTGGAGAGGATCTTGTCAAGATCGGCGGTTACAAGTGATTGTGGCGGCAATACTTTATTAGAACCAAACTTCTAGACGAAGCAAGAAAGGTCTACGAACGATCTCAGTCGGATAAGTTGTATTCACCGATTCCGAATGGAGACCTAGTCTCGTTCAATGAATCGAAACACAAGAGATCTCAAGAGAGATGCATGAGACGCACTGCTAGCCTCGGTGTTGTCGCAGGAAGATCAAAGATGACCAGAGATTATTGGCGACGACGAACTGCGAGCAGCGACAAACGATCGGTGGTTTCCGCGATCGGCTAGGGCACGGCGTCGGCTGCTTTTGATTTTTTCGTGAATAGTTACTGTAGAAGTTCAAAATACGCGAGTATTTATACCTAAGGCCAACCATAAAGTTCATTGTGGGACCAACAAGGAGAAACCTTAGCCCCGACCAAAACAGCGCACGGCCTCTTGGTTCGGTCCAGCGAACGCAGAAAAATTGCCAACGGCAAAATCAGCGAGATTCGTTGGTGATTCCCGTCGAAGTCGGCGGGAATCACTCATGATTCCCGTCGATTCTTCCTTGGCAGAATTCCAGATGGAAACCTTGTCAGCCGAAGGAAATCGGAGGGAATGCATACTGATTCTTGTCGAATCGGAGGGAATCACTAACGATTCCCGTCGAAGTCGACGAGAATCACTTAGTGATTCCCGTCGATTCTGCCTTGGCAGAATTTCTGTTTGGAAAACTGATAGCTGGAAGAAGTCGGCGGGAATGCAGACTGATTCTCGTCGAATCGACGAGAATCACAAGTGACTCCCGTCGAAGTCGGCGGGAATGACTTAGTGATTCCCGTCGATTTTGACTTAGACAATTTTTGTCTTCCTTCCTATAAACTTGGTCTTTGACCCATCTTTGCTCCTCTTCTGCTCTTGATCTACCTCGACCCTATACTTGAAAAAAAGTACACTCCAATAGAGAGAGCACACATGAGTCAACACACTGATCTACTCAACGAGGGATTACGTTGCGCAGACCCGTGTATATTGACCCACTGCACTATGACATTGGTGTGTACTTAGCATGGAATAGCTGCAAGCACAACTTGATAGAAGATCGCCAAATACATTTGTTGGTTACATTGGAAAATGTGTACCTGATTTGGACAAACCAAACTTAGCTCAATGATATACATCAAGGTGTATTTGATGTTATTTTGAGTTTATATGTGGAGGTTAAGAATGTGCTAAAATGAAAAGAAAAATTTCTAAGTCCATGTGTCGACACATGAGGAAGTTGTGTTGACACTTCAGTAAGATTGTGTCGACACTTGGAAATGGCTGTGTCGACACTTCAGTGAGTTTGTGTCTACACCGGGTGGCTGTGTTGACACACAGAAATTATCAGTCGACATTAACTGTGTCGACACTAGGAGGCTGTGTCGACACATAGAGGCAGAGTTGACAACAACTGTGCCGACACCTGGATGCAGTGTCGACATACGCTATGTTCTGAGTCTACATCAACTGTGTCGACACACAGGACTTGTGTCGACACACAGCTGAGTCTAGAACAAATTGATTGCTGATGAATGGTGAAGTGTTTGTGTCGACACAAATAATCAGTGTCGACAAATTCTCAAGATGCAGTGTCAAGAAGCTGTGTCGACATCAAGACAGCTATGTCGACACCACCAAAGTCTGTGTCGACCCTTAAGTCACTTGTGTCGACACATATTGACAGACTGTCTCGACACTTTATGACATACAGTCTCGACGCTTTGTTGACAAAGGCAAATGCCCAAGATCTGTTTGATGACTTGACATCTGTGAGTTACAACAGGTATATATAGATGAAGTATATAAATATGACTTGACATCTGTTAGTTATAAACCGGATCAGCCGGTTACCATGGATGAAGTCTATATATATAGATGGATTCAGAAGAAGAGATAATTCATAAATTCATTAGAGTTATTATTCATTATTGTTGACACACAAAAACACAACTATTGTGAGATAGATCTCCGATCAAGAAAGTGCAAGGCACAGAAGTAGATCTTCGTGAGAAGATCTAAGAAGACATTCTGAAGTGATCATCCACTTAGATTCAGTCAAAGTTTAATTCAATCAAGAATCAGAAGTATCTTCAAGAGGTTTGGAGAGAGAGATCCAGCTATTTGAAGTCAAGAAGGAGACAATCACTAGTCTCTCAAGAAGCAGATTCTTAACTAATCTGTCAAGAAGATTTAGATCTATTTCTGGAATCTAAGGAGGAAGCTACCAGTCAGTTATATTCAAAGGAAATCAACCCAACTAAGTTCAGATTCAAGAAGCTTTGAAGAAAGCTAAGATCAAGTTGATTTCAGCCATCAGCCTCTTCAAGAAGTTGATCAAGAAAGTTCTTATCCCTTCTCTCTCAACAGGGGTAAGAGATTATAAAATTCCTTATCAAATTCTGTAGGATCTATTCATAGATCTTAGTAGTAAGCCTGTTTTATAAAGGCTGAGTGTAGGAGAATTGTTCTCTGAGTGGTAGGGTTATTTGTGCCTGAGTTGTAAGAGAAGGTATTCTCTGAGTTGTAGGCCTTGTGGTAAGGCTGAGGTAGGGCTTGTTAGCCTGATTTATAGGAACCTTATAGGGTTATGAGTTGTAGGAACCTTTCAGGGTTCTGAGCTGTAGGATCTGAGGATCTGAGATAAAGGAAGAAGTTAGGACGAATCTTGCACATTGCTAGATAGGTGAAGGGGGAAAGTGGATGTACCCATACCTTGGGGAACCACTATAAATCTGTGTGCAATCTGTGATGTGTATGATTGTGATTGATGTGCTGTGTTAGCTGTAGAAATACCTAATTTACTCAAAGATCTATAGTTATATTCTGCCTTAAGTTAAAACAAGGAAAAGTACCTATTCACCCCCCTCTAGGTGTTTAGGTAGTCTTGAAAGTAAAACTATCAAGTGGTATCAGAGGGACGTTGCTCAAAAAAGGACTTAACAGTCTGAGTTAGATCCCTAAGGCAGAATCAAGAATCAAGAAAATGGGTTCTTGAGAGAATCACAAGGAACTAGGGTCAATGAAATTACCCATCTGCAGGAAAGAGATTTTTGGAATCTGGAAAGAAAGGGTTAGGTTGTTTATGGAGGCCTCTGACCCAAGGATATATATCACAGTAAAAGGTCTATATATCCCAATGAATGTGTCTGTTCTAGATGCAAACCAAAGAACTCCTAAAGATTTTTCTGAAATGACTAAGGATGAGATTATACTGGCAACTATGGATAAAAGAGCTCAGAATATCATAGTGAGTGCTATAGATGAGTCTAATTTCCAAAATTTGATTCACTGCAAAACCTCCAAGGAAATGTGGGACACTTTGATAGTCTACATGGAGGGTTCTGAAGAAGTTAGACAAGACAGAAAGTCTCTGCTCAATCAAGAATATGAGAGTTTCAGACAAGGGAAGTCTGATAACATATCTGAATGCTACAAGAAATTCTACAGGATAGTGAATGAACTGATGTCCTATGGAAGGGTCTTCAGTACATATGAGCTGAATGACAAATTCCTAAGATCCCTGACAAAGGATTGGGATACCAAGATTTGTTCTATTAGAGAAGTGGCCAAACTAGCAGACATTTCTCCTCAAACCTTATTTGGAAAGTTGCTATCATATGAAATGCAACTAATGGCTAGGAAGGAGGAAGAAAGAAATACAAAAGGAGAGCATAGAGAAAGGTCTGTGGCCTTCAAGGTTGAAGCCACTAGAAAGAATAGAAGGATATCTCAATCACCTTCTAAGGAAGTTGCTGAAGGTATCTCAGAGAATTCAGACAATCAGAACTCAGATAGCACTGATTCAGATGCCGATTTTGCTTCCTTTATAAGGAAGTTTCAGAGGTTCTTGAAGAAGAAGCAGTGGAAGTCAAGGCCCTCCACATCACAGCTAGTTGATGACTACTATCAAAAGATAAAATCATCAAGAAAGGAAAGGAGCAGGTCTAAGCCCAGCAAAGCTACAACATCAAAAATTGTTTGTTATTGTTGCAATAGGCCTGGACATGTGGTGGCTGAGTGTGCAGAAAAGATGAAGGAGTCATCAGACAGAAATAAGACTCAACAAAATGGCAAGAAGGAGAAATCCTTTATTGCTAAGAAGGAGAAGAGTCTTACAGATCAATCCTCCTCAGAATCAGAATCTGAAGCTGAAGCATACATTGGATTGTATGCAGCTAGTGAAGAAGATGAGTTTATGCAATTGCTTAACTCCATCTATGAATAAGAAGACCATCAGTGCATGGGACTGATGGCTGAATTAGAAGACAACAAGTGCCAGGATCAGCCTGGTCCCAGTAAGGTATAAAGTAATTCTAGTAATTCAGTTTGTAGTACTGGCACAGAGTCAGATAGATCTGCATCAAGTGATGTGGATGGATCTGAATCTGAAGGAGATATTCATCAGTTGATAGATGAATATGGGGACTCGTTGCAGGCTCTAAAGAAAAGTAAGAACCTAGATAAAACTAAGGCTAAGGAAGTTGCAGATCTTAAGATGACTGTATCTGGCTTAGAGAAAGAATTGGATCAAAAAATGAATGAGGTTCCAAGCTGAAAACTATTACTGTTATTCAGATTGGTACAATCACATATAAAAATGATCTAATTAGAAGTCTGGAAGTCAGACTAAAAAAGGAGAAAGATTTGGTGGCTAGTTACTCTAAGCCAAAATCAGTCTTACCCTTAATAGATGAGTTTGTGGCTCAAAAGGGTAAGGCAGTATTAGGCTTTAAAGGTAACACTAGGGCTGTCCAATTCAAGAGAGAATGCAAAGCACCAGTCCAGTCAGTAAATTTTAAAGTGCCTGTAATGTTTAGAAAGGAACAAGTGCCTTCTAACAAATATGATCTTGAAAACATTCATGGTCATAATAAGACTGATGTTCTGAATAACAAGGGTGTTAATGCCAATAAGTCAGCCCATGTCAATAAACCCCATGTTCCAAGGAAAATAGTGGGTGTAGATGCAGCAACACCAGCACAGAACAGAAATTTTTCTGCCAAAAATGTATCTAAACCTAGATACAACAAGTATGAATGCTGGTGCTGTGGCAAGAAAGGCCACATTGCCTTAGACTACTGGCATAACATAAGTGTCAGGAAGAACAACAGTCTACCAGTTAGAAGAGCTGCTGGTAGATTTGATATGAATGGTGCTAACTTGAACCAAGGACCCAAGACTTACTTGGGTTCTAAGGGAAAGTAATTCTGTATTGCAGGAAAGTCCAAGTTGTCATGCCCATATATGGTACTTGTACAGTGGATGTTCCAGGCACATGACTGGAACAAAGGGGTTGCTAAAGGAGTACACACCTATCAAGGATGGGCCTAAAGTAATCTTTGGTGGATCTGAAAGAGGAATCATCAAAAGATTTGGTAACATTTCTTCAAACCAAATTACCATCACTCAAGTGGCTTATGTAAAAGGTTTGAAACACAACCTGAGAAGCATAAGTCAGCTGAGTGATCTAGGATATGACATTTCATTTGTTAAGAATGGATGTCATATCAAAATGTCAAGTGATCAAAAGGTCATATTTACTGGGTATAGAAAAAGAAATGTTTATTGTCTTGACTTTGTGTATGAGAACAAGGTTTCTCTTATTTGTCTTGTAGCTGATGAGAGAGCATCTCATTGTGTCAAATAGCATAAGAGGCTGGCTCATCTTAACTACAAAATAATTGTCTAACTCTTTAGCAAAGAGTTAGTGAGGAATGGTCCTCAAGTTAAGTGTATAAAGGAAGGGATATGTTCAGCTTGTCAAAAAGGCAAGTAGACAAAATCCTCCTTTCATAGCCTTGAAAACAAGGATTAAGTAAAGTGTCTCTACCTCTTACATATGGATCTTTTTGATCCTATGCCAGTTCATAGTCAAGGTAGGAAGGTCTACACTTTTGTGGTGGTATATGACTATTCTAGATATTCCTGGGTGTTCTTTCTGAGACAAAATTAAGAAATCCCAAGTGTTTTACACAGTTTTGTCAGACAAATTCAGAATGAAATGGACAGTATAATGGTCAAAATCAGAAGTGACCATGGCACTGAATTTAAATCTGAAAGTATGACAAGATTGTGTGAAGAGTTTGGGATTTTTCAAGAATTCTCCTCACCAAGAACACCACAGCAAAATGGTATTGCTGAAAGGAAGAATAGAACAATGATTAAGGCTGGTAGAACTCTATTGAGTGACACTTCTCTCCCAGAATACTTATGGGCTGAGGCAGTTAGTACTGCATGTCATGTGATCAATTGGGCCTCTATTACCAAAAGCCACAAAAAGACACCCTATGAGATCATGAAATGTAGAAAACCAAATTTATCCTATTTTAGAATCTTTCGTTGCAAGTGTTATATCCTTAACAATGGCAAGTCTTATCTAACTAAGTTTGCTGCCAAATCCCAAGATCGAATATTTGTTGGGTACAGCAACAATAGTAAGGCATATAGGGTCTACAACTTGATTACCCAAGTTATAGAAGAATCTGTACATGTTGTATTTGATGAAACTAGATTAATTAACAGTGAGTTGCCTTGTAGTTCATGCAGTACAACAGGTATAAGCAATAGAATGGACAAGCTTTCCATTGCAGAAGTCTCAACTGCAGACGAAGAATTCGAAAATGATGGCTACTGTCTATGGGGAGTACAAGACTCTCTTGAAGCTGATGACAATCAAGAGGTGCAGCATAATGAAGAAACTGGAGGTGTTCAGCCAGAAGGAAGTCTACCTCCAGTTGTAAGAGATCTAAAGGATCATCCAGCAAATCAGATAATTTATGATCCAAGACATGGAGTGCAAACCAAAAAACATAAATCTAAATACAGTCCTGCACTCAAGATTTTTATCTCAACTAGATCCAAAGAAATTTGAAGAAGCTATCCAAGACCAACACTAGATTAATGAAATACAAGAGGAGCTTAATCAGTTTAGAAGATGCAAGGTCTGGGAGTTAGTTCGTAAACAAAAAGACCACAACATCATTGGTACAAAGTGGATTTTTAGGAACAAGTTGGATGAGAATGGAGTTATTGTGAAGAACAAAGCAAGATTGGTTGCAAAAAGATACAAGCAGGAAGAGAGAATAGACTTTGATCAAACATTTGCCCCAGTAGCAACACTGGAAGCAATAAGGATGTTCCTTCCCTATGCAGCATATCAAGGCTTCAAGGTATACCAAATGGATGTGAAATCAGCATTCCTGAATGGTGATCTAAAAGAATAAGTCTATGTAGAGCAGCCCTCAGGTTTTGTAGATTCTCTTAAACCTGGTTATGTTTATAGACTTAAGAAAGCATTGTATGGGTTAAAGCAAGCCCCACGGGCTTGGTATGAAACCCTGTCTACTTTCCTTATTGAGAACAAATTCTCAAGTGGTAAAAATAGACAAAACTCTATTCCTAAGGGAATCTAAAGGTAAGATAATCTTAGTTCAGATCTATGTAGATGACATAATTTTTGGGTCTACAGAGAACAACCTTTGCAAGAAGTTTGCCAAACTTATGCAAGGGAAGTTTGAAATGAGCAGTATGGGGGAACTTAAGTTCTTCTTGGGAATCCAAGTAAAATATACTGATGATGGCTTGTCCATATCCCAGTCTAAGTTCACCAAGGAGTTTATTAAAAAGTATGGTATGGAATCATCCGCCACCATGAGAACTCCTATGGGAACAAGTATGCCTATATGCAAAGATGATGAAGGTAATCCTGTAGATGAGTCCTTGTATAGAGGAATAATTGGCTCTCTATTATATCTCACTACTAGTAAACCAGACATTACGTATGCTACATGTGTCTGTTCTTGGTACCAAGCATGCCCTAAAGAATCATATTATACTGCAGTCAAGAGGATTTTGAGATATCTAAAGGGCACACCTAATCTAGGCCTTTGGTACCCTAGGAATGGAGATTTTCTACTAACAGGTTATTCAGATGAAGATTTTTCAGGCTGTACAGAAGATAAAAAAAGTACTACAGGTGCATGCCAATTCTTGGGAGGAAGGTTGATATCCTGGAGCAGTAAGAAACAGACTAGTATGGCAATATCCACAGCTGAGTCTGAATATGTGGCAGCAGGAAGTTGCTGTGCACAGCTGTTGTGGATTCAGCATAAGCTAAGGGACTATGGTATTCAAGTAAGTAGAACACCTTTATTGTGTCATTCTAAAAGTGCCATTTCTATTGCAAACAATCCTGTTTCACATAGTAGGACTAAGCATATAGAGATAAAATACCATTTTCTTAGAGAACATGTAGAAAAAGAAGACATCTCATTAGAATTTGTTAAAACTGATTATCAAATTGCAGATGTATTTACTAAGCCTTTGGATGAAACTAAATTCAATAGATTTAAAATTGAATTAGGAATGCTGACCATATGTTAGTTTACCAAAAATTGGCTAAGTTAAATGGTGTTGACACATTCAGTAATAAAGTGTCGACACAGAGAAGTTATGTCGACAATTCAGGGAACTTGTGTCGACATAGAGTAAAAGTGTCGACACCTAAGGGACAAAGAGTCGACACATCCAGAAATATAGTGTCGACACAACCAGAGTAATGGTGTCGACACTTACAAATTTTGTGTTGACACTTGTAGTAAGAGTCGACACAGAATTTCTGATGAACTACTAATTATCTCCAGTGTCGACATATCATCAATTGGTGTCGACACATAGTAGTCAGTGCCGTGGTCGAGACAATAGAAGTTATGTCGACACTTTTCAATAGTGTCGACACATTTAAACAGTTTTTGCCCACCTTTTGACCTTCTTTGATTAGAAGGGTATAAATAGGTCAAGAACATATTCTGTCGACACGCTCACCAGGGTTTCGAGACAAAAACATTGTGTCGATAATCTCTCTTCTCTCCAACCAAGCTTTCTCTTCATTCCAATGGCGCCCAAGGTTGAAGACAACATCAATGAAGGATATGAGTTGGTTAGGCTTGCATTTGACGATGCTGAATCGGAGATCAAACAGGTAATTTCTCTTCTTGCAGACAACAGATTAGAATATCTTGTCTCCGAACTTACAAAGATATGGAAGAAAGAAGTATTCGAGTTCTATAATACTGCATCAATGGACTCAACTGGATTGAAGATCAAATCCACTGTACATGGAGAAAAAGTGAAGCTGTCTCGGAAGAGGTTGAGCAAGCTTCTCCATCTTCCTAGAATACATGATGAGGAAGAGGTCCCAGCTTCAAGGACCAGGGAGGCGCTTCAATGGTGTGGATTTGAGCCAACCTTAAAGATAGGAGCAGCCATAAACAGAAAAGGCATGAATCATCAAGGGAAATTCCTGTCTGAAATAGTACGAAAAGTGATCTTATGTAAACCGAGTGGCCATGATAGGATATCAGCCTATATGTTAAGCCTGATGACAAGGGTAATATTTAAGATTCAAACCAATTGGTCTGCAGTACTGTTGTATAAGATAAAAGAAGGAATCAGGAAGCCAAACTTGGCTAGGATCATGAGTCTGTACCTGGCTAGAATAATTCTAGAGGTGATGCAACAGATTCCTGGACCAAAGATAAATCACATGAGGAGAATGGACATAAGGTTATTATCAAGATGGGATAGAGTTCTTTCAAAGGAGATTCCTGATGTGGACAGGCAAGAGCTAACAGAAAAATCACCAGCACATGACCTTTCTGAGCATGGTCATGAAGATGCACAAGAACATGAAGAGCAAGTTAGAGAAAAGGTTCAGGATCTGACTGACACTACCCAAGTCCAGGAAGAGACTATCTTTGTATAGGTGCAGGGGGAGCCAATTACTACACAGTTGCAGTGGGAGCCATATTCTGAACAGGTGCAGGAGGAAGAAAGAATAAATTTATCAGAGGACATTGTTTCTCAAACTGATCTTGATATTTCTGGAGTTGCTACTGCTGCTGAGAAAGTACTATCTCCTGCTCTCACTCAACAAGAATTCACTCTTGAAGAGTTGTTTCCTGATCTTGAAGGAGCAGCAGATAAAACTGAGACCCTAAGATGAGGGGGAGCAAGTAAGTATTGAGGGGGAGCAGGTTAATATTGAGGAGGAGCAAAATGGAGCTGAGAAAGAAATTTCTTCCACTCCTCAAGAGAGAGTTACTATTGAAAGTTCTTCAGAGTCTGAGCATGAAGAAGTCAGGGAGGCCAAGAAAAGAAAACTAAAGGTCTTTAAGAGAAGAAGTCAAAGCTATAAGAAGGCTCTCCAAACAACTACTTCACAATCTACTTCTGAGTTTGATTATAGCAAGCTTATGGTGCATTTATAAATGAAGCTGGATGAGCAAAGACTGGCCTTGGAAAAATATGTGGATGAAAGCCATAAGGCTCTTCAATTTGATCTAGCCCAAGACATAAAGTCAATAAGATTTGAGGTCAATCAGAATAAGAAAGAGATGACAGATTGCTTCCACAAGGGGGGCAATGCTGTGGTATTTCTTGCAAAACAACAAGCAGAAATAAAGAAGCAAGTGGATGAGATTGTTGTTAAGAAAGGCTATGTCCTTGAAAATCAAATAAGGATGAATGACAATCTGACAGAATCTCATAATTTGATAGTCACTGAGTTTAAAAATACTATTATTGCAATGACTGAGGCAAGAAATAAGGAGAAAGAAGAATATGATAAGAAGCTATAGGCTGCCCTAGATTAAGTTCAAACTGCCATTACTTCATTTGCGATGTTAATTCCTAACAAGCTTCAAAAGTAAAAGCCATTCTTTAAAGATGGTATCAATTACCTGGATGGGCAAATCAGATTTAAGAAAGATGATTTGCGAGAACATGTGGCTAGAGAATTCATAAAGGGGGAGAGAGTGTTAGTATATGCTGGCTCTGAACATGCCAAATGGGTAACCCACAGCATTAGAGCCACTCTGAGATATCCACCCTTATGTGATTATGATAATATGGCTGAGTCAGGGGTGCAACCAACTCTACTTGAAGGTCATCAACCTGAGGTTGCCCAAGTTATTTACCCCCCTGCAGATCATGAAATGACACATAAACAAGTTCAGTCAATGTACAACCCTCCACAACCAGTTACTAATGTGATTATTGAAAAGGTTGATATGCCAAATACTGTTATCAAAGCTCTGCAAGATGCTCAGTTATCAAAGAAGAGATTCAGAGAGCAAGCAGAGCTAAAGCTAGACTTTGAGCAGTGGATCCCCACTTCAAGAAATATCATATTAACTGCCTGGAAAGCTGTAAAAGATCATGTACATGAAAGGGGTAAATGGTATAATGAGCAAGAATGGCAAAAGTATGAAGCCAGGCAGGAGGCCATATTTCAAAATAGGAGAAAGGCTAAGAGTGGGAAGCTACCTCCTGATGCTCAAGAGCCTAGCAAGTATTTCCCCAAGCCTTTTCATTATTTTGAAAGGCAAAGGATCAAGGCTGAAGCTCAAAATAAAGCTAATTTGAAAGGAATGAAGCCCATGGGAGATACAAAACCTCCTGTGCAGGCTAAGATTTAATCTGGAAAAGGAATAGTAATCAAGAAGCCAGCCCAGCCTTTGTCTATGCTTTACTAGTTTTTTTGTCCAAGAACTATGTAATTATTTGTTTGTTAAAGAAATCAATGTAAACAACTTGTAACAAGCATTTTTGAGTTTATATACAAAACAATGTTCTGTGATCATTTTCTTTTACATCTTTATTCTGTGATGAAACTATGATTTGTGTTTTGTTTATAAAGTACCCTGTAATATAATGTTTATGTGCATCATCATGTTTATTTTCTAAGTGGTGTATATCATTGGCTAAAGGGTTATGACTTCTCCAAATAGGGGGATATTGTTTGGTACATTGGAAAATGTGTACCTGATTTGGACAAGCCAAACTTAGCTCAATAATATACATCAAGGTGTATTTGATGTTATTTTGAAGAATGTGCTAAAATACAAAGAAATATTTCTAAGTCCATGTGTCGGACACCTGAGGAAGCTGTGTCGACACTTCAGTAAGATTGTGTCACACTTGGAAATGGTTGTGTCAACACGTCAGTAAGTTTGTGTCGACACTGGGAGGCTGTGTCGACACACATAAATCGTCAGTCGACATCAACTGTGTCGACATTGGGAGGCTGTGTCGACACACAGAGGCAGATTCGATAACAACTATGTCGACACCTGGAGGCAGTGTCGACACACGCTATGTTCTGAGTCTACATCAACTGTGTCGACACACAGGACTTGTGTCGACACACAGCTGAGTCTAGAAAAAGTTGATTGCTGATGAATGGTGAAGTGTTTGTGTCGACACAAATAATCAGTGTCGACACATTCTCAAGATGCAGAGTCAAGAAGCTGTGTCGACATCAAGGCAGCTATGTCGACAACACCAAAGTCTGTGTAGACACTTAAGTCACTTGTGTCGACACATATTGACAGACTGTCTCGACACTTTATGATCGTCAATCTCGACGCTTTGCTGACAAAGACAAAGGCTCAAGATCTGTTTGTTGACTTGACAGCTGTGAGTTAAAACAAGTTTACTGAAGCTGTCAGACTTGTTAGAAGTTAGTTATAAACCGGATCAGCAGGTTAACATTGATGAAGTCTATATATATAGATGGATTTAGAAGAAGAGATAATTCATAAATTCATTAGAATTATTATTCATTATTATTGACATACAAAAACACAACTATTATGAGATAGATTTCTGATCAAGAATGTGCAAGGCACAGAAGAAGATATTCGTGAGAAGATCTAAGAAGACATTCTGAAGTGATCATCCACTCAGATTCAGTCTAAGTTGAATTCCATCAAGAATTCAGAAGTATCTTCAAGAAGTTTGGAGAGTGAGAGATCCAGCTATTTGAAGTCAAGAAGGAGACAATCACTGGTCTCTCAAGAAGCAGATTCTGAACTAATCTGTCAAGAAGATTAAGATCTATTTCTGGAATCTAAGGAGGAAGCTGCCAGTCAGTTATATTCAAAGGAAATCAACCCAACTAACTTCAGATTCAATAAGCTTTGAAGAAAGCTAAGATCAAGTTGATTTCAGCCATCAGCCTCTCTTCAAGAAGCTGATCAAGAATGTTCTTATCCCTTCTCTCTCAACAGGGGTAAGAGATTATAAAATTCTTTATCAAATTCTGTAGGATCTATTCATAGATCTGAGTTGTAAGCCTGTTTTATAATGGCTAAGTGAAAAGGATTTGTTCTCTGAGTGGTAGGGCTGTTTGTGCCTGAGTTGTAGGAGAAGGTATTCTCTGAGCTATAGGCCTTATGGCAAGGCTGAGGTAGGGCTTGTTAGCCTAAGTTGTATGAACCTTATAGGGTTCTGAGTTGTAGGAACCTTTCAGGATTCTGACCTGTAGGATCTGAGGATCTGAGATAAAGGAAGAAGTTAGGCCGAATCTAGCACACTGGTAGATAGGTGAAGGGGGAAAGTGGATGTACCCATACCTTGGGGAACCACTATTAATCTGTGTGCAATCTGTGATGTGTGTATGATTGTGATTTTTGTGCTGTGTTAGCTGTTGAAATATCATATTTACTCAAAGATCTGTAGTTATATTCTGCCTTAAGTCAAAACAAGAAAAAGTACCTATTAACCCCCCCCTCTAGGTGTTTAGGTAGTCTTGAAAGTAAAACTATCAACACTGTCAATTAAACATAGCTTGTTCAGGGGCTTCTTCAAATCAGGTACATTGTGGATATAATACCCAACAATCTCCCCCTATTTGAAGAATCTTAAACCCTACAAGCTAAGGTTAATAAAACATAAGGGAATAAAAATCATAAAAGTAAAATGCAGTTTTGAGTGATATCCATTACCATTCTCCTGAGAGCATACTCTTGACATCCACCTTAGCCTTAGCCGAGAGGGTAATCTCCCCCATTTCGGCTTCTGCAAATCTGGGACTTCACTTGGAGTGCAAATATCCCCCTCAATTTTTGCATCCGTGCTCGATCTTGAGTTCCTTACTGATGTTCCCCCTTTATCCAAGAGCCTTGAGCCCTTCAGGCTCCAATCTTCATAGTTTAGCATGCCGAGTTCAGTTTTGAAGAGACTGAACTTGGCCTTCTCTAGGAGCTTTGTGAAGATATCTGCAATCTGCTTATCCGTGGGGACATAGCAGAGAGAGATATCTTTGTTTTCCACATGCTCCCGAATGAAGTGGTAGAGCACTTCAATATGCTTTGTTCTGTTGTGCGACACAGGATTGTTCGTAATTGCTATTGTGCTCGAGGAGTCGCAATACATAGGAACTTCTCTGAACTGCAAGTCATAATCTTCGAGTTGATTTCTGATCCATAGAAGTTGTGCGCAACAGCTGCCTGCTGAGATGTACTCAGATTCAGCCGTAGAGGTTGCGACACAATTCTGCTTTTTACTCTTCCATGAAATAAGCCTTCTTCTGAGAAATTGGCACGTCCCGGAAGTTCTTTCCCAATCATCCCTGCTTCCTGCAAAGTCAGCATTTTAAAAGCCTATCAGCTCGACATTATTGTTTCTTGGGTACCACAAGCCAAGATTTGGTGTACCTTTAAGGTATCTAAGAATTCGCTTGGCAGCGACATAATGAGATTCATTAGTACTCACCTTATATCTGGAACAAACGCATGTGGAAAACATAATATCCCATCTACTCGTAGTAATGTAGAGCAGGGATCCAATTATGCTTCTATATTTGGTTTCATCAAAAGGTTTCCCTTCCTCATCCTTGTCTAGAGACATAGTGGATCCCATTGGAGTCCTCATAGAGGTTGCATTCTCCATTCCGAATTTCTTGAGGAGTTCATTTGTGAACTTCGTCTGAGAAATGAAAATTCAATCCTCAGATTGTTTCACTTGAAGTCCCAAGAAATACTTTAGCTCTCCCATGCTGCTCATTTCAAACTTTCCTTGCATAAGTTTAGAAAACTTCTTGCAAAGATTGTTATCCGTAGAGCCGAATATTATGTCATCGACATAGATTTGCACCAGCAGAATCTTGCCTTTGACTTCCCTAAGAAACAACGTCTTATCTATTTTTCTCGCGACAACTTTTTCTCAAGAAGAAAACTAGACAAAGTCTCATACCATGCTCGAGGAGCTTGTTTTAAGCCATATAATGCTTTATTAAAAAAAATAGACATGATTAGGGAGCGATGGATTAACAAAGCCTTGGGGTTGCGTGATATATACTTCCTCTTTCAAATTTCTATTTAGAAATGCAGATTTCACGTCCATCTGATAGACAGTGAATCCTTTGTGAGATGCATATGCCAGGAACAATCTGATCACCTCAAGCCTTGCAACTTGTGCAAAGGTTTGGTCGAAGTCAATCCCCTCCTCCTATCTGTAACCTGGAGCCACCAGTCTGGCCTTGTTCTTGATGATGACATCATGTTCATCCAGTTTATTTCTGAAGATCCACTTAGTGCCGATCACATTCTGGTTCTTTGGTATGGGAACAAGCGTCCAAGCGTTGCATCGTTCGAATTGATGCAGTTCATCTTGCATGGCCAATATCCATGACACATCTTTGTTCGCTTCGTCGAACTTCTTTGGCTCAACCTGTGATAGAAAACTAAGGTGCAAAATCTCGTTAATTATACCTCTGCGAGTTTTGACACCGTCATGAGGATCTCCTATGATCTGATCTCTAGGATGATCCCTCATGTGTCGGAGCTCTAAGAGTCTGGTATCTTGAGCTCTAACAGCTTCTCGGGCTTCTCCTTCTTCTGGGAGATTTTCTCCATCCTGATCGTCATCTTCTCCAGTTGGCGTTGAGGTGGAAACCTTGACGTACTTGGGAGTTTCACCTTTTGCAGTCTCATCGAGACTTAGCTGTTCAAGCCTTGCACCTGCATCTTCAAGAATGTCACTGGAAGAATATCTATGAAGCAAGCTTCCTTCATCAAAAACAACATTAATGGACTCCTCTACCACAAGGGTTTTCTTATTGAAGACCCTATATGCCCGACTATGGCTACTATAGCCCATGAAGATGCCTTTAAAGCATTTTTCTCCGAATTTAGTACGTTGGTACTTCCCATTATTGAGTACATAGCATCTGCAGCCAAAAATACTTAAATAGGACATGGTCGGTTTCCTGCCTTTCAGTAGCTAATAAGGCGTCTTACGATGATTTTTGTTGATCAATGCTCGGTTCTGCACATGACAAGCCGTATTGACAGCCTCTGCCCAGAAGTACTCTAAAAGAGAAGCGTCATTCAACATTGTCATACATGCTTCAATGAGCGTTCTATTTCTCCTCTCCGCAACTCCGTTTTGCTGAGAAATACGCGGGGAGGAAAACTCATGAAAGATACCATGTTCTTCACAGAATTCTGTGATAGCACCAGACTCTAATTCTGTTCCATGGTCACTTTTTATTTTAACCACGGAGCAGTTAAGTTCGTTCTGAATCTGGTTGATAAAATTAGTTAAGATATCAAACGTATCAGACTTTCGTTTCAAGAAGAACACCCACGTAAACCGAGAGTGATAATCAATGATCACTAGCGTATACAATTAGCCTCTTAAGTTATGAACTTGCACTGGACCGAACAAGTCCATATGCAGAAGATAAAGACATCTGGAGGAGTCTTTGTCTGCAATGCCCTTAATGGTAGCCCGAGTCTGTTTGCCCTTCTGGCATGCTGGACAGGGGCTATCTTTGATGCACTTAATAGTAGGGGCATCCCTTACTAAATTCTTGGAAAACATTATATTAATAGTCTTGAAATTAATATGTGTTAATCTCAAGTGTCATTGTTCAAAAAGAGATGCACTGCCTTTTGCTACTAGGCACACGGGGGTAGAAGAGTCTAAGCAAAGAAAATCTAAGCAAAAGATATTTATTCTCCTAATGCAAGTTAACACCGTCTCCGAAGAGGCACACGATATTATCAAGCACTTATCCTTGCAGAACTTAACGTCGTATCCTTTATCACACAACTGGCTAACACTGATGAGGTTATTTTTAACCCTTCAACATAGGCCACGTCAGTGAAAGAGAATACACCGTTGGAAATCATACCATAACCCTTTGTGACTCCTCGATCAGATCCACCAAAGTTGACTTTGGGTCCATTTTCGACTGGGGAGTAATCACGCAACAGGCTTCTTGTCCCGGTAATATCCCGGGAACATCCACTATCCAAGTACTAGATTGGCGTTTTTGTGGCCTTTGGACATACCTGCAAAACAGAATTAGTTTCCCTTAGGAACCCAATCGCACTTGGGTCCTAGATTCATTGTTAGCACACTCCCCCTCCGGTGGTTAACCCTACAAGTGGTCGGCCTCGCATTGCTAACATGAGGAGTCTCGTTGAATCTTGGATTAAACCAACAATCCACAGAAAAGTGACCAACTTTGCCACAACACCAACAGTCAAACCTGTTGTACTGTTTCCTAGGCTCCTGCTTCACCCTTGGAACGGTGGGTCCAGCCGGGGCCTTGGATCTGGAGGTGGAGGCATCATGATGACAGCAGTCACATGATTTTTTCACTTCCGGTTCCTTCAGTATAATAGGCTTGGCCTTTTGTGTCTGCTTCCTATTATGGCCGCTAGAGAAGTGGCCATAATTCTCCACTTGGATTTCCTCATAAGGTGCCTTGAAGACACTCTCACCATAGTTTTGGGGGAAGGTCCAACCATCATACCGGCTCTTGGGATTTTCAACCGAGGGACGGAAGAAGTTGCCATAGGTTGACTTAAAGTCCTGCTCATTGTAAGGAAAGCCAGGCTTTTAGAATGAAACATGATCGAGTGGGGTCTTTCCATTTTCTGTAGCATAGGCCTTCTTAGTAGCCTTATTTTTCCTCTATTTACTGTTTCTCCTGGATGATTTACCAGGCACACCAACATGCCCTAAGCCAGCCCCCTTTGCCTGAGCAGAGACTTCATCAACCAGAGGAAGAACGGTCTTGGGCATGGAGAAGCTTTTGATAATCTTCCTTTCTGATGTAAGCTGTTCTTCCAACTTGTTGATTTCTTCCTATTTTTGGTCAAGGAGCCTTAGAGACTCTGAGTGCTCAAAAGTCAGGTCTAGGACTTCCTGTCGGAGAGAAATCAAGCTAGTGATCTCTTCTCTTAGGGACACACCCCTAGCCTTAAGGAATTTGACTTCCTTTTTCTGAGCCCTTAACCTCTTGCGGCATTCCTCAAAGGTATTGAGCAGAAGCTCATACTTTTTGAGGAGCTCAGCTTCACGGGCAGATGGGCTGTTCTCGAGATCATCATCAGGAGACTCAGGGTCAGAGTCAGAGAGGGGGGTACGATCTTTTACCTTCCCAATAAATGGGGGGGCAGTCTCCTTCTGAGTCGGAGTGACCCATTAGCCCGAAGTAGGCTTCCTCATCACCACTGGAGTCTGAACAATCAGATTCACTCAATGTCTTTGGATTTTTAGCAATGTAGCTCATGTCCTTCTTCTTATCTCTAGAGGACCTGTGCTCCACTCCCTTCCCCTTGTCTCTCTTGCTTTGGTGGCAGTCAGCAACGACGTGACCTTGCTTATTGCATCCAAAGCAAATAATGTCAGCTGAGCGATGCTTGTTATGTTTTGGTTCATACCTATAAGAAGAGTAATTCTTCTTCTCATGTATGGAGGAGGAGCCGTCTCCCTTTCTTTGATTCCTCATCTTGAGGAACTTCTTGAACTCTCGAGTGATGAGGGAGAATTCTTCTTCAGATAGCTCTGAGCCGGAAGAGCATGGCTCAGAGTCTTCTTCCTCATCCTTTTTCCAAGAGCGGGATGAGGATGCACCCTTGCCTTTCCTTGAGTGATTGGCTTTCAGGGCTATAGTCATTTCTTTGGCATGGGGCTTTATCGGCTCCTTCTTCAGCTTTTCTGGTGTTTAGCTAAAGCTCATAGGACATAAGCTTCCCAAACAGAATCTGGGGATCAGTTTTTCCAGCTTGCCAAATTCTCTTATGGCGCAGATCTTGGTGTCCAATTCCTTAGTAAGGGATCTAAGGAATTTATCATTTAATTCACCATCAGTGAAAACTCTTCCATAGCCCTTTAGGGCATTGACGATCTTCAGGAAGTTCTCGGAAGTCACTCTGATTTCTTCCTTGGGACCTTGCCTGAAGGCCTCATACTTTTTGTTCAGAAGGGATCTTCGATCATCCCTTACTTCATCTGTGCCTTCCATCAGGATGATCAGGCAGTGCCAGATGTACTTGGCAGTCCTGCAGTTTCTGAAATTCTGCAACATGGAATCATCGACAGTGCTTACAAGAATGTTCTGAGCTTTCTTGTCTAGTCCGATAAGCACCATCTCATCCTTAACCATTTCAGAGAGCTTCTTGGGCACCATCTTGGTAAGATCAATGGTGGAGTCCTTCGTGGGGATATAAGGGCCCTCCTCCACTACCATTAAGAGTCGAGGGTCGACTGCTTCCATGTAGAACCTGATCCTTTCCTTCCAGATTGGAAAGTTCAGCTTGGTGCACACTGGGATCTCTCCTAAATACTTGAGTCCGTCCATTTCTGAGATCTTCTTGACACTAGACACGGGATATTACTCAAGGTGTTAACCTTATTGATGAGTAACCTCCCTCTGATACCACTTGAAAGTCTCTAGTGTAGACTAAATCCACCTATGGGGGGGAATAAGTGTTGTGCAGTCTTTTACGAAATTAAATATACCTGCACAAATTAACAAACACAGCACAGAAAACACACAAAGAGTTATAGTGGTTCCACGATTTGGGTACGTCCACTTTACCCCTTCGACCTATCTCCCACCAAGGGATGACTCGGTCACTTCTCTAAACGGATTGAAATCCAATCCTCACACTACGGAAGGAACCCTTCCAACAATGGAGTCACAACTCCACCACAATGGGTTGCACCCAACCCTTACAACTAGGAATAAAAATTCCTTTACAACAAAACAAAAAATAAAATGTATAAGAAAATACAAACAATGCTTTTGGAGAATCCGATGTCCTTCTTCGTTCGTTGACGCTTTCATGAAAGTTACGAAGAGTCCACAACTGAAGTTCTCTCTTGGAGAGGATCTTGTCAATATCGGCGGCGGCAAGTGATTGCGGTGGCGATACTTTGTAGATCCAAACATCTTGACGAAGTAAGAAAGGTCTACGAACGATCTCAGTCGGATCAGTCGTCTTCACCGATTCAGAATGGAGAAATAGTCTCGTTCAACGAATCGAGAGATAAGAGATCTCAAGAGAGATGCATGAGACACACTGCTAGCCTCGGTGTTGTCGCCGGAAGATCAAAGATGACCGGAGATTATATGTGACGATGAACTGCGAGCGGCAACAAGCAATCGGTGGTTTCCGCGATCGGCTAGGGCACGACGTCAGTTGCTTTTGATTTCTCATAAATAATTACTGTAGAAGTTCAAAATACGCGAGTATTTATACCTAAGGCCAACCCTAAAGTCCGTTGTGGGACCCACAAGGAGAAACCCGAGCCCCGACCGAAATAGCTCACGGCCTCTTGGTTCGGTCCAGCGAACAAAGGAAAATTTCTTAAGGAAAAATCGGGGAGAATCTTTGGTGATTCCCGTCGAAGTCGGCAGGAATCACTCACGATTCCCGTCGATTCTACCTTGGCCGAATTCCAGATGGAAACCTTGTCAGCCGGTGGAAATCAGCGGGAATGCAGACTGATTCTCGTCGA
The DNA here is from genome assembly GCA_039513925.1 of Platanthera zijinensis. NCBI lineage: Eukaryota > Viridiplantae > Streptophyta > Magnoliopsida > Asparagales > Orchidaceae > Platanthera > Platanthera zijinensis. The sequence goes on from CM077089.1 coordinate 102,091,573, forward strand.
ATCGGCGCGAATCACTAACGATTCCCGTCGAAGTCGGGGAGAATCACTTAATGATTCCCGTCGATTCTGCCTTGGAAGAATTTTTGTTTGGAAAACTAATAGCTGGAAGAAGTCGGCGGGAATGCAGACTGATTCTCGTCGAATCCACAAGAATCACAAGTGACTCCCATCGTAGTCGACGGGAATGACTTAGTGATTCCCGTCGATTTTGACTTAGACGATTTTTCTCTTCCTTCCTATGAACTTGGTCTTTGACCAATCTTTGCTTCTCTTCTGCTCTTGATCAACCTTGACCCTGTACTTGAAAATAAGTAAACTCCAATAGAGAGCACACGTGAGTCAACGCACAAATCTACTCAACGAGGGATTATGTTGCATAGACCCGTGTATATTGACCCACTGCGCCCTGATATTGGTGTGTACTTAGCATGGAATAGCTGCAAGCACAACATGATAGAAGATCGTCAAATACATTATCAATTCAACTTAGCTTGTTCAGGGGCTTCTTCAAATCAGGTACATTGTTGATACAATACCCAACACAATTGGCCCCTGGGTTTGGCTGTAGAGCTGGAGCCTGCTGGGCCTTGAAGACCTCCAGAATGGCCGTCATAGTCTGCCCCATCTCCGACTGTAGAAATAGAGTAGGAGCCGGGGGAGGTGGTGCAACATTCGGAGTTTACTGAGCTCCGGCCTGCGGTGTAGGATGTGTCGGGTGCTGTATAACAAGGGCCAATTGTAAGAAATTTGATTCAAACCTAGTTAGAAAGGGGAAAATTAGAGGTGATCTCCCATATGGGCACACCACAGCTTCCGCTACTTAGTTTGTCCCCAAACTAAACTCGAGCGGGGGTGACCCAGGGTTAGTGGACTTTTACTCTTTCGATCGAGGTTTGCTCTGATACCAGTTTGTAAGACCCAATTTTTTTTCTTTTAAACCACCGAGGTCATTTGCCCAGAACCGCCGCTTTGCGGTGACACCAACGCGCCCGGGAAGGTCGTCACTAGAAAACACTGATCCTGCCGGCCATATCCATCACAGAAGAGAAGAGTAAAAGTATAAATACATGAGTAAAATGAAACTCAAAACTAGTCCATCAGAATAACATATATATAAATAATTCTCCACGAAGGGAGAGTCCAAAGAAATAATAAAGTAAAGTACTAAAGATGGCTCCTGCCCGATACATCAAAATCCTCACTACAAATAACTCAATCATGGAAGAAAATCTATAATATCAACTAATGATCGGGACTCACTGTCCCTGCTGCCTGAACTCCAGTACTAGACTATCTCGTCTCTAAGCGCACCGACCTCTAGGTTTGCATCTCCTGGTTTGTCTATATCATCCCCGAAAATGATTTGGTCAATGACCGTTAGTCTAAAAGACTAAGTCCTATCATCCCCCCCCCTCCCTCATGGCTCCTAGCACCGAGCGGGGAGAAGGAAAGGGAAGGTAATGAAGATGGAGATAGAGTAACAAAGGTAAGCAGATGACGGTGGAACTAGTCCATCATGAGGTAATAAACATAACAAGTATATGTAAGCAGTTGTAGGTAAGCAACATAAGTATACACAGGAATAAGTGAGCAAATATAGTATGAGAAGGTAAACTAAGTAAGTAACCATGACTTATTGAAATGCCCATACAAACCTATAGACCAAGAGGTCATTTTGCAAGGCCTATTGTATAAAGTGTCCCATACCAATTTATACAATAGGTGTCAAGGGTTATATGCAATGATGATGTTATGTCATGCAAGTTTGCTATGATGTGAACATGCAAGAACAACACACACACTCGACTCTGTGCAAACAGACCTTTAGTTCCCCCTTTCTAGAGCCAAACCTCCCAGGATACCTCCGTAGTGGCAACTGAAAGAGGTAGGTTAGGCCAAGCCCACCTCTAAACCGGTATCAACACTACCAGTCAGACCTATCATACGCCTCAATGCTGGTGCACTAAGCAGAGCTCCTGTGTACTGTAGCCGGCTGTGCACCGAACTTTATTTTGCTAAGTGCTAAACCATACATGCTGAGTCAACGTTTTGGTGTCGGTGTGACGACTCCCCATTACTGAAGACGCACCATCTTTTATCTTATGCATAAGCAATATTACTATATTTTCCCACCGAGGCAAAGCTCCCAAGACTATCCTGTCCATCACAATTATCTACCGAGCCATCGGCTCGCCGGACTAACCTGTCAATCACTAAAACCACCTAGCCTACCGCTTGTGAGACCCAACCTTACTCCAACAACACCGGGGAGTGTGAGTGTAAGTGTAATCCTAGTTAAATGAGTAACTCTTAAACATTGATTATTCTTACGGTTTAGGTTAGCCCAGGACTATCCCAAGAATTCCCAGTGAAGGGCTCTCACAGGGCACTAGGAACTATGATGGTAGTTGAATCCCATCGTTCTCTTTCACAAGAAACTTACTATTATTGGTTATTACCAAATTCACGATCCCTTTTAATATTATACTGGATCTAACCCTAGGGTTTTTTGACTCTCTTTCTCTCCACAAGAATGACGACCTTTCGTCGATCCCGAGCACCACCTAACACTAGCCAACCCAACATTCTCCTAATCTTGACTCCTAATCATGCTCTCTTTTTTACCTTACCCAAGCAGTAAATTATTAACCTCATCTCCCTATGTCCAATACACATGTTATCACAATTTCTGCACCTTTATTAAATGCAGACCAACCTAAGCTATATGATGTACATAATAGGAGGTACTCTAAATTTCCCCCAATTGCCCTAAGATAATTATTGTGGGTCTATCATGATACATTTAGCATAAATCATGAGAATTGTAATTTTCCTAATTATTTTAGCATTTTTTAGATTTTCCAGAAAGTTAGGCCATGGGTAATTTTGAACATGAAGTACTAGATTTCCTTAAGTTAGTTAGGAATAGTATATTATAGCAAAATATCAATGAATTCCAAATTTCATAGACTTTTATAAATGTAATAACTTCTAAATAATTAATTCAATGTAATCCAAATAATTAGAGTTAATAAAGGGAGTACCATAAATTATAGTCCAAAAATTATGTAAAAATTACCAGAGACTTTTAATAATCATAAAACACTACTGACTAACTTTCATGCAATTCCATGGTATGTGAGCTATGTATAAAAATACTTCAAATAATTTCATTCAAGTGCACTTTGTGAAGCAATATTCTTATAAACTCATCAAAATAACATATAACAATTTTTCTAGGCTTTAATATGACCTATAAGATTCTCTGGACAAGTAACATAATTTTACAGCAAGGTATACAATTTATTATTGATTTATCAAAACATGGTGCACTAGTGTACTTTACACATAAAGTACTAAGAGGAAATCCCCAAATTATCCAAATAATTTACTAGTGCCTCTAAATGATATTTAATTAAGCATTCCAGAGTTTCATATCAATATAAGTTAATCTAACTATGGTTACTCCAAAATCATCACATGGGGCAAGCTTAAGGTTATAACTACAAATATAGGCTACTATTTAATAAACATCCTATTATAAATCTCAGGAGTCAATACCACTATAAAATTACTTATACCAAAATCCCATGTAAATCCAAGATCTTATGACCCTCATATATTTTCATAAAAGATATAGGGCTAAACTATCTCTAATTGGTTAACAATGTGTACCTAAGTTCAAGTGTCACCAAATTCCTTCCTAGGGCATTTGACCACTCTAAGATCACATGGACTAAACACCAAGTCCATGCAAGGACATATCACTCCATGTCATTCACAAACCCCCAATGTTAAACCATTGGGTTAGAACTAGGGTTCTAGGGCCAATCCACCCTAATCCATCCCAAACTCCATGTGAGGGTATTTAATGTCATAAAAAATCATTGGCCCAAGATTCAACCTCTGTTGAGGTGATTTGGACATTTAACACCAAAAGGGACAATTTAACCTAATTTACCTTTTTTGGGCCTAGGCTAGGGTTTACCAAATTCCATACCAATTCATCTTCAAATTGAATAAAATTTTATACAGAGCCATATATTGACCCAAAGAACCACTCACCGAAATTTGGGAGGTTTTGGAGGTCATTTAACCCTTTACTTATTTCATACATGGATTATTAAATTTCTACAAAACCTTTAAGAAAATAATTTCCAAAAATTCCCATTTTTGGATATTTTCTATAAATAGGTAATAGTGACCCCCCAAAAAAATTTCAAGTCATTTGCATGGCTGGATTGATGGGGGCACTTAAAATAATCTCTAATCTAGCCTAGGTATACACCTCACCAAAATCAGTGTTGTAGTCTGACCTGAACTCCAAATCAGTTCAAATATATTTAAAAATAATCTAGACTCATAGGGCTACACCTTTCATGTAGACACTTTTATTGTAGAGGCCTTTAAGTATTTCTAATAATTTATTTAAAACAGCCAAATAACTATGACAGAAAATACATAAATCAAAACTTAATTTACAAGATCTAACACGGATCTTAAAGCAGATCGAGTGGCTCCTAGTTTTATTCTTCCTCCAGCCAATGGCAACGATTTTCTGAACCTGTAGCTTATTACAAGCCCATTTTCCGGCCACCCGGCCACCTCCCTGGCCGGCCACAACAACCAGCACTTTCGTTGAGATGGGGACTATCGACGGGAAGCGGCACGGCCGTTGGATGGCCGTTTTCCGGCGAACCCGCAAGGCATAAAAAGCCTTGAAAACCACAAAATTTCCTCTCCCAATTGGGCTTAATTGATCCCGATTTCTCTCCTAAAAGATCTAAGATTCTAGCCCATGAAGAGAAAAGTAGAGGAGGAGCTGTTGGGAGAGCTGGAGGCAGGCCGATCACCGGATTGCCATGGATGGTGGCGGCACTGATCGGTGTTCTGCAACAGCACTACCAACTCGTTCGGATCCTTCAGGTAAAGAGTGAAAATGTCTCCTCTAAGACCAGGGATGCTTTTAAGTTAGCAAAATGGGGGAGGGGAAGGGCCAAGCATCAATGGCCATTAATGGCCATGAAAGCTCAATTTTTCGGCCATTGTGGATCTCTGAATCCAGCCACCTAGAGGCTGGCAAAAGCCTCTAGTCTCCTCTAACTGATGAAGGGGAATGAATCTCCATCAATTGGGAGAGAGATGAAGGGTCAAGGGCATTCAAACACCATGAATGACCATTTTCTCTCTCCTCTCTCTATCCTCCAACTTGAGGAAAGTCCCATTTCTCTCTCCTAGTCACCATTTCCAAAAAATGGATTGCTAATTATGTAACTATCAGCCTCCTAAGCTAGTGAGCAACTCAAATCGGGCTCAGCCCAAGTGGATTAGGCTTGAGCTAGCCATTTAGGCTAGTTTGACCTAATTCTAGGGTAGAGTTGGCCTTGGTCAAATTGACCATTTCGGTTGACACAAATGGGTCCTTGGTGACCCATTGGCCTCCCCTAAGGTCTAGGAAGGCTTAAGTATGGTTGGTTTTACACCTTGAAGGCCACTTGAACCTTAGTTAGGGCACTTTAACCTTTTTAGAGCATAGGGTTGACTTGGGTCAACCTAGCCTCTTTGGTTGACCCCAATGGGTCCTTGGTGACTCTTTGGACTCCCTTAGGGCTTGGGAAGGTCTTGGTGGGTCACTTTGGCTAAGGGGAGGTCAATTGGCCATGTGTGGGCTTAGTTTGACCTAATTAGGGTTTGGGTTTACTTTAATCAACTTGACCTTTTTAGTTGACCCTTATGGGTTCCTATGGCTCTCCTAGATCCTATAATAGGTTAGTGATGTTGTTGTGGGGTCATAGAGTCATGGTGAAGCCCTATGGTCATCCATATGCTAGTAATTAGAATTCTACTATTTGCAGGCCAAGGTGGTTCACACCTTCATTCCTAGGTTCACTTGGTCTTCTTGGGCTCCCTAGGGTTTTGTCATGACCTAGTTATGACAAAACAACTCTTAGGGGTCTAATTTTTTAAGGGATGTTAAACATTATTCTCTCTACTAAATGACTTAGCAGAATCTTCTTTAACCTTTCTTGAGTTCAGATGAAGTTCATGTGACAGCAACTTGCCAAATAGATTTTATGGTAGTGTGTTTGCTATGTTGCCTACCTCCCTTATGCCACAGATCTTGATGTACCACTATTTGGTTAGTGACCTCAGGATTTTGTCATTCAGTTCATAGTTGGAGAACTGTCTTCCATAAGTGTTTAGATCATTTATAATCCTAATGAATTTCTCATAGCATACAGCTATGAAATACTTTTTGTCCTATCTGAAAGCCTCATATTGTTAATTTAGGAGGGATTTTCTATCATCCCTCACTTCCTCAGTCCCTTCCATATAGACAATCAGAGTCCCACATTTCATTTGCGGTTGTCTAAAGAACAAGGTTCTGAAATGTTGAGTCATCTATAGCACTAACTATTATGTTCTTGGTCCTCTTGTCCATGATAGCCAGAACCACCTTATCCTTAGTCATCTCAGAGTATTTTTTGGGGTCTTGATGTTGAAATCTAATTGAGATATTTATGGGAATGAAGGGTCCCTCTTCCACTATAATAAATATTCTAGGGTCTGAGGCTTTCATTAATAGCCTCGCACTTTCCTTCTATATTCCAAAGTTTTCTTTTCTATAGATTGGAAGCTTCACAGATCCCAACTCTGTATAGTTCTCACCAAAAGTCATGATGATAGTCTTTTACTACCCTTTGGAGATCTTATTCAGACTGTTAGGTCTTTATCGAACAACCGCCCTCTAATATCACTTGAAAGTCTTTTAAGGGTAGCTAAACACCTAGAGAGAGAGGGGTGAATCGGTTACTTTTAAGTCTTATAACCTTTTTAAGATTTTACTTGATGTATTAATCTTAGTTTATTAGCTTTCGAGATCATACAGAACACACAAGCATTTATTGTGATTCCCCTATCTAGGGTACATCCACTTTCTCCCTTCACCTATCTAACAACGTTCTAGATTCGGTCACCGCCCCCCCAAAACTTAGATAGACCGATCATACACCTCATATCCTGCCTAGGACTCTATAGCTTAGAGTGCTTCCCACTCGTACAACTTAGGCTGCTCACAGTTTCACCCCAAAGAGAACACAAAGTCTCCTACCTCAGGCTCACAAGCAAGCCCTACCTCTGTCTTTATAATATAGGCAACCCTCAGATCCTCTACAGGAATCCTACCTCAGAATTTTGAGAAAATCCTGCACTAAGCCTTTATTAATCAGGCCTACTCTTAGCTCGTAGTGAGATCTTTCAATAGAAATCTGATAAGAGTTACAATGACTCAGGAACTTAAGTTTAGGAGTCTTCTCCTTTGGCTGTTACTTCAAACAGCTTCTCTTTACCATAGTAATAGAAATGATCATCAGAATATAAACAGATTATGCAGTATGAATACTTATAGAGAGCTTCTTCTACCTAAAGCCTTTTTGAATAGTTGTTCTGTAGATTGTTAAGCTTAAACTCTATTAGAAATGTTTCTCTCTCTACCGACAGAGACTTTTTGTCAACTTAGGGTTTCAAAAAGTTTTCAATATGTACAACAAAAAGTATTCCACACTTTCTTTTATATTCCGCATCTACAAGGACTATCTCTTGTTTAGGTAAGCGGCATGACTGGCTTTAATGGTTGAATCTCCCTAAGATAGCATGTTAGAGAAATACAGCGGTTTCTGTCTTTTAGTGCACAATCAGCGTCAATTTGAATTTTTCATGACGTTAGCTAAATGGACAAGACACCCTTTAACTCAGAATAATTCCTAATCTTTTTTACATGTGTTGAGTGCTGGAAGCAACATGACTTAGTCAAATTATTGATCTCTAAAGAAGAGTTAAGAGACAGTACTTAACTCACCGCAAACTACTTTGGCGTTGAGGTATGTCTTCTACAAGGACTATCTCTTGTGTGAAGCCTTTTTAAAGGGGCGTCGAGTGAATGCAGTTAACTCAGTGCATTCCACTTAGGCATTGAGTCAAGTCATATGTCTCGACGTATTTATACTTGGAAAGTTTTCTGCTTTACTGATGAGGTGTTGAGTGAATGATCTTCACTCGACACATTCAAACTTGGAGTGAAACTCATCTCTTTTACTGAAGCATTGAGTGAAAGACCTTCACTCAATGCATTTGTGCTTAGTCAGAAATTTTGTTCTTTTTATTGAAGTGTTGGGAGAGTATCATCTAGTCAGCGTCTATGATTCTTGAGCTTCGAGTGATATGAGATGACTAGACGCATTTATACTTACGAAAATTCTCTGCTTCTCTTCGGAGGCGTAGAATGAATAGCATTAAGTCAGTGCCTAAGACCACGATCCTCGAGTGACGTGAGATGAATCGATGCATTTGTACTTAGAAAATTTTCTCCACTTCTGGAATGTCTTTACTTATTCCCATGATATTGTTCAATCAAATATTGATTTCCTACACATGATAACTCGGAGGAAATGTCAAATAGATATTTGTGTATATCATTGAATTATGGAGCTTCTTCAAACCTAGGACATTGTGGTAAATGTTCTCAATAGGTGTCCTAGTGATCTAGAAAAACTCAACCAGTTAATCTCACTACCACTATAATATGAGCTTATGGGGTCATATATAATATGTATCGTCCCATTTTGAGATAGACCTCTCGTTCTTGTTTTGTATCACCTTGGGTGGGTTAGGTCTGGTAAGAAAAATTAGAGAGAGAGAGAGAGCCCTATGTAAACTTGACAAATTGTCGAGTGGGCTTGACGAACCCGTCGAGTGGGCTCGACCAACCCATTGAGTGGGCTTGATGAACCCATTGAGTTGGCTCGACGAACCTGTAAAGTGGGCTCGACGAACCCGTCGAGTGGGCTCGATGAACCCGTCGAGTGGGCTCGATGAACCCGTCGAGTGGGCGAGCCCGTCGAGTTTGCTGGACAAACCCATCGAGTGATCTCCATGAAACCGTCGAGTGATCTCGACGAAACCGTTGAGTGATATAGACGAAACCGTCGAGTGATCTCGACGAAACCGTCGAGTGATCTCGATAAAACCGTCGAGTGATATCAACGAAACCATCGAGTGATCTCGACGAAACCGTCGAGTGATCTCAACGAAACCATCGAGTGATCTTGACAAATGGATTTGATGTTTTAATTTACGTATTGCCTGGAAAATAGTAGGTTGAACAGGTACAAGTAATATTTTTAGACTTGTACATACAGAGCATTAATGGCCTATTGACTTTTTTGAAATCTTATTTTAGGATAACTAAGTTTGTTCATATAGAAGTGTGACACCTGGCTTGAGTGGTCCTTCAACAGTTTGGGAAAAGGTGTCCCCAACACCACCATATGAAAAGTCTCAAGGTTCTCCTTCTCCAATAGACATTCCTCATCACTTTCTCATCACCCAAAAGCTGAGACCAAAACCTATTTGGAAGAACCAGCTCAGGAAAAGGATTTCGAGCACCGCCACCACTGTTACTCCGCCGAGGAGAAGAACTCGATCCCTGGCTGTGAACTAGGTGAGATTCCTACTCTCTCCCTTGATGCTAGATCTTTATATCCAAAATTAGGTGAGACATTGGGCTCAAGAGAGCTTAATTTTGGTGAGTTAATGAAGTTTTCTAAGTAGTGACCACGATAGAACTTCTATTCTAGGACCTTGATCACCATGAAAATGCCATTTATTATTTCCTCTCTTTAGTATGATGATGGACTTGATTTTATTAAGAATAGTGGTCTAATGAGGGATAAATAGAGGAGAGATGTTGAATGATTTTGTATGTTGACTGGAGTAAGAAGATTAATAGTGGATGTCCATCTGTCTTTAAGATTCGTGAAGAAACATTAATATAATAAAAGGAAGAAATCTGTTTTGTACGCGTGAGGAACTTCAAGTCTGTATTTAAGCATGATCCAATAAGATTTGGGTCTCGGGCTCAACATAAAAGGTGTAGCCTCGGAAAGACCTTTCCAATAAGTGGTTGCACATTTTATAGGGAGCTATGTATCTCACTAAAATTAAAATTGAAGTTGCTTCCCTAAAATAATTATGTATAGTACAGATTCTGTCCAGATTTGCACGATCGAGTTCAGACCCGATTTCAGGCATAATTGTCTTAGATCTTGATGTAAGACTAATAGAAAAGTTTTATCCCATGGAAATACTTTTCCAGAATGGGGCATAACTTAATTTTTGATGATCTGTAGCACCAGGAAATCCAGTTTCCATAAGTTGTGGCGTAAATGTATAGATTTTGATGTCTCTTGATTTTCTTAAAAATTATTTACCACCAGCTTTGAAAAACTGGTAGATAAATGCTTAATGACAATATGGATATCCCTATTAAGTTTAATAATTTTTGAATATACTAGATGTTAATTTGTCAATGTTATGTTATAATTTATTGAGTCGTAAATAGTTATCATGATTATCCGAATGAGCTAAAATTTTGTGTAAACACTCGAGGTGTTAACAATGATATATGGTAGAAGCTTCAAGGGATTTGGATTGATATAACCCTTAATAAATCTCTTGTGTGATGACTTGTTGGTAACTATAAGATATGTTGTGCCCTAGGTTGTATTGTGTAAGTGTTGGGTATTGTATCAACAATGTACCTGATTTGAAGAAGCCCTGGACCAGCTAAGGTGAATTGACATTGTATTTGATCATTTGTCTTCAAGTTGTGCTTGCAGTTATTCCTCGCTAAGTACACACCAATGTCAGGGTGCAGTAGGTCAATATACATGGGTCTGCGCAACGTAATCCGTCGTTGAGCAGATCAGTGTGTTGGCTTATGTGTACTCTCTCTATTGGAGTGTACTTATTTATAAGTACAGGGATGTGATAAATCAAGAGCAGTCAAGGAGCAAGGATGGGCCAATGAGCAGCTCACAGGTGGAAAGACGAAAAATCATCTAAGTAGAAATCATCGAGAATCACTAAGTGATTCTCGCCGATTCGACGAGAATTCTCGCCGAATCATCGAGAATCACTCGCTGATTCTTTCTGATTGCATCCGACTGTCTCAACGCCATCTTGATTTCTGCTTAAGGCAGAATCGTCGAGAATCATTAGTTGATTCTCGCCGAATCGACGAGAATGACTTTGCATTCTCGCAGATTCGTTGAGAATGAATGTTGATTCTTGCCGATTCTTTCCGGATGGCAAGATCTTCAGCCAGAATTCTGCCAAGTAGAATTCGGCGAGAATCATAAGTGATTCTCGCCGATTCGTCGAGAATCACCAATGATTCTCGCCGAATTTGCCATAGGCGAATTACTGTTGCTCGCTGGACCTGTCCAAATATTCAGGCGCTATTTTGAACCGAAGCTAGGGTTTCCTTGGTGGGGCCCACAACGGTCATAATGTATGACCTATAGTATAAATACTGTTGTATTTCGATCTTTACACGCACGCAATACTACGAATACATAAGAAAGAAAACTGAGCCGCGGACGTGACCTAGATCGCAGATTTCCATTCCGTCGTCGCTCGGGAAGTAGTCGTCATTGTTGATCGTGGATACCTCCTGATCCCCCGACGATAGAAGCTTTGCCAAGCAACGCGTCTCACGTGTCCTTCTTGAGATAATTTGTCTCTTGGTTTGTAGATCGGGAATACCTTCCCTTTCCGAATCGATCGAGACGATTGATCCAAGGAAGACCGTTGGTAGATCTTGCTAGCATAGCTACGTAGGATGGATCTCTAAAGCTCAGCCGCCGCACTTCTTGTCACCCCAATCCCGAACGCCAAGCCGCAGCTCTTCTTGCCGTCGCCAGTTTCGTGGTGATTCATTCTAAGGGAGACCTAAGGTCGTGGACTCTTCATCTTCATCAAGAACGCGTCATCGAACGAAGAGGGACACCTAGCCTCCATAAGAAGTTTGTATATTTTATACATTCCATTTTAATTTTGTTGTAAAGGAACGTAGGTTCCTCGTTGTTAGGGTTGGGTGCAACCCGTGGTGGAGGAGTGGTGTCTCCTTCGCTTGGAAGGGTTCCTTCCATTAGTGTGTGGATTTGATTTCAATCAGGTTGGTGAAGTGACCGAGTCGTCCCTTGTTAGGAGATAGGTCGAATGGGGAAAGTGAACGTACCCAAATCGGGGATCCACTATAAATTGCCTGTGTCTTTCTATGCTGTGTTATTTTGTTTATTTGTGCAGGTATAGTTTTAATTCCGCAAAACGCTGCAAGACACCTATTCCCCCCCCCCATAGGTGAAGGTAGTTGGCACTAGGTGGACTTTCAAGTGGCATCAGAGGGAGGTTACTCATCAAAGGGCTTAACACCTCGAGTAAGTTCCTGCCACTAGTGTCAAGAAGAAGGCAGATATCTACTATGGACGGACTCAAGTACTCAGGCAAGATCCTAGTGTGCACCAGGCTAAACTTTCCTATCTCGATGGAAAGGATTAGATTTTACATGGAAGCAGTCGACCCTCGACTCTTCATGGTCGTGGAGGAGGGACCTTATATTCCCACTAAGGCCTCCACAATTGATCCTACCAAAAAGGTGCCAAAGAAGCTTTCTGAAATGGACAAGGACGAGATGGTGCTGGTCGGACTTGACAAGAAGGCGCAGAACATACTAATCAGCGCAGTCGATGACTCCATGATGCAGAACTTCTGCAACTACATGACAGCCAAGGATATCTGGCACAGCTTGATTATCCTGATGGAGGGCACAGATGAAGTGATGGATGATCGGAGATCCCTCCTGAACCAGAAATATGAGACCTTCAAGAAGGGGCCCAAGGAAGAGATCGGAGTTACCATCGAGAACTTCCTCAAGATCGTCAATGCTCTCAAGGGATATGGAAGAGTGTTCACTGATGGTGAACTTAATGATAAATTCCTTAGGTCCCTTACTAAGGAATGGGACACGAAGATCTGCGCCATCCGAGAGTTTGGCAGATTAGCTGAAACTGATCCTCAGATACTCTTTGGGAAGCTCATGTCCTATGAGCTCCAGTTGAACATGAGGAAAGCTAAAGAAGATGCAGAGAAGGCCGCAGCCAAGGAAAAGACTGTGGCCCTAAAAGCCATTCACTCCAGGAAGGGCAAGGGTGCGGCTTTATCCCGTGCGGGGAAAAAGGATGAGGAGGAAGACTCCGAGCCTTGCTCCTCCGGCTAAGAGTTGTCTGAAGAAGACTTCTCCCTCATCACCCGAGAATTCAAGAAGTTCCTCAAGATGAGGAATCAAAGAAAGAGAGACGGCTCCTCCTCAAGAAATCAAAAGAAGAATTATTCTTCTGACAGGTATGAATCAAAACCGAACAAACATCGTCATACTGACATCATTTGTTTTGGGTGCAATAAGCCAGGACACGTCGTGGCCGACTGCCATCAAGGCAAGAGAGAGAAGGGGAAGGGAGAAGAGTACAGAACCTCTAAAGATAAAAATAAGGAGAGGAGCTAAATCGCCAAAATGTCAAAGAAACTAAGTGAGTCTGATTTCTCAGACTCCAGTGATGATGAGGAAGCCTACTTCGGGCTGGTGGGTCGCTCTAACTCAGAAGGAGAATGCCCCCCATTCACTGGGAAGGTAAAAGCTCGTACCCCCTCTCCGACTCTGACTATGAGTCTCCTGATGCTGATCTTGAGGACAACCCATCCGCCCGAGAAGCTGAGCTCCTTGAAAAGTATGAGCTTCTGCTCAACATCTTCGAGGAATGCCGCAAGAGATTGAGGGCTCAGAAAAAGGAAGTCAAATTCCTTAAGGTCGAGGGTGTCTCCCTAAGGGAAGAGATCACTAGCTTGATTTCTCTCCGACAGGAGTACCTGGACCTAAACTCTAAGCACGCAGAGTCTCTAAGTCTCCTTGACCTTAAACAGGAAGAGATCAATAAGTTGGAAGAACAACTTACGGCAGAAAAGAAGATTGTCCAAAGCTTCTCTATGCCAAAGACTGTTCTTCCACTGGTTGATACCTTCTCTGCTCAGGTTAAGGGGGCTGGCTTGGGGCATGTGGGTGTGCCTGGTAAATCATCAAGGAGAAACAAAAAGCAGAGAAGAAATAAGGCTGCTATGAAGGCCTCTACTGCAGAAAAGGGAAAGGCCCCACTCAACCCTGTGGTATTCAGAAAGCCTGGCTATCCCTGCAATGAGCAGGACTTTGAGTCAACCTATGGCCACTTCTTCCGGCCCTCGGTTGAAAAGCCCAAGAGCCGGTATGAGGGGTGGGCATTCCCCCGCAACTTTGGCGAGAGTGTCTTCAAGGCACCTTATGAGGAAGTTCAAATGGAGGATTATGGCCACTTCTCTAGTGGACATAATAGGAAGCAGGCACCCAAGGCCAAGCCTGTTACACTGAGAAATAAGGAGGTGAAGAAATCATGCGACTGTTGTCATCATGATGCTTCCACCTCCAGGTCCAAAGCCCCAGCTGAACCTTCCGTTCCAAGGGTGAAGAAGGTGCCTAGGAGAAAGTATAACAGATTTGACTGCTGGTGCTGTGGCAAAGTTGGTAACTTTGCCGTGGATTGCTGGTTTAATCCGAGGAATAACGAGACTCCTCATGTTGGCAATGTGAGGCAAACCACTCGTAGGGCTAACCATCTGAGGGGGAGTATGCTAATGAGGAATCTAAGACCCAAGTTCGATTGGGTTCCTAAGGGAAATTAATTCTGTTTTGCAGAAATGTCCAAAGGCCACCAAAACTCCCATATGGTACTTGGACAGTGGATGCTCCCGGCATATGACCGGGACAAGAAGCTTGCTGCGTGATTACTCTCCAGTCGAGAATGGACCCAAAGTCATCTTTGGGGGATCAGATCGAGGAGCCACCAGGGGTTACGGTATGATTTCCAACGGTATAATTTCTATCACCAACGTGGCTTACGTTGAAGGGTTTAATCATAACCTGATCAGTGTAAGTCAGTTATGTGATAAAGGTTATGACGTTAAGTTATGCAAGGATAAATGTATGATAATATCGTGTGACTCTTCAGAGACGGTATTAATAGGCATTAGGAGTAGAAATATCTTCTGCTTAGATTTTCTTAGTTTACATTCATCTACCCTCGTATGCCTAGTAGCAACAGGTAGTGCATCTCTTTGTGAACAATGGCACAATAGATTGGCACATATTAATTTCAAGACAATTAGTATGTTGTTTTCTAAAAACTTAGTAAGGGATGCTCCCATCATTAAGTGCATCAAAGATAGCCCCTGTCCTGCATGCCAGAAGGGCAAACAGAATCGGGCTACCTTTAAGGGCATCGTTGACAAAGACTCCTCCAGATGTCTTTATCTTCTGCATATGGACTTGTTTGGTCCAATGCAAGTTCATAGCTTGGGAGGCAAGTCTTATACGCTAGTGATTGTTGATGATCACTCTCAGTTTACTTGGGTGTTCTTCTTAAAATGCAAGTCTGATACGTTTGACATCTTCACCAGTTTTGTCAGGCAGATTCAGAACGAACATAACTGCTCGGTGGTCAAAATCAGAAGTGACCATGGAACAGAGTTCGAGTATGGTGCTATGAAAGAGTTCTGTGAAGAACTTGGTATCTTTCATGAGTTTTCCTCCCCGCGCACTCCTCAGCAGAATGGAGTTGCGGAGAGGAGAAATAGAACGCTCATTGAAGCCTGCACGACAATGTTGAATGATTCTTCTCTCCCAGAATATTTCCTGACAGAGGCTGTCAATACGTCGTGTAATGTACAAAACCGGGCCTTGATCAACAAGAGTCATCATAAGACGCCTTATGAGCTACTGAATGGCAGGAAGCCAACCATGTCCTATTTTAGGATCTTTGGCTGCAGATGTTATGTACTGAATAACGGGAAGTTCCCGCGTACTACGTTTGGTGAAAAATGCTTCGAAGGCATATTCATGGGCTATAGTAGCCATAGCCGAGCTTATAGGGTTTTCAATAAGAAAACCCTAGTGGTAGAGGAATCAATAAATGTTGTATTTGATGAAGGAAGCTTGCTTAAATGCAATTATTCCAGTGGTTTTCTTGAAGATGCAGGTGCAAGAATCGAACAGCTACACCTGGATGAGCCCGATAAAGATGCAACTCCAAAGTACGTCAAGGTCTCCACCTCAACGCCGATCAGAGATGATGACGGTCAGGATGGAGTAGTCCTCCCTGAAGAGGAAGGAGCACTAGAAAATGCTAGAGCTCCTGATGCACGACTACAAGAGCTCCGACACGTGAGGGATCATCCCAGAAATCAAATCATACGAGATCCTCGAGACGGTGTCAGAACTCTCCGAGGTACACTTAACGAGTTTCAGCATTTTAGCTTCCTATCGTAGGTTGAACCAAAGAAGTTCGATGAAGCAAACAAAGATGCGTCTTGGATATTGGCCATGCAAGATGAGCTGCATCAATTCATACGATGCAACGTCTTGATGCTGGTTCACAGACCAAAGACGCAGAACTTGATTGGCACCAACTGGATCTTCATAAACAAGCTGGATGAACACGAGGTCATCATCAAGAATAAGGCCAGACTGGTGGCTCAAGGATACAGACAGGAGGAGGGGATCGACTTCAACCAAACGTTTGCGCCGGTTGCAAGGCTCGTGGCAATCAAACTGTTTCTAGCATATGCCTCTCACAAAGGATTCACAGTCTATCAGATGGACATTAAATCGGCATTCTTGAATGGAGACCTGAAAGAGGAAGTATACGTCGCTCAACCCCCAAGTTTTGTCAATCCTACTTATCCTAATCATGTATACTTTCTTAATAAAGATCTGAATGGCTTAAAACAAGCTCCACGAGCTTGGTATGAGACTCTGTCTTATTTTCTTCTTGAGAACAAGTTCTCTAGAGGAAAAATAGATAAGACATTGTTTCTTAGGGAAGTCAAAGTCAAGATCTTGCTAGTGCAAATCTATGTTGATGACATTATATTCGGCTCAACGGATAACAATCTTTGCAAAAAGTTTTCTAAACTTATGCAAGGAAAGTTTGAAATGAGCAGTATGGGAGAGCTAAAGTATTTCTTGGGACTTCAAGTGAAACAGTCTGAGGATGGAATTTTCATTTCTCAGACGAAGTTCACAAATGAACTCCTCAAGAAATTCGGAATGGAGAATGCAACCTCTATGAGGACTCCAATGGGATCCACTATGTCTCTGGATAAGGATGAGAAAGGGAAACCTTTTGATGAAACCAAATACAGAAGCATTATTGGATCCCAACTCTACCTTACTGCAAGTAGACCGGATATTATGTTCTCCACATGCATTTGTGCTAGATATCAGGTGAACACTAAGGAATCTCACTATGTCGCTGCAAGGCGAATTCTTAGATACCTTAAGGGTACACCTAATCTTGGCTTGTGGTACCCGAGAAACAATGATGTCGAGCTAATAGGCTTTTCAGATGCTGACTTTGCAGGAAGCAGGGATGATCGTAAAAGCACTTCCGGGACGTGTCAATTCCTCGGAAGAAGGCTTATATCATGGAATTGTAAGAAGCTGAATTGTGTTGCAACCTCCACAGCTGAATCTGAGTATATCTCAGCAGGCAGCTGTTGCACACAACTACTATGGATCAGAAACCAGTTAGCAGACTATGACCTTCAGTTCAAGGAAGTACCAATGTACTGCGACTCCTCTTGTGCAATTTCCATTGCGAATAATCCGGTATCGCACAGCAGGACGAAGCATATTGAAGTGCGCTACCACTTCATTAGGGAGCACGTGGAAAATAAGGACATCTCTCTCTACTATGTCCCCACGGATAAGCAGATTGCAGATATTTTCACAAATACCCTAGACGAGGCCAAGTTCAGTCTCTTCAAAACTTAATTGCGGATGCTAAAGTATGAGGAATGAAGACTACAGAAGCTTCAGGCTCGTGCGTCTAGGGGGAGCATCCGCAAGAAACTCAAGTGTAAGCCTAAATGCAAGAACTGAGGGGGAGCATTGTGGCAAGTGCTAAAGTACCAGATTTGTAGAAGCCAAAAAGGGGGAGATTTCCCTCTCGGCTAAGGTGCTAAGGGCTAAGGTGCTCTCGCAATGTATGCTCCGAATGCTCTAAAGATAATAGTATGGAAATTCTTTCTCAACTAATTATTCAGTTTATGTTTTTCTTCCATCCATTATATTTACCTTAGCTTGTAGGGTTTAGGCTTCTACAAATAGGGGGAGATTGTTGGGTATTGTATCCACAATGTACTTGATTTGAAGAAACCCCTGGACCAGCTAAGGTGAATTGACATTGTATTTGATCATTTGTCTTCAAGTTGTGCTTGCAGTTATTCCTCGCTAAGTACACACCAATGTCAGGGTGCAGTAGGTCAATATACACGTGTCTGCACAACATAATCCCTCGTTGAGCAGATCAGTGTGTTGGCTTACGTGTACTCTCTCTATTGGAGTGTACTTATTTAGAAGTACAGGGCTGTGATAGATCAAGAGCAGTCAAGGAGCAAGGATGGGCCAAAGAGCAGCTCACGGGTGGAAAGACGAAAAATCGTCTAAGTAGAAATCGTCGAGAATTACTAAGTGATTCTCGCCGATTCGACAAGAATCACTCTCTGATTCTTGCCGATTGCAGCCGGCTGTCTCAATGCCGTCTTGATTTCTTCTTAAGGCAGAATCGTCGAGAATCATTAGTTGATTCTCGCCGAATCGACGAGAATGACTTTGCATTCTCGCCGATTCGTCGAGAATGAATGTTGATTCTCGCTGATTCTTTCCGGATGGGTAGATCTTCAGCCAGAATTCTGCCAAGTAGAATTCGGCGAGAATCATAAGAGATTCTCGCCGATTCGTTGAGAATCACCAATGATTCTCGCCGAATTTGCCTTAGGCGAATTTCTGTTGCTCGCTGGACTGGTCCAAATATTCAGGCGCTGTTTTGAACCGGAGCTAGGGTTTCCTTGGTGGGGGCCCACAACGGTCATAATGTATGACCTATAGTATAAATACTATTGTATTTCGATCTTTACACGCACGCAATACTACGAATACACAAGAAAGAAAACCGAGCTGCGGGCGTGACCTAGATCGCGGATTTCTCTTCCGCCGTCGCTGTCGTCGCTCGGGAAGTAGTCGTCGCCGTTGATCGTGGATACCTCCTGATCCCCCGGCGACAGAAGCTTTGCCAAGCAACGTGTCTCACGTGTCCTTCTTGAGATCCTTTGTCTCTTGGTTTGTAGATCAGGAATACCTTCCCTTTCCGAATCGATCGAGACGATTGATCCAAGGAAGACCGTTGGTAGATCTTGCTAGCATAGGTACGAAGGTTGGATCTCTAAAGCTCAGCCTCCACACTTCTTGCCGCCGCCGATCCCAAATGCCAAGCCGCCACTCTTCTTGCCGCCGCCGGTTTCGTGGAGATTCATTCTAAGTGAGAGCTAAGGTCATGGACTCTTCGTCTTCATCAAGAACACGCCATCGAACGAAGAGGGACACCTAGCCTCCATAAGAAGTTTGTATATTTTATACATTCCATTTTAATTTTGTTGTAAAGGAACATAGGTTCCACGTTGTAAGGGTTGGGTGCAACCCGTGGTGAAGGAGTGGTGACTCCTTCGCTTGGAAGGGTTCCTTCCGTTAGTGTGTGGATTGGATTTCAATCCGGTTACTGAAGTGACCGAGTCGTCCCTTGTTGGGAGATAGGTCGAAGGGGGAAAGTGGACGTACCCAAATCGGGGAACCACTATAAATTGCATGTGTCTTTCTGTGCTGTGTTGTTTTGTTTATTTGTGCAGGTATAGTTTTAATTCCGCAAAAATGCTGCAAGACACCTATTCTCCGCCCCCCATAGGTGAAGGTAGTTGGCACTAGGTGGACGTTCAGTAAGGACGCAATTGGAGGTCCTTAGGAGCTTCTTGGATCATTGGTACCTGAGGATGCATGGTGTGTATAGCGGTAGACGACTACTTAATGATCCTGAGTTGAGGATTAAGAAAGTCTATTTTAAGGGTAATTAAACACATAAAGGGGGGTTAATAGGTTTGTTTTGAGTCTTTTGAATCTTTTCAAATTAGAGCTTGATGTGTGTTTAAGTTAGATGTTCGATGTTATGATCACAACAAACAAACAAGATTTATAGTTGTTCCCCTATATAAGGTACATCCACTTCCCCCTTCACTTATCTTGTAGTGTACTAGATTCGGGTAAATCCTCAATGACTAAAACCGTTGAGTGTTTCCTTAAATAACAACGCATTTGAAATTAACTATTATCTTTAGAAGCGTTGAGTGATAAGCCTTCACTCAACGCAAAAATACTTAGCTGAAATCTGACTATCTTCAGAGGCATTGAGTGAGCCTTCTTCACTCAACGCATTAGTCCTTTGACAGCTTATCTAAGAAGGGGTTAAGTGAGCATCCATTACTCAATGCATTTGTACAGTACCATCTTTCTTATCTCTTCTTAACTTTCTTCTCACTTCTTGTTACCTTTCAAACTTGTCCCATTCAATAGAACTTATTAGTTTTACCCTGTCAGTCTTGTTCTCTTTAATTTGATCCCAGGCAGATACTTGGTTAAGGACTCCATAGATCAAAATCTGTCCTGGGCTCCATCTCTTCTTTGTGCCTATTCTTGCTTTGAATGGCTTATTTTTCCTCATCTATAATGGACTTGTGTAACGCCTCGAAACTCAAAAGAGGATTGGGCAGCGCTTTTAGGTGTGTTTGGGCCTTGGTAAAGGTCACACAGGTTGGGACACGGGCGTGTCCCAGGGCCGTGTTAGGCGCGTGTTCGATGTCTCGCCAAGCACTCAACGATTTTCACTCAACGAGCATTGAGTGAGGGCACACGCCATGACAAACGGGCGTGTAAGTGGCTGTGTCCTACTCGGGTTGATAGCCGAGTTGTGTCAGAGGAGAGACACGGACTGAGCCCAAGCGTGATCGGGTCCAACACGGGCGTGTCAAATTCGACACGGGCGTATCGAATACCCGTGTTCTCCTCGGGTTGGTGCTGGAATGTGTCGATCGAGGAACACACCCAGCTACACGGGCGTGTACTAGATGACAAAGGCATGTCAAGCTTGACATGGGCGTGTCGAGTGCCCGTGTTCTTTTCAGGACGCGATGGTTTTGACGGCGAATGAGTTACATGACCTTGGACACGAGCGTGTCGCAAGCCATTTTCGGCCTAGGAAGTTTATTTTCATGGCAAATTGTTGTCGTTCATTTCCTTATTTTGGGATCTAATGGTTCAGGCCTCTCCATCCTAGGGTTAAGGCTGGGATTAGGGGTGTAAACCCTCACTTTTCATTGTCCACTCTCTTTCTAAGTTCTTGAGAGAAGGGAGAGAAAAGAGGAAGAAGGAGGGAAGATCTGGTCGTCGGAGGAGATTCAGAGCCCCAAATCACAAAACGAGTCCAGATCTACGGAGGCGAGATCATCGCGGTGCTTTTCATCCGTGTAGATTTCCATGTCGCCGAAGAGGAATGCTAGGGTAACGATTCTGTACTTGAGCATGTGAAGCTATTCTTCTTTTGCATAGGGAAACCCGCTCCTGTGAGTGTGTGGCGAGTTTGCGATCTTCTTTGGGTTAGATATGTAAAGTCCCCCTTGTTTGCATTTAGAGTGTGAGATCGAGAAACGGACATAGGCATGGTATGTGAAGCCTATCCGGACAAGTTGGTCTGGATTGGTGATGTTTTACTATACATGTTTAACCAGATAAGACTCCGTTCCTTTGGTTGTTTTCGGATTTCTACGTGGTAGATTACAGCAGGGATCCTTGGGGATTAGGCCCAAGGCGCACCCGGAAAACTGGGCGGAAAAGCATTTCTGCCATCTTTGTGGCCTGGGAGCAAACCTTGAACATAACTGGGTTATGTGCTTGTATAATCGAATTTGGGATCCGGTGAAGCTTGGCCCGCACATTTGGCTTAAGTTTGACAGTGCGGTGTGTGCAACATGCTTGTGGAACTTGACTTGGGCAATGTTGTTTGGTGACAGATAGCTGAAAAAGGGACTGGCCATTGGCATTGTTGTCTGAGCCTTAGGCTTAGGTCGGGAAGAATTATTGTTCACGAGATTTACCGTCCAAGAGATGGTGGTGAGACCCCGGTTTTGACCGGGTTCACCGAGTTAGTGCTCTTAGACCACGGGGTGTGTGGCCGTGTGAGCCTGCACCTGTGATGCTGTGTTTATTCATTATATTGCTCGTTACGCTAACAAGTGCATGGAAGGAGTTTTGCCGCCCCAAGTTTAGGGACGGAATCGTTATAATTTGGTCGGCTTTAGCTGACCGTTATTCTTGTTTACCACCATTGCGGTGATTTTTGCTTGTAAGTACTGCGGAGCCGAGCGGAAAATAGCGGGCCAAAGCCCAAGTTACTGAGTCGGCCCTCGAAGGCCTTATTTGTTTTCCTGTTTAAATCATGTGTGGCTAGCCTGCGAGTCGAAGTTTGTAAGACACTATTTAAATTTGCTGAACTATTGTAAGGCCATAAGGCCAGTACTTTTGTGTATTTTATAGTTCATTCCTACTGGGTTTTGTTAGTGGACATTCGTGCATGTGGCTGGGTTCTTGCTTTCACAACTTATTAATTTCTTCAGCTAGATACTTTATGTAGGACATGCGTATTGGTTGAATGGTTTCAATGAGTAACCTTTCGGTCTGTCTATGGTATATGGCATCAGGCCCCAGCCTGACCTACTGCTATATGCTATGTGACGGAGAGGGGTGTTACAATTTGGTATAAGACTACCAGTTTTGGTCAGAATTAAATGAATTTGTGGACGAATTCACTATAAGGGGTGGTGAGCACATGTGTGTGCGTCATCGTTATCATATAAAAAGAACCCATAGGATCCCCCTGAATATTTATAGCTCTCACAAAATTAATGGAGGTTGCAGTATCATAGTTACAATAACCATTTTCAAAATTTCCAAACATTCAGAAATGTGTGGGGATCATTGATGTGTACAATTTATATAGGTTTTTTTGAACTCATCAGGGCTAGTTTTCACTCACCCACACTTCATATTAAGAGCATATTTGCTTCTATTTCATTAGTTCACAATTCTCACACAAAGTGCACTATTTAGGCATGTTGTTGTGTGCATTTGTGCACTATGCTGTTGGTGGTAAGCATATGGTGCTACCCATTCTAATATTTTGGTATTTTGCTTTTGCTTGAGGTTTGTTCCCAACTGTTGGTTTTTCTATGCAGGTGTGCATATTTACTGTGTGGCCCAGTCCATTACTCTAGGAATCACTCGATCATTAATTTTTCTTCATGCACGTTTGATGCAAATGTGGAGGTCGATAGAGCTCCAAACTTGTGATCTTCCTTGGCCATACGATTTGCTCTCCCGAATGTTGTTATGCCCATGCGTGACCAAATTGCATGACCTCGTCTTTTTGTCTAAAAATTTCCCGTCCATGAACAAGCTGATTCAGCTTCGTCCGCCATGAAGATCGATTTTCGATTGCGCTCATCGCTGAACCTGTCCGTTTAATGAAATTATTGTCTGTGTGATTTCTTCACACACTTTTGGATTCAACCATGCACGAAGAAAATCGAACGCTCTATTTTTTGCCTTGATTTTTTATGATCTCACTCTAACCATACATTTTGTTCTCGTATGGGTTGTTATGCTCATGCATGATTAAAATTTCACTGTCCCCTTATAATCTAGGCTGGGTGATTCTTGTGTGTTAAATTTTGCACGATGTATGCACAGCCATGTGTTCCTATTATTTTCTAACATTTACTTTTTTAGCATAGGAGTTCTTTGAATCTCTTCTTCCCTTTTCGTACTAGAGCTCGGGTGTCAGCCCATTTCACCTTTCCACCATAGCCCACCTTTGTGAGGTCCTACAACCTTCTTCTTCTTGAAAATCAAATTCTAAGATATCCTCTTTGCCTCCTCCATCGTTCGCTCGCCTCCAAGGGTTATTTCGAGTAATTTCTCACTACACTCATGGAGTTCTCCGGGGAGGTTGTGGCTCATGATATGGACAAGATAGATACATTATAAGAATGTTACATCCCTTCCAAAACCCGGACGACAGTTGGTGCCTTAACTCGGGAAAGGCTTGATAGCCCTTGATTTCGGTCATGAACCTCAAATGAGTCTCCACCACTTTTGTTGTAGTCTCACCCCCTCCATAATATAGTATTGTTCTTCTTAATTCCTTGGTTGTATGAACGATTGTTGCTAAACTCTTATGTGATATATAGTTTATTTCATGTTTATGTGAAATCCCTTTGTTATTTATGCAAGTGAGGAGCGCCCCCATCTTTTCACTTCTACCCCCTCCTAACGAGCGTGGTCGCACTATATATTTCTAATAGTATGGATTTCAACGTGGTGCTCTCGACCCCCATGTTTTGATGGTGCAAATCATACCCTCTGCTAGCCTTCTCGCCTATCCGCCTACCAAAGCATTACAATATGACCTGCGTAGTTTCCATCCATCTAGCAAACCAGTGTGTGTGACTCGCATTAGTTTTGTTATATTTTCTTTTGATTCCGAAAACATAATCCATTTCCTGTTGTTGTTTAAATCTTTATAATTAGTTTTTTCTAAAGACAGATTGTGCACCCTAACCTGCATTCCTCTAAGATCAATACATTATGATTTATGCACACATTTTATTTTACTTGAGCGATTGGTTC
The DNA here is from genome assembly GCA_039513925.1 of Platanthera zijinensis. NCBI lineage: Eukaryota > Viridiplantae > Streptophyta > Magnoliopsida > Asparagales > Orchidaceae > Platanthera > Platanthera zijinensis. Next base: position 102,116,123 of record CM077089.1, read on the forward strand.
ACTTTTAGTTAGCGAATCAAGTTTTTTGCGCCATTGTCGGGGAACGCAGATGGTGTTGTGGATCTGTTATTTGGAAATATTAATTGAAAATATTTATAGTTTCTCTTGTTTTTTCATTTAGTGCATTTCCTCTTTGTTTTATTTTTAGGTTGCTAGAGTTGTATTTTATTGGGTGTAGTATTGCACATAGTAGAGTTTTTCTAGTAATTATGGTGATCTTGTATAATGTTTGTTGGATTTAATATTCACTGCCTTTAGTGCGGGGATGACTCTAATGATAGTGATAGATACCCATCGGGAGATAGTGGCTTTAGTTTCCAAGGATCATTTTATCAGAAAATGACATCATAGGAATCTCACACACTGTGCCTAAGTATTATGGCTAATATTCTGTACCGTATGTGACATTTTTGAATTTCTCTCTAGACCCATTTAGACCGAAGAAGAATGCAAAACAATGCCTGTTTTATCGAAGTATGGATCATTCTTTAAAGGATTGTGCAGAGTACCTCCGCCAGTTAGATGAGGATGACAAGCTTGATATCGTGATCATCCCAACTCCTATCTTTGAGAACACACCTTCTATCTTTGGTTACATTTTTGTGTCAGCTTCGTGTTTTCAAAGGAATTAAATGGAAGGGCCTACAAAAGTTGTGGCTGATCTATGCCCTGACATGGTTGCTCCAATATCCTCTATGCATTAATCATCATGTATGGTACTGATTCTCTTTGAGGTGCCAGTGCCCAATTTTTCTCAGAGCACTACTTCTTCTTCTGTGCATAGTATTATAGCTGATTTTGACAGTATTTTTGAGGATATTGTGAAGGTTGAAGCAGGGACGAACAGTATTATGCCCACTCTTATTGAGAAGGATATTCTTTGTGTTGAGGAAGTGATTACCTCAATACCAGTTGAGGAAGTCCAAGTTTGGGAGGAGGGTATGGTAGTTCATGTCGAACCTTGTGATGTCCTTGATGATATCGACAAGTCACTCTTATTATAGCCCATTTGGAGTGATACCCGGATCACCCCCACTGATGAGATTCTTGTCGGTTTTTCTTCAGATTGATTCATTGATCCTATTCTCTTATCTTCTCCTTTATAGGATTTTAGATTGGAGATGGTTCAGGATGTGGTCAACCCAATTATGCTGCTTCACACGGGCTTGGATCACCTGCGCAAGGAGATGGGAATAGAGACTTCTTCGTCATACTACCTTCCCCCACATGATGCTTTGCGCAAGGATGTTTATTCAGGTATGGGGGTATTTTCTCTATTACCGTATCAATACCCGTTATCGAAATGTATAATGGAGCAACTACCTGTTCACCTTCGTTTTCATAGACCCATTAGTTTATATTTACTAACTTGCAAATATGTTGTATTGGGATGACAATAACCTCAGTAGTTATCTTAAATTTTCATTCACTTGTATTTTTCCAAATCCAGTTTAGTTGAATTTCTTTTTAGTTTGTCTATTTGTTTTTTTGTTGGAGCTCACCCTTGCAGGTATTCATTGCATATTCTAGAAGGCGGATTTTGCGATTATTAAATTTTCACACGTCTTCTAGTATGGTCTCTTGCTAAGCATTGTGTACTCTCTTTCCCTAACTATTATTTTAGTTATTATTGTCATATCTTGTGTAGTTTTGCTTAGCTCAAATCATGGTGAGGGCAGTTTTATTCGTACCCACTCACGTGCACTTTATCAATTATATAATAGAATGTTTTTTTAATGTAAGTTTTATTTAATACAATTTCTTGTTCATCGCACACCATAGCACCCACATAAGGACGTGCTTAGCCGTTGGCACGTTTGCTCGTCATGAGTAACATGTTGACTCTTGTAATACTCCTAGTCGAGTTCTCATGTCTTGCTTAGAAACCCATGTAGAATTAATTTTCCTTTATGCTTATAGTTTTATGCTTTTTCTATTACCGTAAATATTATTTATTCTACATAAAAATTTGTTAATCTAGTGTAAATCTGACAGTAGTGTGGGGATGTGTGTAGATGATCGTTAGCCTCGTATTTCTAGAGTCAAGAGGAAGGATGATCTTACTTGGTGGCTAAGAAAATGCCCCAAGATATTTTTTAAGTATGGGTATATAGTTAGTTCAATTGTGTGAGTGTGATGTAGGCCAATCATTTGGCCCGATTGAGCTTGTGTACCCGCTCCTATATTTCTATCCTCGCTAGCCCTTTTGTGCCTACCCCACCTTTTGATCCAGCTCTACCAATATCTAACCAAATTCAGAAGGCCAATCCTAATCGCACACCCAAGAACAAACATTATTTTTTTATATTATCATGTTGGTGGTGTTTATATGGTGACTATATTTGTGGGTGTGCGGTTGTGCTCCATTAAAAATTTGGTAAAACATTTGTGTTGGAAAAAATGAGAAAAAAAAGGTAAAAGTGAAAAAGTCGTGAAAAAAAGTGAAATGAAAAATAGATTTTAGATTTGTATACCTAATGTAACCCAGCCTCTTCTTAACCTAAAGTCCTACTGATTCACACGTTGAACCAAACTAGTGCAAATGGGTGAGCTTATTGTCACTTGTTGGGTATTGTATCCACAATAACCTAAATTTGTTTGAAGTCACCCTTGAACTAAGATGAATTAAGTTGTATTTGATAACCTGTTTGAGTTATGTATTTGCAGGACTTATTGCCAAGTGTAGACCAATGTCAATCTATATTAGGTCATCAAACAAAAGACCATACAATGTAATCCCTCATTATATGATCCATGGTGTTGACCCATGTGTAGCCTCTCTATTGAGATACACTTCATTTTCAAGCACTAAGTTTGATGAAGAAAGACTTGATGCTGATTGGAATGAAGAAACAAAAATTTTCTTAAACTAAAATTCTTCTAAGTCTTTTACTCGAGTAGATCTATAGTACTCGAGTAGAATTTTTAGATGCACTCGAGTAGGTCTAGTCTGAAATTCGAGTAAAGGAAATGGTTCTCGAGTAGCTTGTATCTAGCTCTCGAGAAGCCAAGTCCATTACTCGAGATGAGCACTTCTATTTCTCGAGTTATCAGTTTTTGCTTCCTAGAAATTTTCTAAGCATAATACTCGAGTAGTCAAGTTAAGTACTCGAGTAGATGAGCAATTTGTTTCGAGTGACAGAAGAAAATTCTCGAGAAGCCTCTGCCCCACTCGAGTGGTGAAGTTCCAGTACTCGAGTATTTTGTTTACTTCTCGAGTAGTCCAGTTCCAGTACTCGAGTAATCAATTTCTTTTCCAAGAATTTTCTACAAGTCCCTTTCTCGAGAAGTTTACTTCTACCTCTCGAGTTGTATTTCTAGCACTCGAGTAAACCTTACTCCACTCGAATGATTTTATATTCCATCCTAAAGTTTTCTGGAATACTCCTTCTCGATTAGTCGATGTTATCCTCTCGAGAGTCAGTCTTAGTACTCGAGTAGTACTCTCTTAACTTGAGTAATACTGTCTTTTGTTCAAAAAAAATTTCTAAGTCCCTGACAGACGGATTTTTCAAAAAACTTGATGTGATTGGTCCACGTGGCCATCATTAATGATAAATTTAATAGTTAGGGAGATCTTATATAAGGTCTTGTCATTTTGACTAAGCCTAACAACAACAAGCGCGTGAAAAAAAAAACATTCTAAGAATTCTTAATCGCCGGATCTCTTTCCTAATCGGAAGCCATCGCAACTCATCTTGCAAATCGCCAAGTGCTTTCGTTCAAGTAGATTCAGACCAATTGACTTGCAGATCGAGATCGTTTTCAATCTCTACATCTTCTCTTTGATCTTGATAGTCCAAGGATTTCAGATTTAGAATCCAGTCGTGTCTTCTTCAACAATTTCTAACAAAGCCGCAAAGATCTGAGAAATTGTTTTGTTTGTATTTCTTAAATTCATTTTACTCTCGTAGGATATTATTCTTCGAGTGTAGGAGCTTTGTTCTCCGAGTTGTAGGAAGTTTTCATCTTCCGAGTGTAGATCCAGTTTGTGGATCGAGTTGTAGGAACATTGTTCCGACTGGTAGGATTGTTTTAAATCTGAGAATAGTCGAGTAGTCGAGTCTAGTGCATTGCTAGATCGGTGAGTGGAAAGTGGACTTACCCAAGGTTGGGGAACCACTATAATTTTTGGTGTCATCTGTGATTCCTTGATTATTTTCTCATCATAGTTCGCTAAATTTTTTTATTCCGCAAAAGACGCACAACTCACTTATTCACCCCCCTCTAGGTGATTTAGGTAGACGACTAATAACATTAATTGGTATCAGAGGGTCGTTGTTCGTCAAAAGGTTAACACCTTGAACATATCTCCTCCTAGTTGTCTATTGAGTTATTCAAGCATGGACAGTGCCAATGATTTTTCTAAGCTTCCCTTGTGTACAAAGACTAACTTTCCCATATGAAAAGAGAGGATTATATTTTTCTTATAAGCTGGGGATCCAAGGATCTTCATGATTGTTGAAGAAGGTCCTTATGTTCCTATGACCGTATCCACTATAGATCCTACAAAGAAAGTTCCTAAGAAGTTGATGGATCTTGACAAAGATGATATTGCACTTCTCTCTTTAGACAAGAAGGCCAAAAATATTATCATAAATACAGTTAATGACTCTATGTTGTAGAGCCTGATTCACTGCCAATCAACTAAGGAAATGTGGAAGTCTCTCGTCACCTTGATGGATGGTACAGAAGAAGTTATGGATGATAAAATATCCCTTCTGAATCAAAATTATAAAGCCTTCCGACAAGGACCCAAGGACACTATTGTAGACACATTTGAATATTTCTTCAAGATAGTTAACGGCCTAAGAGTATATGGCCGGGTCTTCATAAATGGAGAGCTAAATGACAAATTTCTAAGGTCCCTGACTAAAGAGTGGGACAATAAAGTCTGTGTCATCTGGGAGTTTGTCAAGCTGGCAGAGACTGATCCTCAGAACCTCTTCGAAAAGCTAATGACTTATGAACCGCAGATCAATTCTAGAAAAGCTGAAGAAGATAAGAGTCGGTTCTAATCCAAAGAGAAGTCTTTTGCATTGAAGGCACACAACTCAAGGAAAGCCAAAGCTGCATCACCTGCCCCTACACAGGAAGACAGTGAAGAAGAATCTTCTTAGCCAAGTACATTAAGCTCAGAACTATCTAAAGGAGAGTTCTCCCTACTCTCAAGATAGTTCAAGAAAATCTTGAACAAGAAGAAGCAATTAAGAGGCAAGGATGCCTCATACAGAAGATCACGTCATGATGGTGATCGAAACAAGAAAGGCTCTAGTAGCCAAGACAGGTATAACTCTAAACAGAACAAACATATTTCTACTGACATCATTTATTATTGCTACAATAATCTAGGTCACATTATTGTTGACTAGCCCCACAAGAAGAACGAGGGTGGAAAAAGAGAGGAGAAGAAATCTTCGTAGCACAAGAAGAGAACCAAAAGAAGCCTAGTTGCAAAAAAGGACAAAACTCTCAGCGACTCTGACTCATCTGAGTCAAGTGGAGAAGAGGAAGCCTACATTAGGATAATGACACAAACAGATGAAGAAGAAGAACCCCAGTTCACTGGGAAGGTAAACTCCCTTACTTCTCTTTCTGAATCTGATGATTCTGACCATGATAATGAGGAATGTTCTTCTAATGAGGAATCTGAACTCATGACTCAATATAAAGAGTTGGTTAAAGCCTACGACAAGTGTCATAGAGTTGCAAGAGCCCAAGCAAAGGAGATTAAATCTCTTAATGCTGAAGGGGGCACTTTAAGAGATGAAGTTGCTAAGATGGACTCACTCAAAGAGGAAGCCCACTTGGCAATTAATGTATACAAAATAGCTTTCGAGCATTTAGATCTAAAAGAACAAATCATCAAGGAGTTGGAAAACCAACTTGTTGTTGAAAAGAAACTTGTTGAAAGTTTCTCGAAGCCCAAGACAGTTCTTCCACTTGTTGCTGAATTCTCTGCTCGGGCCAAAGGTGTTGGCTTAGGCCATGTGGGTGCTCCTAGTAAATCTTCTAGGAGAAATAAATTCCAAAGGAGAAATAAGGTGGCCAAGAAGGCTCTGGCAAACGAAAAAGGGAAAGCTCCTCTAGAACAAACTTCATTTAGGAAGGTTATCTTTCCGACGAATAAGTTTGATCTGGATTCGTCATATGGTCACTTTGCTAGGCCTACTTATGTAGAGCCCAAGTCTCGTTACCAAGGATGGACCTGTTCTCGAAACTTCGGCAAGAGTATCTTTAAGGCACCTTATGAGGAGATCATTCTTAAGAATTACAGACCTTATAATCATGGTCATAACATCAAGAAGGCACAAAAAGTAAAGCCTACTGTGGAAAAGCCTATTAAGGAGAAGTCATGTGAATGTTTTCGCCATGAAGCTTCTACCTCCAAGAATTATGCCCCTGCTAGACCATACTCTCTAAAGGTCAAGCAGGAGAAACTTAGGCAAAGATACAACAGGTTTGACTGTTGGGGTTGTGGCAGAATTGGTCACTTTGCCATTAATTGGTGGTTTAATTCCGGAAATTTTGTAACTCCTAAGATTAACAATGTGAGAAGGACCGCTGATAATGTTTATACATGTATGGGGAGCATGCTAACTAGAGACCAAGGACCCAAGTAAGTTTGGGTTCCAAAGTCAAACTGACTTGTGATTGCAGGTATGTCCAAAGAACACCAAAACTCCTATCTGGTATTTGGATAGTGGATGCTCTCGACATATGACCGGACAAGAAGCCTTCTTCAAAATTACTCACCAGTCACGAACGGGCCAAAGGTCATTTTTGGAGGTTCTAACAGAGGAATTACCAAAGGCTATGGTATGGTGACAAATGGTAGTGTAACCTTTTCGGATGTGGCTTATGTTGAAGGATTGGAACACAATCTCATAAGCATAAGCCAACTCTGGGACAAAGGATACTTCGTAGAATTTCATGCAGATAAGTATTTGTTAAAATCGGTTGATAATTTAGAAACGATTTTATCAGGCACTCGTAGTAGGAATATCCTCTGTTTGAATTTGATTTGCATAGACTCTTCTACACCAGTGTGTCTTTTTGAAAAAGATTGTGCGTCTCTTTGTGAACAATCTCACAAGAGATTAACACATATTAATTTCAAAACTATTAATAAATAATTTTCTCTTTATTTAGTACGTGATGCCCCAAATGTGAAGTGAGTTAAAGATAGACCTTATCACGCATGTGTAAAAGGCAAACAAATAAGGGCTACCTCTAAAAGAATTATTGGCAAAGACTCTAATAGGTGCTTACACCTAATTCATATGGACTTGTTCGGTCCACTGCAAGTTATAAGTTCTGGAGGTAATGATTATACATTGGTTATTGTTGATGATTACTCGTGCTTTGCGTGGGTGTTCTTTCTAAAACACAAGTCAGATACTTTTGACATCTTTACAAATTTTCTTAGGCATATCCAGAATGAATACAACAGTTCAGTAGTCAAAATCAGAAGTGACAATGGAACTGAATTCAAGTCTGGGGCCATGACATGAATTTTGTGAAAGCCTAGGTTTCTTTCATGAGTTTTCCTCTCCTCATACTCCACAGCAAAATGGAGTAGCTGAGGGAAGGAATAGAACACTCATAGAGTCCTGCAGGACCATGTTGAGTGATGCCTCCATATCAGAATACGTTTGGGCTGAAGCCTTCAACATTGCATGCCACATGGAAAATAGAGCACTCATAAACAAAAACCATAATAAGACACCTTACGAACTACTAAAGGGCAGAAAGCCGAATGTCTCATATTTTAGAATTTTTGGTTGTAAATGCTTCGTCCTTAACAATGGCAAATATCATACTACTAAATTTAGTGAAAAGAGCTTTGAAGGTATTTTCGTAGGGTATAGTCGCTATAGTAAGACATATAAGGTATTTAATAAGAAAACCTTGGTTGTAGAAGAATCCATTCATGTTGTATTTGAATAGATGAGCTTGCTGCAAGGCAACTCTTCTTGTGTGTTCGTTGAAGATGCAAGCTCAAAGATGAAAGAACTTAACTTGGGTGAGTCGACTGAAGAAAAATATGAAAAGTTCATCAAGATCACCACTCCAACCACGATTGTATAGGTTGATGATCAAGATGATGAAATCATACAAGTTGATTAAGTCACTCTAGTGGTTGAAGACACTCAAGATGCAAGGATTCTAGAGCTCAGACATCTGAAGGATCACCCAATGGACCAAATCATAGGAGATCCTCGGGATGGTGTTAGAACTCGTAGAGGTACAACTAATGAAAATTTATATTTGAGGTTCCTCTCGCAGGTTGAATTAAAGAAGTTTGAGGAAGCAAACTCAGACGCATCTTCGATAATGGCAATTGAAGAAGAGCTGAATCAATTCTAACATTGCCAAGTTTGGAAGCTTGTTCCAAGACCTAAAGGCAAGAATGTTATCGGAACAAAGTGGGTCTATAGGAACAAGATGGACGAGGATGGAACTATCATAAAGAATAAGTCCTGACTCGTCGCCAAAGGATATCGCTAAGAAGAAGGAATCGACTTTGACCAAACATATGCTCCAGCGGCAAGGCTGGTGCCAATCAGGTTGTTCCTGGCATATGCCGCTCTTAAGGGCTTCACTTTCTATCACATGGACATGAAGTCTGCCTTCATTAATGGTGACATAAAGGAAGAGGTGTATGTTGAACAACCCCCAGGTTTCGTTGACTCCAACTTTCCTAATTACTTTTATCTTCTATCTAAAGCTTTGTATGGTTTGAAAGAAGCTCCTCGAGCTTGGTTTGAGACGCTATCTAGCTTTCTTCTTGAGAATAAGTTCACACGGGAAAGATAGATAAGACATTATTTCTTAGGGAAATTAAAGGCAAGATTTTGGTAGTACAAATCTATATCGACGATATTATTTTTGGCTCTACTGATGACAACCTCTGCAAGAAGTTTTGAAAACTTATGCAAGGGAAGTTCGAAATGAGCAGTATGGGAGAGCTGAAGTATTTCTTAGGACTTCAGGTGAAACAATCTAAAGATGGAATTTTCATCTCGTAAACTAAGTTCACCAAGGAGTTGATTAAGAAATACAAAATGCAGAATGCAACCTCTATGAGGACTCCAATGGGTTCAGCTGTGTCTTTAGATAAGGATGAGAAAGGGAAACCTTTTGTGAAACCAAGTACAGAAGTATAATTTGATCCTTGCTCTACCTTACTGATAGTAGACCAGACATAATGTTCTCTGCATGTGTTTGTATTATATTCCAAGTGAACTGTAAGGAATCTCATTATACTGATGTAAAGCAGATTTTGAGATACCTTAAAGGAACACCAAATCTTGGCTTATGGTACCAAAGAAGTAATGACAGTGAACTAATTGGTTTCTCAAATGCAGATTTTGCAGGTAGTAAAGATGATAGAAAGAGCATTTCTGGGACCTTCCAATTCCTAGGAAAAATGCTCATTTCCTGGAGTAATAAGAAGCAAAGTTGTGTCGCAATGTCAACGGCCGAGTCAGAATACATTTCTTCCAGCAGTTGCTGTGCACAATAGTTGTAGTTAAACAACCAACTTGAAGATTACAATATGCAAGTCAAAGAAATTCCCTTGTTTTGCGAATCCGCCAGTGCAATTGCAATAACCAATTACCCAGTCTATCATAGCCGGACAAAGCATATAGAGCTGTGATACCACTTTTTCTGGGAGTATGTGGAGCATGGGGACATAAATCTACAATATGTCCCAACTGATAGACAGATTGCAGAGATATTCACGAAGCTGCTGGATTAGACCAAGTTCTCTTTCTTCAAAACTAAACTTGGAATGCTCAACAAAAAAGAATAGAGAAGGAGGAGTCACAACACAGCTCAGATATCAAGGAATAAGTCAAAAGGTTTAAATTTCTCAAAGTTAGACTTCATTTCTTGAGATAGGTAATGACTACTCGAGAACTCGGTAATGACTAGAGTACACCTTTGAACTCTCGAGAACTAAGAAATTCACTCGAGTGATATCACTCGAGTACTGAATTTCATCTCGAGATGTACAAAGCTGTCACTCGAGTACCGTGATTCCGTCACTCGAGTAATGATTATCCACTCGAGAAATAGGGAGACAACTTCTCGAATTCTGTTCAAATCTCTTTATTCGTAACTTGAAGCTTATACCACAAGTTTCTAAGGTTTGTTCGATTAATTTCTTCCTCAATAATCTATAGTTAGGGTTATATAAATAGAAAAATTGGATTCCAAGACTCTACACGATTTCAAATCCCTCTCTCTCTCTCTCTCTCGAAAGACCGTTTGACTTCCACCGCTAACACAGAGCACGCCGTCGTCGCCGTCTTCCAGTTGTTGATCTCTCGCAATTTTCTGGACAAAATGGCACCATCTTCCAAAGTTGGGATCGGTAGTGAACTCGTCATCGCCAGAATTGCAAAGCTGTCAAACAATTTCAAGAATCTTCTTATTCTTCTCGACACCTGCGGCTTAACATTCGTTCTCCAGCAGCCCTATAAGATCCTATTTCCAGAAGTAGAACAATTCTTTCGCAATATCAAAGTTAAGAGAAATGGCAAGGTACTTAAGTCCAAGGTTAAAGGGATTAAGATCAAACTCACTAAGTCCATTGTTTCTACACTTCTTCGGCTACCCGTAGTTGATGAAGAAGAGTATCTTACACATGAAGATAGTGACAGAGCTAGCTATTTTGTGGGCATTTCACCAGAAGTTACTTTCATTCGTCGACCAGATCTCAATACTGAAAGTAAATTCCTTGTGGACATCATCGGCAAAATTCTCCTGTATAATACAAGTTCTATAAGGGACATCTCGAATGAAATGTTTGACATGATGACAACTATAATATGCAGAAAAAGATTTCAATTTGGCATGTTAATTTTGGATAAGATAAGGGAGAGCATCAAGGATCATAATTATGCCAGGATCATCTCTCTGATGCTGCATGAGATAAATCCTGATGTGTTTGATTTCTCTAAAGGAACCACCCTTCACCACATTAAGAAGGTATCAATCTCTTCTATTCAGAGATGGGAATTGAAATTGCTGAATCCTGCTCAAGCTGTTAAAGCTCATGAACATTAAGTTGTAGAGGACAGGACTACATCTCCTTCTCAACCTCGTATTGCTAGCACATCTAGTATAGCTACTGAGGGGGAGCCTTCTCCTTCTATTCAAGAAGAAAGAATACCTACTCAACCTGCTGCTGCTCCTCTTCCTCCAACCACTCCAGAAGAAATTCCATCTGATGATTAAGTACAGGAAACCATTCTTTCTACTGCAAAACACATCAATAAGATGATTGAAGAACTCAGCTTTGACGAGCCACTTCCTTCCCTCTAGAAAGACACACTAGCAGAACCATCCAAGGAACCAACTCTAGTACCATCACCCTCTCCTACTCCATCTCCAGAATCCCCTGCAGATCATTCCCCTATCGCTAAGAAAGAGTAAGAAGACTCCATCCTGATCTCAAATGAAAACGAACCTTCTCTAGAACAAGTTTAGTTCCTCTGAAGAGCTTAGACTATACTCTTCCACCCATCATTGGTGAGGAAGGAGATGTTCTAACTCACACCACCAGAGCTCAGAGCTCAGTAATAGTTGAAGAGATTGCTCCATGGTTTCCTCCTCCTCCTCCTCCTCCAGCTCCTCCAGTTAAAACTCAGACTCCTTCAGCCAATGATCTTCTAGGTATGATAGAACAGTTGCTGATGGACCAGAGAAAGTATTTTGATGACTACTTGAAGGCAGTTCAAGAGAAAGTCACTTCTCTTGAAAAGGAAATGAGTAGAGGCTTTGCAGAGATTCAACACAATACTGATCAACTGAAGCACTTGTTCAAGATAGGTGGAAAAGCATTGGACCACACTATTATTAGTGTTGCCCAATTGATGGATAAATAAGTTATTTTAGCGAATAATCAGATTTAATTAGAAAAGAAGGCCTAAGAGCACCTTATGAAGATATGTGAAGAAGTAGGTACTTTCAAAGAACAGACCATAAAGAAACTCTATGTAGAAGTCAGAAAGGGGGAGGGACTTATAAAAGAACATTTAAAAAAAATTGATGCTAATGTAAAGACTCTATGGACTGCCAAGATGAATAAAATTCATACTAATGTAAAAGCCTAGATACAATCTGTGAAATTTTATACTTATGATACTATAATATGGATGCATAACTAGATCATTCCTGAATTCCTGGCTGATCCTAATATTATTGCTCATCATCTCAATCTCCTTGTAGAACATCAGCCAGCACAAATTCTTGCTCCTCAACCTACAGTTTCTCCAAGGCCTGAAAGCTCAGAAGTTCTTCATCAAACTCATATGCTCAGGTATGGGAATCAGTTATACCACAAGATCTACCTGAGGTACAGATCCCTAAATGAAGAAAATATGGAGTGGATCTTCTGCCAGTAAATCATTTACAAATCTAGAGGCAGAGAAAAGTAAAGCCCAAGAATTTGCAGAAATATGGAGTCCTACATTAAAGTCACTAATCCTTGATACTCTTAAGTTAGTTTTGGACTTTAATGATAATAGACATGACCATTACAGCTCCTATGAGTGGGACTTGTATGATAAGTCTATGACCAAAAGAAGGATATATGATAAAGAATAAAGAGCAGCAATCCTAAAGCACCACTAAAACCTCCTAAGTATTACCCAAAGCCATAGAACTATCGGAAAAGGAAATAAGAAAAGAAGAACAGTCAGCAACATCAACAACAACAGCAACATCAAGGCATAGAATGAAGAATAGTTCTAAGAGTGTGGACTGAAATTGTGTAGAAATGAATTTTGGACATGTCTATTTATTTAAATCCTTAGTTTTTATGATCCACTCTTTATCTTTAATTATTGTGCATGTTATTCTGACTTCTACAAATAGGGGGAGATTGTTGGGTATTGTATCCACAATAACCTAGATTTATATGAAGTCACCCTTGAACTACGATGAATTAAGTTGTATTTGATATCCTATTTGATTTATGTGTTTGAAGGACTCATTGCCAAGTGTAGAACAATATCAGTCTACAGTTGGTCATCAAACACAAAATCATACAATGAAATCCCTCATTATGTGATCCCCGGTGTTGACCCATGTGTAGCCTCTCTATTGGGAAACACTACATTTTCAAGCACTAGGTTTGACGAAGAAAGACTTGCTACTGATTGGAATGAAGAAACAAAAACTTTCATAAACAAAAATTCTTCTAAGTCTTTTACTCGAGTGGAACTATAGTACTCGAGTAGAATATTTAGACGCACTCGAGTAGGTCTAGTCTTAAACTCGAGTAAAGGAAATGGTTCTCCAGTAGCTTGAATCTAACTCTCAAGAAGCCAAGTCCATTACTCGAGTAGAGCTCTTCTATTTCTTGAGTTATCAGTTTTTACTTCTTAGAAATTTTCTAAGTATAACACTCTAGTAGTCAAGTTTAGTACTCGAGTAGATGAGCAATTTGTTTCGAGTAACAGAAGAAAATTCTCGAGAAGCCTCTACCCCACTCGAGAAGTGAAGTTACAGTACTTGAGTAGTTTGTTTACTTCTCGAGCAGTCCAGTTCCAGTACTCGAGTAATCAATTTCTTTTCACAGAATTTTCTACAAGTCCTTTTCTCGAGAAGTTTACTTCTACCTCTCGAGTAGTTATTCTAGCACTCGAGTAAACCTTACTCCACTCGAGTGATTGCATATTCCGTCCTAAAGTTTTATGAAATACTCTTTCTCGTTTAGTCGATGTTATCCTCTCGAGAGCTAGCATTAGTACACGAGTAGTACTCTCTTCACTCGAGTAATACTGTCTTTTGTTCAGAAAAATTTGCTAAGTCCCTGATAGATGGATTTTTCAAATAACATGATGTGATTGGTCCACGTGGTCGTCATTAATGATAAATCTAACCATTAGGGTGATCTTTTATAAGGTCTTGTCATTTTGACTAACCATCACAACAACAACCGCGTGAAAAGAAATTATTCTAAGAATTTTGAATCGCCAGATTTCTTTCCTAATCAGAAGCCGCTGCCGCTCATCGTGGAAATCTCCATGGGCTTTCGTTCAAGAAGATTCAGACCAGTCGACTTGCAGATCAAGATTGTTCTCAATCTCTACATCTTCTCTTTGATCTTGTGAGTCCAAGGATTTCAGATCTAGAATCCAGATGTGTCTTCTTACAGAATTTTTGACAAAGCCGCAAGTTCAAGAAGGAAGACCTAGGAAGAGATTTTCTAAATCTGAGAAATTATTCTGTTTGTATTTCTTAAATTCATTTTACTCTTGTAGGAGATTATTCTCGGAGTGTAGGAGCTTTGTTGTCCGAGTTGTAGGAAGTTTTAATCATCCGAGTGTAGATCCGATTTATGGATTGAGTTATAGGAATGTTGTTCTGAGTGGTAGGATTATTTTAAATCCGAGAATAGTTGAGTAGTGGAGTCTACTGCATTTCTAGAACGGTGAGTTGAAAGTGGATGTACCCAAGGATGGGGAACCACTATAATTCTTGGTGTCATCTATGATTGCATGATTATTTTATGTGCATAGTCGCTAAATTTTTTTATTTCGCAAAAGACGCACAACTCACCTATTCACTCCCCCCCCCTCTAGGTGATTTATCCAGCTCCATAAAGGAGTGGTAGCATCGTACTCAAATAGTCCGGGCTTTTGGGAGAGTTGGTAGCGCCACGTCCATACAAGTGGTATCAGAGGAGGTCACAGGTTCAAAACCCCGGGGTCATTTCTAGGGGGGATTGTTGGGTTCCAGCAATACCCCCGGTGTTGGGAGGTCCGTCACGAGGCGCTATGGCCCACACTAGTCAAACAGAAGGGCGTGTCCTCTGGGCCTAACTTGCCTCACCGTGGATCCTGCCTAGGGTAGCCAGCTCCATAAAGGAGTGGTAGCGTCGTCCTCAAATTGTCTGGGCTTTTGGGATAGTTGGTAGCGCCATGTCCCCACATCTCTTACATTGATGGATTTATTTGTAGGTTTTCCCGAGCCCTCAAACTTTTGCAATGCTCACCTCAGCGATCAGTCTATTTTCTCCTTATGATGACCGGATTATTCACCGTGATTCACTTTTAGAGTAGTAATAATAAATAGATATTCTCCTTGGAAATTATTAACTATTTTGCATAATTCAAAATTTTTTCTAATGTATTTCTAGTAGTATGTGTTGTGTATTGTATCCACAATAGCTTTGATTTGAAGAAGAATCCCTTAAACAAAGATTAATATAGTTTGTATTTTATGTTGCACACTAATTATGTTTTTGCAATACTTTAATTACTAAGTGCAAACCAATGTATGATTACAATGAGTGATAAAACACAGGACTATGCAATGTAATTCCTCATTATGTAGAACATAGTATTGACTCATGTGTAATCTCTCTATTGGGTGTAATTCATTTCTAAGTGCAAAAGATGAATCAAGGAAGGGCTGCTTGCTAGATTCAAGATAGATAAAATATTCCTGAGTAAAGTTTGCCGAGTACCCATGTGAAGACTCGTTACATTCATCGGGTTATTACGTGAGCACTCGAGCAATTTGTCGAATATACTAGGGAGTATTTGAGAAGTCTCAAAACATATTTTTTAGTTTCGGCTAAGTAAAATTAGCCAAGTGATTTGATGATCTCTTGTGAATCCTCGATGAAGTCATCGAGTACTCTCGAGAGGTCTCGTGATCACTTTATTGATGAGGTTTTCTATTTTAGATTTCTGCCAAGTAATATCCATCGAGTGGACTCAAGTCATTTATCGAATAGTCAATGATAATTTGTCGAGTATTCTAGAAATGTCATAAGAGATCTCGACAAATGGAATTAAAATTTTCCAATTTTAATTTGTTGATGGCTTTCCTTTTAGGGCAATAGCAATGTACGATACACAGGGAGCTTTGTTGTGAAATCTCATTCTTGCCATTGGAAGAGACATCTCTATAAATACTTAAGGGTTATGTTTTTGAAAAACCTAATCGTGATCTATGCCATAATTACAAGTAATCTGTCTATCACAATTTCCATATCCATTAACGGAAGAACTAGACACCGAAGATCATGATCGTGATACCTCTCGAAGAAATGTTTCATACAAATTTACTACTTTGGATTCTCTTTAACTTCTATCAGCTCTAGTCGATTCTCTAGTTTAGTTCAAGTTCTCAAAAGTTTGAAATAGTTCTTCTCCTTCAACCTTTGTATCAAGATTCTCACTCAAGCAAGTAAGAAAACTAATTCTCTCAGATCTGAAGTTGAAACTCTTTGAATTTTCTAAGAAGATTACTACACAATCTATTGTGTTGTATAAACCTCTTTACACTACTTGTATGAAGTTTTACTTCCAATTTTTGTAGATCCTTATTTAGAAGATTGAGTGTAGGAGAGGATGTTCTCCGTGTGTTTTTGGAAACATTGTCTTTGAGTTTGTTGGAGTTGAAGACTTTGATGTGTAAGATTTTTTATAATCTATGTTTGTTGAAGTGGCCGAGTCTAGCTTGAAGTGCTAGATAGGCGAGTAGGGACAGTGGACGTACTCATTCGTGGGAGCTAATATAAATCCTTGTGTTTGTGATGTGTGTATTCTCTAATTCTATGTGCTTTTTTTTAAAAAATTAAATTCTGCTAAAAGTCGCATGATTCACCTATTCACCCCCTCTAGGTGACTTGTCGACAACTAGATACTCTCAATTGGAATCAAAGCGAGGTTGTTCATTAAAAGGTTAACACCTTGAAAAATCTTGGTCTAGTTGTTTAAAGAGAAATGTATAGGAGCAAGCATTTGTACTCAATGAAGTTGTCGGTGTGCGCCATGGAAAATTTCTTTATTTGGAAGGAAAGGGTAAAATTCTTCATAGAAGCTTCTGACCACAGAATCTTCATCATTATTTGAAAGCGAGGGATAGATTTTATCTTGACTCTAGCGGGGGGGGGGGGGTGAATAGAGTATTAAAATTTTATTAACTTGTTTTTATTGCGGATTAAAAGTTAGTGATATATATAAGTATAAAAAAATCACAGCACACAAACAGAAAAGTCAATCAACATAGACGGCAGAAGGATTAAAGTGGTTCCCAATAAATCTAGGTACATCCACTATTCTACCACCTTGGTTGGAATCCACTACAGGTTTTTGATCAGGTGCCCATCCACCATAGGTTTTTTCGCTGGTGCCCTGCCACCACAAGGTCAATTTTTCTAAGGGAGATCTAGCAACCCATTGAGCATTTGATCAGGTGCCCAAAAACCAATCCCATGTCTTTGGTCAGGTGACTTGTGAACAAAAAGGTTAACTTTTATAGGGAGTTAAAACCCTATATACAGTAATGGAAAAATAAAAATAATTTTGTCTTCTCTGTCTTAAATCTCTAAGAAGACTAGTGGATTGTTAATGATGTTAAAGCTCCCCCTTAGTTGTGTAGATGATCATGAGATGGAAGCATTGCTTCAGGGTGTAGGTCTTGATGAGAACTTATCTGTCCAGTATTTGTGTCAGAGAGATGTGGACTTTTATCTAAGATTAAAGGTGTGTTGCTATAAGAAAGCTTACAGCAGAAAGCTAAAAATCTGTAGAAATATTTCTATAGCTTTCTGTAACTCTATAGCTTTGTTTGTCTCTATGTCTATGTCTCTGAGAGAGAAAACTTATATATATCTTGAATTCTTGATCAGAATTCAAATATTTTGATTCATTAACTTTGATACAGCTTGGGAATTCCTTGAAAAAGGAAACTGCCCTTGGGAATTAATCAGCAATAACCTCTGTGATAATATTCAATTTAATACTACCTTTAAATGGCTATATTCGTTAGAATATATTTCATTAACTGTCAAAGTCATAACCGCCTGAAATTAATCCCATTAAAATATTCTGCCTTCAAAATATAAGATATCCTGAGATTGAGACTAGAAATATTCTGCTTCTTATTTAAATAACTTCCTAAAACACTGTCTGGAAATCATCGATCTGAGCCTTCATTTTATCGACCTGAGCCTAGAGTTCATCGAACTGATGATTGCTTTCATCGACCTGAGCCTAGAGTTCATCGAACAGATGATTGCTTTTGTCGAGCTGAGCTTGCAGAGTTGAGGTCAGAGTTTGTCGACCGGAGCTCAGCTTTCCTCCAGCTCAACTCAGAGTTAGAACTTTGAGTTCGTCGAGCTGAGATAGGCTTTCATCGAACTACACTCATCTTTCGTCGATCTGAATTTCTAAACTCTATAAATCTTCTAAGGCAATACCCGGGAAAATAAACTATGAACCAAACTATACATATTGGGTCATTCTAAGCATCCTAATAGTAATCCATGCCCAAATCCAAACTGGGGTTCGAATAATCTCCCCCTATTTGGATGAGGATAGTATTTACACACAAAATAAAGCAAAAAATAAATATCTAGCAGAATTGAAATTCTTAGTAGATATAATATAGTGCTAAGAGAGTTCAAAACCAATAAAACTGAATAGTTAAGAATAATATTAGAAAACTAAGAATTCTTTTTGGAAGCATCTGAAGAAGATTCTAAAGAAGATTTGGTGAAGATCACCTTCCTGGTTGGATCTACATCTTCTTGCTGAGTCATCTTTAGATCTTGAGAGCCTAGAATCTTCAAGGAAGTAACTCTAGGCACAACTGCCTCTAGATGGAGATGCATATATTCAGCAACATTAAAGAGATTCTTTACCTGATACTTATCTAGTTCATTCTTTCTATAAGATGACATTATTGAAAATTGAGAAGAATCCTTCCCTTCAGCTTTGGATTTATTAATCTGAGAGAGAGTCATCGGCTAATTAAACCTGGCCATTCTTAAGTTAGGATCCAACTCTAGATAATAGGTTTGATAAGGAGGTATCTCTAGACTTGATTTTTCTTGCTGAATACCTTGAGATGTCTGTTGGCTGCTTTGATTATTATGCTATTGTTGTTGTCTTATTTGCTGGCTGCTGGACTGATATTCTGACCTAGAAGGTCTGTCTTTGCTACTTTGAGTAGGTCTTGATTGATGTGAATGAGAAGTAGACCTATGAGCTTGAGAAACACTTCCTGTTGATCCTGTTGCAAGAGGAGGAGGTCCTCTCCAATACCTTTGAGTAGGAGAACTATACCTTTTCATCATTTTATTATTCTTTTGTTCATTTTTAGAAAACCTCATCTAGTTAGGAGTATCTGGAGTGAGAGTAACTCCATGCAAAATGTAGTAAGGAATGTCAGCATTTGATGAAGGTTTAGGAGCAATCTTTACTGGAGCCTTCTACTTGGCTTTTCTTTTCCTTGAACCAAAATCTTCTGAATCATTTGAATCATCATCATCAGATTCATCTTCTGGATGATCATATAACTCAACTAATTATTTAATTAAATCGTCCTGATTCTTAGCTTGAACTTCTTGCTCTTTAAGTACAGTATTTGTAATATCTTGAGCCTGAACACTGTTAATCTCTGGTTCCATATCTTGAAACATGATTTCATCAAAATTTGGCAGAGGAGTTTCATCCCAAGCAATAGTGGGAGAGAAAGAAACTAGATCTATGAAATTTACAGTATTCTCAATTAATATATTCTCAGAGACTGAAGAAATACAAGAAGAAATATTACAGAAACTAGATCTAATCTCTTCTAAAACTGAAGAATCTATTAAAGCAGTATATCAAACTATTGCTTTAGAATAATTTTCAAAAACTAGAGCAAAACTGGGCTGAACTTCAAAAATAGATAATAAGGAAGATAAGTCAACTATTGGATTTATAAAAATATCACCAAAAGTGATAACGTCTGGAATTGAAAGATCTGTTGCTTCTTCATCTGAACAAACTGAAAGCATTTCTTCATCTTCTGCTGCAACCTCTGAAACTACTCGAGCTACTTCATTAACATCAAGAGCTTCTTAATTAAATATCTCCCCATGTTTAGATCAAGGAAGACCTGAATCAAGGACCCTAGAAGAAGGGACAAAAAAGGAAGAGGCAATCTTAGAAGAAAGGTCAGATATTGTAGCTACAAGAGGAGAAATTACTTCTTCTATTAGCTTCTTTAGGGTAGGAGTGATAAAAGCAAGAATATTAGAAAAAATGGATGAGAAATATACATACATAAACTCAGGTGAAGACTGAGTAGATGTAGAGGGTGGATTGGAAGTGGATGGAATTGAGGTAGAATAGTTTTGACATAGATTGAATAACTGAGGTACATCCTGAGGATTGAAGGTAGGGGGGATAAAATTAGGAATGATCTCTTCCTGGAGAGGAGATTGAGGTGGAGTTGGAGGTAGTAGATTGAAGTTAGGCAAGTGGAAATTTTTTGTAGATGAAGATTACTAATAAATGGGTGATTGTGGATGAGTTGATGTGGTTTGAATCTCTTTTGTTTTAAGGGTGGAAGGGGGCTGAGGAAGAGAAACATAAACAAGTGGAGTTGATGATGGAAGTGTAGATGATGGAATGTCTTCAATGACCATGGATAGTAGAGGTGATGAAGGATGTTACTCAGAGAAAATAGGTTGATGAGGAGGAGGAGACTGTCTGGCTGATGGAGGTGGAGGTGGTAAACGAGCAGGAGAGTGAGGAAGAGCAGGAACTTCTTTTGTGGCTAGAGGAGTGGCTATAGGAGCCCTGGTGTCTTTAGAAGCTACTTTAGAAGAGGAAGCCCTGTATGACTTTGAGATAACCCTCTCCCATCTGCCAAAGAGGTCAGAGGTAATCCTCTTAGAAGCATTAATGAAATTGGTCTGGGTGACCAAGAGTTTTGGGTATTGCTTTTGTAGAAAAATTCCTAAAATTCTTCCATATCCTCCCGATTTTCCTGAAATCTTTTTATTGATGGTGTCAAACAAAATTAATCCCCAGTTAATCCGTTTCTGATTCACTAAGGCACACATCAGATGAAATTGGTGCTTGGTTATGTGATCGTGAGTAGAGTGCTTGCCCAACATCACTTTTCCACTAATACCGACTAAAAATCTATATTCAATTGAATTATTTTCCTTAAGAAGGTGGTTAGGGTTTCATTTAGCATGACCCAACCTATTTAGCATTTCATTAAATTAACTACTAGATAATTCTATTTCTTCTTTACCATTAATAAAACCAAAAATTTCATTTAAGATTTTTGCTGAAAGAGGAACCTGATGTCCTGAGATAGATACAATAAGAATTAGAGTGTCCTGAATCTTTGATGTTTATACCCATTCCTTAATCTTTGCCACTTGCAGCTTTATCCTTGTTGTCATGAAGTTTCGCAGGTTCTGAACCTCAAATAGCTGTAAGAAGTCCTTGAATAATTGGTCAGAAATACTGAAGGATTCAAAGTCTATATCAAAATCGGTTTCAAACTTCATTGTTGTGAGGATTGCTGGAGAAACTTCCATTGCTTTAGAAAAAATAAGAGATAAGGTGAAAGGGTAAATGGAAAAGCACGGGATAGAGTTCGATGAAAACATAGTTATATGTTTTCAGAACTTGAAAATGTGAACTCTGTCCGACGAAAAACTAAACATCAAACCTTATTCGATGAAAAAATCTTAAAGGAAATGTGTTTCGTCGATCTCCAGTTCATGAAAGTTTTGCAAAACAAATAAATATCGTCGATCTCCATTCAACAAAAATTATTAGAAACTAAATCCGTCGGGTTCCGTTCGAAGAAAGTTTCATAAAGAGATTTCATCGATCTTCATTTGATGAAAATCTCAAGAAGAATTCCCAGATCGTCGATCTCTGTTCGACAAAAGATGACCAATTCGTTGTTCTCAGACCAAAAATTAAATTAATAGGTCTCCATTTATAATGTCGAACTTATTTATAAAGAAAAGAAGTTTCTTTTCATCTAAGGGTTAACTTAAAATATTTGCCCTTTGTAAATCAGTGGAAATGAAAACAAGATTAATTTTATTTTTGTCTATTTTATCTCTAAGAAAATGATGCCTTATTTCTATTTACTTAGTTCTACTATAGAGAACTGGATTTTATGCAATTGAAATAGCACTAGTATTATCAAAAATATAGTTGAATTATTTAAGTTGTATCCAAAATCCAGAAGCTTATTTTGAATCCACAAAATCTGTGAGCAACAACTACTATTTTCCATGTATTCAGCTTCAGCAGTTGAAGTAGACATAGAAGTCTGCTTCTTACAAAACCATGACACAAGCCTATCACCAAGAAACTGACAAGTTCCTGATGTACTTTTTTTTTGTCAACTCTGCATCCAGCATAGTCAGCATGTGAGAATCCAGTTATTTCAAATTCTGACTTTGTTGGATACAAAAGACCTAGATTTGGACAACCCTTTATATATCTCAAAATTCTTTTAGTTAAAATTAGGTGAGATTCTTTAGGATTTACTTGAAACTTAGCACAAATACATGTAGCAAACATAATACCAGGCCTACTTGCTATTAGATAAAATAGAGACCCAATGATGGCTTTATATATTTTCTGATTAACAGGCTTGCCCTGTTCATCATTATTAACTACATCATTTGAGGGCATGGGTGTTTTCATGGTTGAGGCATCTAACATCCCAAATCATTTAATTAGCTCCTTAGCATATTTAGATTGGGATATGAAAATACCGTCATGGGATTGCTTCACTTGGAGGCCAAGGAAGTAGAATAGTTCACTTATGCTACTTATTTCAAACTTTGAGTACAAAAGGTCAGAAACACTTTTGCAAAGTTTTGAATCAGTAGATCCAAATATTATATCATCTACATAAATTTGAACTAGCAAACTTTTATGCTTATGATGTGTAATAAATAAATTTTTATCTACTAAGCCTCTAGAAAACTTATTTACTAACAAGAAACTAGCAAGAGTCATATACAAAGCTCTTGGAGCTTTTTTGAGACCACAAAGGGCTTTATTAAGTTTAAAAATATAAGAAGAGTGAGTTGGAGAAATAAAACTTGGAGGTTGTTCAACATAAACTTTCTCTTTGAGTTCTCCATTCAGAAAAGCACTCTTGACATCTATTTGATGTACCTTGAAGTTCTTGAATGTTGCATATGCAAGAAATATCCTAATAGCCTCTAATCTTGCAACAGGGGAAAAGGTTTGGTCATACTCTTGTCCTTTCACCTATGAATATCTTTGGGCTACCAACCTAGCTTTATTCCTTACAATTAATACTTAAGCATCCAATTTCTTCCTAAAGACCCATTTGGTTCCAATGACTGGATGGTCTTTAGGTCTTGGAACTAAATCCCAAAATCCACATCTCTCAAATTGATTGAGCTCCTCTTGTATTGCAATAATCTAGAGGGGATCTTGCTCTGCATCTTTAATGGATTGAGGCTCAATTTGAGAAAGAAAACAAGCATGCATCTGATCATGATTTAATTGATGCCTTGTTCGCACACCAGTTGACCTGTCTCCAATCACATGAGATAAGGGATGATCTCTAAGTGTGATAAGATCAATGGGTATAGTTGGTACATCAACAGTTAGTGGAGTTAATTCCTCTTGTGGAGTTATATTTACTATTGTTGGTTCACTAATTTCAACATAATCTTTGTCACTTTCTTCATTAGAAATCTATTGACAGGGATGTGATAAATCCTTTTGTGTTAGGATTAAATCATCCAATTTCTCACACAGATTTTGTACCTGCAAATTGCCTATGGTTGATATGTCTCTCTCCTTGTAAAACTTGTTAGTTTCATCAAAGGTCACATGCATAGATTCTTCCATTTAAAGTGTTGATTTATTATAAACCCTATAAGCCTTGCTAACTTGAGAATATCCAAGAAAAATTCCCTCTACAGCTTTGACTTAAAATTTTCTAAGGTATTTCTTATTATTATTGTGAATGTAACACATTCAACAAAAAATTTAAAATAGTTAACTTTAGGTTTCTTTGATTTAAGTAATTCATAGGGGGTCTTACACATTAGATTATGAATAAGACTTCTGTTAAGGACATAATTTATTGTGCTTACTACCTCTGCCCAAAAGGGTAAGGGGCAAGTGAGCATATGCAAGTAATGTCCCAGCAAATTCAATCTGGGTTCTAGTTTTCCTTTTAACTACCCCATTTTGTTGAGGAGTTCTATGAGCAAAGAAACAATAACTGATACCTTCCTTCTCACAGAATTCTCGCTTGAGAAGAGATTAAAACTCAATGCCATGATCACTTCTGATCAATGCAATCTGAGTAGAGTACTCAATCTTGATGCTCTTAAGAAAATCTGTAAGAACCTTAAAGTTATCTGACTTGTTTTTTAGAAAGAAAACCTAAGTATATCTAGAGAAATCATTAACAATAACTAAGGTATATGACTTCCCTTCTAAACTCTGTACTGCAATAGGTCAAAAAAGGTCCATATGTATCAAGTATAAGATTCTGGATGAATCACTTTTAGAGATGGATTTAAAGTTATTTTTAGTTTGCTTGCCTAATTGACAAGCCCTGCAAAGTCCTTCATTCTTGTAGGAACCACAAGGTAATCCTCTAACAAGGTTATACTTAGATAATTTAGCTATTGTCCTAAGATTTACATGACCTTGTCTCTTATGTCATAGTTCACTTGTTTTACTAATTTGATTAAACAAATAAATTTTTCATTTTGCAAAATTAAAGTTAACTAGATAAATTATTCCTTGTTTAGTTTCTGTTAAAACAATTTTATTTAAACTAGAGGTAATTGAACATAATGACTTATTAAAGGTTACCTGATAACCTTCATCACATAATTGGCAAATGGAGATGATGTTATGCTTCAGACCATTCACATAAGCTACCTTTTGAAGGTAACAGCTCCAACTTTGACATTTCCATAACCTTCTGTTTGTCCATAGTTGGAGTATCCAAAGATAACTTTAGGTCCATGCTTTGCCTTGAAATCACTTAGGTTAGCTTTTGATCCTGTCATATGTTTTGAGCAACCACTTTCCAAGTACCATTTTTCCTCTTTGGTAGGATAGTTCTTCACTAAAAAAAAATAGATTAGTTGTTCTTGACCCAGGTTACCATGGTTCCTTGTTTATTTTCATAATGATAACTAGAAATATAGGAATAATCTGGTTGATCCTTATAACCTATTGGATGAAATCTCCTAGGAGGAATAATCTACTGAGTAAAAGGATTTACGAATTTTTGCCTTTGATTTTTGTTTTGAGAATGGTCAAAATTTCTGTTAAGAAAAGCTGGTTTGACGAATTTAAGTTGTTTCATCGATCTGAGTTCGACGATTGATAGTAATTTCATTGATCTCCATTGATAGAATGATAATATGCATTATCTGTGATGCACGTTCGTCGATCTCTATTTGACGAATCATATTCATTTTATCGAGCACCCACTGATGAGTAATTATACCCAAATTCTGGGTTCATAGATCGTCGATCGCCGTTCGACGAATGATAATTGTTTCGTCGAGCTCGGTTCGACGAATTACTTTGAAAATAATTTTTCTGTGAATTTATATTTTTCTTAGGTTGAATCTTTTGTGATACTTTAGTACTTGTATTTATATCATCTACTTTTTCTTTTCCTTTGGAAGAAATAAATTTTACTGATTTGGATAAAATATTTTTCTGAAATACATCAGGCTGACTAGATGAAGCTCCCAAGCCTAATTGGCCATTTAATCTGGCATTCACTATGCTTGTGATATCCATCAATCTGATACTTATCTCATTAAGGTATTCTTCAAATTTCTTAGCCTTATTTATTTTTTTATAAAGATAGTATATGTTCATTAGAAATTTTTAAATCTTCTTTAAGTTTTAAGTTTTCCGAAGAAAAATTATCAAATTTAGTTTCTTTTTCTCTGAGAAGTTTGATTTCTTTATTAGATTTTATTAAATCCTTACATAATAGTTTAAATCCAGTTTTGAATTTAAATCAAAGGTTGAGATTAGTTGATCTTCTTCTGATTCTTTCACAAAATTACTGCATGAGTCATTGATTGCCATAAATAAGATTTCTTTTTCTCTTTCTTCTTCTTCTTCATCCTCACTTGAACTTGATGAAGATTCTGACTCAGATTCACTCCAAGTCTCAACAACAAATACTCTTTCCTTTTTCTTGTATGTGTTGGAAGAGGGCTTGTGTGAGTGCTTCCTAGACTCTTTCTCTTTCATCTCGTCTTTCTTTTGCTTTTCAGGACATTCTAGAAGGATATGTCCTGGCTTCCTGCACCCATAACAGACTATTTCTTTTGTAGGGGTTTGGTCATACCTTAGATTATCATCATTTTTGGAAGACGTTCATCTAAAGCCTTTCTTGGCCATTTTGTAGAATCCCTTCGCTAGAAGACTCATGAGGTCTTTATTTCCCGAAAGAGCTTCTTCTTCATCTGTTGCGTAGAAAGAAATTCTCTTCTCTTTTCTTGCTGAGTGTGACGTCTTTTGTACAGCTTCCCTGGTCTTGATGAGTTGCACATTGGATTTGAGCTTGCCCAACAAGGTCTCTGTAGATATCTCATTTACACTTTTGGCTTCTTTGAATGGCCAGATCCTTGAATCCCATGTGCTAGATAAACACATGAGTATTTTATCATTGACTTCTGTCAATGTGATATCCTTTTCAAGGGTTTTCAACTCATTGATGATGAGACTGAGTCTAGAGTATGTGTATGCTACATATTTAGTTTCTTATTTCTTAAAATTATCATAGTGAGAGATCAGATGTGATATCCTGTCTATTTTTTCATCTGCTAATCCTGTTACTATAACATTGAGAGAATCCTAGATGGCCATTGCTAAAGTGCTTTCAGCAACTTTCTGGAATATGTCATCTGACTTAGTTTGAGCCAAAATATTCATGGATTTTGCATCAACATTCTTGGCCTTCTTCTGAGTTTCAATCCACTCAGGTGGTGGAACTACATTAGTGCTTGTTATTGCAGATGAAGTAGGGGACCTGTCAAAATTGAGTTACAAATATCTTCATCAATAGAATTCATGTAAAGCATGATCCTTACCTTCTATAATGAAAACTTACTTAGATTTCACACTGGAGGTCTGGTGCTTGAAAACTCTTTGTTTTGTGTCATGATAAATTTCTAGGTAAACTAAAATCTATCAGATTGTTTGGTTCAAGTGTTAGCCTGTGATACCAAAGAAACGACCCTCTAATACCAAATAAAAGTGAGGGATAGATTTTATCTTTACTCTAGAGTGGGGTGAATAGAGTATTAAAAATTTATTAACTTGTTTTTATAACGGATTAAAAGTTAGTGATATATATAAGTTTAAAAAGAAAATCACAGCACTGATGCGGTTTACGGCAAGTATACCGATCGCACAAGTAATATATAATGGGCAAATTTTTCCAAAGTATCGATCTCTCAAGGAACACAGTAAGGTGGAGTTTAATTTGAGGAGGACTTGGGATTGAAATCCTTAGGTCGGAGTTTACGAAGGGGATTTTGATTGTTTGCGAACAAAGAAAGTAAAACACTAATAAACTACTCCTATGCAATGCCACTATGGAATGCTTCTCCAGGTGGATGGAAAACTACACGGGCCGCTATGCACCGAATCGCTAGGTTGATGGACGAGTAGGCTTGCAGATGAGGTGGTGAGAATGGCGGAAAATGAAATTAAAACACTAATAAACTACTCCTATGAAACGCCGCAATGCGATTCTTCGCCATGCGGATAGAAAACTACACGGGCTGCTATGCACCGAATCACTAGGCGGATGGACGAGTAGGCTTGAAGATGAGGTGGTGAGAACGGAGGAATGTAGGTCGTGATCACCTTTTTGCTATGCACGCCACTAGCAATTGCTAGTGCGGCACTGTGTGGTGTAGGATGGATAATGGCGCAACTCAAGCAAATAACGTGAATATAAAATCACATAGACATGATTGTACACAAATGTATATTAAACTATGTACACTTTATCAAATACAAAGATATAACACTACACTATCAATAACAAAAGAAGAAGAGAGTGCAAAATTGTCCGGATCCGAAGCCTTGTTGAGGATTCATGGAAGGAATCGTCGGGTTGTAAATCCGCATCCTAGCTCGGTCCTCAACTGCGTCTGGGGTAGAGGAGGATGTCACTAACTCCCAATGGACCAAACTTCTTCGTATCATGATCCGGTGGAGGTTGACACAAACTTCTCTGAGCTTGATTATGAAAGCTAGGTCAAACCCTTCTTAAAGCTCAAGGATGAAGTAGGAGGCCGAGAGGAAGCTCCAGCTTTAATTTGGTATTGAAAGCTTTCCCGGAGCCCCTCCCTATGATGAGGAAGAAGGAGAACGACAGAACACTCCTCAGAGATGAAAAGGAGGGAGAAAAAGTCTGGTTCTTCCGAATTAGGGTGAAACCTGCGTATTTATAGATCACATAAAATATAATGCACACGATCAGTTGCACATGACCAGTAGTCATGCGCACTATGTCCTGTGATAGTGCGTATTAGCCTGGCAGAACCTGGTAAAAAATTGAATCAATGCACACGATTAGTGACGCACGACCAATGGTCGTGCGCACTATGTCCTGTGATAGTGCGTACTGGCATGGTAGAAACTGGAAAAAATTGAATCAATGCACATGATCAGTGGTGAAAGAGAGAGTTAGACCTGATTTACTCTAGAGGGTGGGTGAATAGAGTAGTTAAAAACTTTTGCTGTTTAAAAAGTAATTAGAGTAGAAATACTAGTGAATACCAAGATTATCAGTAAGCAAGAAAACAACCTAAGTAAAACTAATCTAAACCAGAACACAGATCTAAGATATCACAGCCACAGCAAGAACAAAGAGAAAAGGGCAACCAGATAACACAAGAACTTTATAGTGGTTCCCTAACCTGGGTACATCCACTCTTCTACTACCCTGGTAGGAATCCACTAACAGGTTTTGATCAGGTGACTGCAATCTTTGAGATTTTGATCAGGTGCTCAAAAACCAATCTCAAGTCTTTTGATAAGGAGACTTGTAAACCAGGTAAACTTTTGAAGGGAGTTAAAACCCTGTACAATGGGGTGGGAAAGAAGCTGATGTTAGTCTTCTCTTTTCTCAAAAATAACTCGAGAAGACTTTGTGGATCCTTGATGGTGCCAAAGCTCCCCCTGAGATGTTGAAGGTTCAGGAAGATTGGAACTTTGCTTCAGGGTGCAGGTCTTCATTTTTGATTCATCAGTGTTCAGGATTCCAGTAGACAGATGTTGAAAAGAATGTTTCTGAAAATTCCCAAACTTAAAGATGAAGAAGACTCTTGATATTTGATGAATTTTCTTCTTCAGACTCGAGTATTTATAGGGATGATAACACTGACAGAAAATGAGAGAGTTGTAGATGATTGTGAGTTCTCTATTATGTATATTTGAAAAAGAGAGAGATCCCTTTTTAATTTCTCAGTCAATTATTATTCCTTTGAAATTTGAATTACTGCCTTAAATGCTTACTGATATTGAGATAACAAACGGCTGGAATACAAAATTAATTAGTTTCCCCAACTGTCCTTAATAAAATAAGCAAGTAAATATCCTCATGAATACCATAATTAATGCAGCTAATAATGACTAGATTTAGAAGAATATATGCATTAATTACTCAGGAATAATACTGCTAATAAATGTGGAAATAAAGTATCATAAGGATAGGAAAAACTCATTCTGGAATCGAGACAAAAATCATCGACCTCTTAACAAAATTCGTCGTCCTGAGATCCAAGATCGTCGACCTAAGAATGCCAGTTCGTCGACCTGAAAATTTTTCTGGAGAAAATTAAACGTCGACCTGAGCTCGAATATCGTAGAGCTCAGCTAAGAGAATTAACTCTAAGTTTGTCGATCGGAGATCGACGAACGTCGAGCTGAGTTTGAAGAATTTCGAACTAATTAAACTGTCTTCTAATATATTCTAAATCTGAATCTTTTGAGGTCCTCTCCTGGCTGGTCCAAGAAGGTAGAACTAAAAGGACTTAGCCAAAACTCTAGGACAACTAATCATGACCCTGGCTATACAAGGTGGGTCAGACTCAGCCTAATATTAGTGAACCTAGCCCAAATCTAACAAGGGATCCAACAATCTCCCCCTATTTTGGTGAGGTCACTAAGTATAAAATAAAATAAGAGAAAATACAGACATACAATATGAAAATAGGTAACTGACAAACACAATATAGTAGATAGAGAATATTCTCGAAGAATAAAATGTTTTAGAGTCTATCTAGGGGAGGGGCAGAAGAGGATTTAGTGAACACAATAGTTCTGAGAGGATATTCTCCTCCACGCTCTGACATCTTCAGGTCTTGGCATCCCAAAAGAGTTATAGTAGACGCTCTAGACACAACCACTTCTGGGTGGACCTGCATATAAGCATTTGGATCAAATAATTCTTTGTCAATTTCAAACATATCAAGTTCTTTCTGTCTGAAGGAAGACATAGTTGTAAATTTTGATGGATCTGTTCCTTCTGTCTTTGCCTTGTTTATTTGGGATAAACCAATCAACTCATGAAATCTAGCCATCCTAAAGTTAGGTTCAAGCTTTGGTTCATATCCTGGATCAGTTTAAACATCCTGGGCTATCCTTTGAGACTTTCTGAAAATAACAGACTGTTGTTGAAAATTTGTGGAAGGATAATCCTTTACAGACTATTCAACATAGTAAGAGTTTGGTGGTATACATTCCCTATATTTACTAGCAGGGATGGAAGATTGCCTTTGAGATGATCTTGAAGATTGTTTTGATTGCGAAGGATTAGGCTTAGAAGATCGTCTGGACTATTGATAAGGAGCTTGCTTAGGAGGTTGAGGAGCACTAGAACAAGTTCTTATCAAATTTCCTGAAGCACCTGCAGGAGGAGGAGGAGGAGGTGGATCTTTCCTAAATTTCTTCACTAGAGAGGATCCAGACTTCTTCTTCTTCTTCTGTGCTTTTACTTGATTTCTAGACATCCTCATCCACTAAGGAGTTTTTGAAGTGAGAGGAATGTTTGCAGAATGTAGTATGGTACTTCATTGTCAGGATTTGGCTTGGGAGCAGCTGGAGCTTTTCTCTTCTTTGATTTGGCTTTCTTGGCATTGTCAGATTTAGAAACATCAGAATTATTAGCTAAGTCTTCTTCCAAAGAGCTTTGTGGATTGTCATATAGAGCATCTATTTCCTCAATTATTTACTGTGAAACTTACTTGTCTTCTTGAGGAGGAACAATTGGAGGAGGAACCACTGCATCTGAAACCATTTCAGCTTCCTGAGCCATGTCTGCAGCAAAAACCTTATCCATATCTGGAAATGGAGAGGTAGAAAAGACAAAGGTGGGTGGAGAAAAATCCTTGGGCTCAGAGAATTCATCCTAAGCAACCTTAAAAAACTCAGCCTCTGGAACTAGAACAAGTTCCAGCTCTGGAGCTACAAAACTGTTCTGAATAAGCTGCAACATTTCTGAGCTAACAGGAGTTGAATAACAAAAAATATCTATATAAGACTGATTAGTAGCAAATAAAATAATATTAATATACCGGAGGTCAAAAGAACCTAGAACTGTAAACAGGTCAACTGCTGGAGAGATGAAGCAGTCTCCAGAATAAATATCCAAAGAATGAGTTGAATCAATTGTCTCAATATCAGTATCCAAAAATTCAGTAAGTTCTGCATCTAGTATATCTATATCAATAATATCTTGCTCTGCTTTTGGTATATCTACTGCTGCTGCTACTACTGCTTGAGCTACTAGAGCTACTTCTTCATGGAGTATCTCCCCTTGCCTGGTTTCAGTAATAACTAGAGCCAGGCCCCTGACATAAGGAGGGACAGGGAGGACAGATAGCTGTGCAGCAAGAGTAGAGAAGGAAGAAGCAAGAGGTGAAATATCCTCTGCTATGAGTTGTTAAAGAAGTGGTGTGATGGATTGTAGAATGGATGACATGGAGGGTGATGTTATGTCCTTGAATTCCGGTGGGGTTTGAGTAGAGACAGATGGATTAAAAGTGAAAGAGGAGGGCTGAGAATCTAACATTATCTCATGTAGAGGGGATGGAGAATTACTTTGAGATGAAAGAATATTGAATAAAGGTAGGGATGATAGATTTTGTAGAGGAGAAATGTTAGCAAGATAAGAAGGAAGAGGGGACTAAGGAGGAGTAACATGTGCTGGTGAATGATCATGGTTTGGAGATTGTTAAACTTGAGAAGAGATTGGGAAATTTTGAGGTAGTGGTGATTGAGCTAGTGAAGAAGGATGGATGGGGGAAGCAGGAGGTATAGGTTGATGTGCTGGAGTTGAAGAAGTGTGCTGGAGAGATGTTGAAGTCATTCGATCAAGAGGAGGAGGAGGAGGAATAGAAATATCCTCAGCAGGGTAGGAAGAGGCTATAATAGCCCTTGTACTCTCAGAAGTTTTGGAGGAGGAAGCCCTGGATGGCTTGGGGATGCTCCTCTCCCACCTGCTAAATAAGGCGCAGGTTAACCTCTTAGAGGCATTGATGAATATGGTCGGGGTGACCAGTAATTCAGCGGCCTTAGCCTCGAGGAAGATTCCAAGTATTCTTCCAAAACATACTTCTTTATTTGTGTTTTTATTCCATATCAAATCAAATAGAAACCTAGCCCAGTTGACTGCTTTCTTGTTAATCACATCACACATTACTAGGAATTGTTGTCTAGTAATATAATCATGGGCGGTATGCTTGCCCAGCAAAACTTTTCCTACAACGTCTGCTAGAAACTTGTACTCTGTAAACAGATGTTTCTTCAGCAGCTTATTAGGTATGTCTCCAGAATAACCCATTTTACTCAACATTTCATCAAATTTGGAAGAATCGATTTCTAATTCTTCTTCTCCATTCACTAAGCCAAAAATTTCAAAAAGAATCTCGGGAGAGAGAGGGACGGCGTTACCCGCTATGGTTCCAACCAAAGTATAAGCATCTGGAGATGATAACGAGTAAACCTACTCTCTAATCTCAGTCGCTGCTATCTTCATCCTGGTTGTCATTAAATTCTTCAAGTGCAAATCTTCAAACAATTTCAGAATATCGAGAAAAATCTGATGTGAATGCTTAAATGATTCGAAGTCAATATCGAAACCCATATCAATTTTCATTCCTATGAGAGCACTTGCCGAAATCGCCATGATCACGTGCAATAAAGAAAATAGAGAGATCAAGTACGAGGGAACTGAAAGCGCGGGATGGAGGTCGAAGAATACCTAGTTATATGGTTTTTTATAATATTAAACGACAGACTCCGTCCTGCGAAAAGAGAAAAATTCTTCGATCTGGGGTCGACGAAATATTTTATTGACAAAAGAGTTCGTCAATCTTAGTCAGAAGAAGTGAAAATATTTCGTTGAGCTCCGTTCGACGAAGGTTTTCTTAAGCAATTTCGTCGATCTCCGGTTGACGAAAATAACTTCACTCACAGAGAGTTCGTTGATCTCCGCTCGACGAATTTCCCTAGAATATTTCCCGGTTCGTCGATCTCCATTCGACGAAATTTGAAAAATTCGTCGACCATAGACATAAATTAAATTAAGGCTTCTCCATTTATCATACCAAGCTGATTTATGAAGAATAGATGGTTCCTCTCATCCAAAGGTTTGGTGAAGATATCTGCTCTTTGCAAATTACTATATATATAGACAAGGCTAATTTATTTTTGTCTACACACTCTCTACTGAAATGATGCATATTATCTATATGCTTAGTCCTACTGTGATGGACTGGATTTTTTGCAATGAAAAGTGCACTTGTGTTATCACATAATAGAGTGGAATTATTTAAGTTGAACCCATAGTCCAGAAGTTGGTTATGAATCCACATCATCTGGGAACAGCAACTTCCAGCTACTATATATTCTGCTTCAGCAATTGATGTAGACACAGATGATTGTTTCTTGCAAAACAAGGAGACTAATCTTGTACCAAGGATTTGGCATGTTCCATAGGTACTTTTTCTGTCTACTCTGCATCCAGAAAGTCAGTATCGAAGTATCCAGTTAACTAAAACTGTGACTCAGTAGGATACCAAAGTCCTAGACTAGGACAATTCTTTATATATCTTAAAATCCTTTTTAAGAAATTAAGGTGAGATTCTTTGGGGTTGACATGGAACCTAGAACAAAGACATGTAGAAAATATTATGTCAGGTCTTCTTGTTGTAAGGTATAGTAGGGATCCAATTATGGCCATATATAATTTCTGATCAACAGGTTTCCCATGTTCATCAAAGTAAATTACAGCATTTGTAGCCATAGGTGTTTTCTTGGCTGAGGCATCTGACATCCCAAACTTTATGATCCGCTCTTTACCATATTTAGATTGGGATATAATGATGGCATCAGGTAGCTGCTTCACTTGGAGACCAAGGAAGTAAGAGAGCTCACCCATGTTACTACTCATCACAAACATTGAATGCATGAGGTCAGAGAACACCTTGCATAGTTTGGAATCTACAGACCCAAATATAATATCATCTACATAAATTTGTACTAATAAAATTTGATCCTTATGGTACTTAGTGAATAATGTCTTATCAACAATGCCTCTAGAAAATTTATGTTCTAAAAGGAAGCTAGATAAGGTCTCATACCAAGCACTTGGATCTTGCTTTAAACAATAGAGAGCTTTATGCAATCTAAAGACATAAGAGGGATGAGTTGGATAGATGAAAACTGGAGGTTGTTCAACATAAATGTCTTCTTTTAGTTCTCCTTTCAGAAAGGCACTCTTGACATCCATTTGAAAAACATTGAATTTCGTGTAGGCAGCATATGTAAGGAAGATCCTGATTGCTTCTAGCCTTGCAATAGGTGCAAAATTTTGGTCATTGTCAATCCCTTCCTCTTTCCTATAACCTTGAGCAACAAGTCTTGCTTTATTCCTTATGATGACACCTTGGGCATCCAGCTTGTTTCTATATACCCACTTAGTTCCAATGACTAGGTAGTATTTGGGTCTTGGAACAAAGTCCCAAACTCTATATCTCTCAAATTTATTAAGCTCCTCTTGCATTACAATGATCCAGTGTGGATCTTGCTCTGCATCTTTAATGGATTGGGGCTCAATTTGAGATATGAAGCAGACATGCATCAAATCTTGGTTGAGTTGATGCCTTGTCTGCACACCATCAAACATGTCTCAATTTACATGAGATATGGGGTGATCTCTAAGTGTGACAAAGTCAGTGGGTGGAGTTGGTTTTTCAACAGCTTGGGAAATAAATTCCTCTTGTGGAATTAAGTTAGTTGTTGTTGGTTTATCACTGATTATAGTATCTTCTTCTTCAATTTCTTCAGCACATTGTTGAGAAGAATTTCTACCTGCCTCATTGGTGAGGGTAAGGTTATTAAGCTTCTCACAAAACTTATGTTCCTGCAAAGATTCATTAGTAAAAGAAGTCTTCTCCTTGAAAAGAATGTTAGTCTCATCAAAAGAAACATGGATAGACTCTTCAATTTTTAAGGTAGATTTGTTATATACCCTATAAGCCTTGCTTACTTAGGAATATCCAAGAAAAATTCCCATATCAGGCTTTGCTTCAAACTTTCTAATGTGTTTCTTATTGTTGTTGTGTATATAATATAAATATCCAAATATTTTAAAGTAGTATATTTTAGGTTTCTTCCCTTTTAGTAGCTCATAAGGAGTCTTATTCTTATGTTTGTGTTTAAGACTTCTATTCAGCACATAATTTGCTGTGCTTACAGTCTCTGTCCAAAAGGATAGGGGAAGATAAGCATCTGCAAGTAACGTGCCTGCAGATTCAATTAGTGTTCTATCCTTCCCTTTAGCAACCCCATTCTATTGAGGTGTTCTAGGAGCTGAGAAGCAATGTCTGATACCTTCCTTCCTACAAAACTCTTGCATAAGAAGAGACTCAAACTCAGTACCATGATCACTTCTAATCAATGCAACTAGAGTAGAGTACTCAATATATATGTTCTTTAGAAAATCTGAAAGAATCTTAAAGTTATCAGACTTAGATCTCAGAAAGAAAACCCAAGTTAATCTAGAGTAGTCATCTACAATCACTAAAGTATAAGATTTCCCTCCTAGACTTTGTACTGCTATAGGGCCAAAAAGGTCCATATGTAGTAAGTACAATAGCCTTGGTGAGTCACTTTTATTTAATGATTTAAAACTATTATTAGTTTGCTTGCCTAATTGACAAGCAATGCAAATGCTTTCCTTCTTATAGTGCAAACCTCTGACAAGGTTGTCCCTAGATAATTTGGCAATGTTTTTCAAGTTAACATGACCTAATCTCCTATGACAAATGTCATTTTTATTACTACTTGAATTAAATAGGCAAATTTTAGATTTGGCTGACTGGAAGTTGACTAAGTAAATGTTTCCTACTCTAGTGCAAGTCAATACTACATTATTGTCCAAAGAAGTGATAATACATGAGGTTTTAGTAAATGATACCTGAAACCTTTTATCACATAATTGACTTATGGAGATAAGGTTGTGCTTTAGTCCACTGACATATGCTACATTTCTGAATGTGATAGCTCCAACTTTAACTTTTCCATAGACTTTAGTCTGGCCACAGTTAGAGTCACCAAATATTACTTTTGGTCCTAGCTTTGCCTTGTAATGTGTTAGGTTTGCCTTATTTCCAGTCATATGCTTAGAATAGCTACTGTCAAAATACCATTGTTGCTTTGTGGTAGAACGGTCTTTATCCTACAATGAAACATATTAGTCATTTTCTGACCCAGGTTACCTTGGGTCCTTCTTTCTTCACATAACTAAAACTGAAAATAAATGAATACTCAGGTTCGCTCTTATATCTAAAGGGTGATATTTCCTAGGTGGGATGATCCATATATTAAATTCATTAGTAAATGTTCTTGGTTGATTATAGGTTTCAAAAGTATTAAGATATCTGTTATACTGATCTGGGATAGAAGAACTCTAGTACGTTCGTCGACCTGAGCTGGACGAATTGGGATAAGATCTTCGATCTCTGCTCGAAGAATGAAGGTATTCATTCTCAGGGCACCAATATCATCGATCTCTGGTCGACGAACCATACTGGTTTTGTCGATCGTAGGTCAAAGAATAATTGTTGTTATGGTTTGCATTCAGAGTTCGTCATTCTGAGGTCGACGAACTGTTCACATTTCGTCGATCTGAGTCCGATGAAAACTGTTGAAGATTGTTGTAGTTGTTTTTCTTCTTATTCTTTGAATTTTTTTAGTTCCATTTGCTTTAATAGTTCATTTACTTTATCTACTTGTTCAGTATTCCTCTTAACCTTATCTGAAATGACATTTTCTGGTTTAGATAACTGATTCTTCTGGATTATAGGTGGTTTACTAGATGATGCACATAGTCCTAGTTTACTGTTATTATTCCTTGCATTTATAGTACTTGTTATGTCTAATAGTTGTAAGCTTCTACCATTGAGAGATTCTTCTAATTTCTTGGCCTTACTTAGTTCAGATTTTAGGAAAACAATTTGTTCATTTGCTGAGTTAAGTTCAATTGTTAGTTTAGTATTTTCAGCAATGTGCTTGTCTTGATCAGTTAATCTTTCTCTAAGAAGTTTGATTTCCTTCTCAGAGCCTATTAAAGCTAAGCATAGATTTTTAAACTCAGTTTTAAATTCTTTTGAGTTAAAATCATAAGATGCAATTACCTGGTCTTCTGCAAACAGTGATTCTTCATCTTCTATGGCTTCAACATCTGGCTGACTGCTAGAAGTAGCAATTACCATTAGGCAAGCATCTTTTGCCTTCTCTTCTTCTTCATCATCACTAGAGCTGGAAGACGCTGACACTTCCATTGTATCACTCCAGGTTTCTACAACAAAGCCCTTCTCCTTCTTTTTGTGCTTGTTGGAGGAAGGCCTGCTATAGTGCTTGCTCCTAGAGTCTTTTTCTCTTCTCCTCTCCTTCTTCTGATTCTCAGGGCATTCAGAAATGAAGTGTCCAGGTTTCCTGCATCCAAAACACAATATTTCTTTAGTAGCAATTTTATCATACCTGAGCTTGTCATCATTCCTGGATGTCTTTTTTCTGAAGTCCTTTTTGCCATTTTGTAGAATCTCTTAGGAAAGAGACTCATCAATTCTTCATTGATTGTTGATGCTTCAGTCTCTTCAGCAGCTTTGAATGCTATATTTCGCTCCTTTCTTGCTGGTGGAGGATTCCTTTGTTCTACAACTTCCTTGGATTTGATGAACTGCTCATATGATTTGAGCTTTCCTAGGAGAGATTCTGTGGAAATCTTATTCAAGCTTCTGTACTCTTTGATTTGCCAGATCATGGAGTCCCATGAGCTTGGGAAGCACATTAGGATCATGTAATTCACCTCTGTGAGAGAGATGTATTTATCCAAGGTCTTCAACTCACTGATGATGGAGCTTAATCTGTTGTACATGTCACTAAATGATTTAGCTTCATCTTTCTTGAAATTCTCATACTATGAGATGAGAGTTGATCTCCTATACTTTCTCTCATCTACTGAGCCAACAATAATCTGGTTGAGAGAGTCCCAGATTGCTTTTGTAGAGGTGCATTAAGCCTTTTTTTGGAAGATGTCATCTGACATGGTTTGAGCCAATATGTTCATGGCTTTGGCATATACAATTTTTGCTTTCTTCTGTGCATCTGTCCAATCTGGAGGTGGGACTACACTCAGACTTGTTGAAGTTTAAGGAGTGGAGGCCACTCATATTGGTTGTCTTGTCAAAATTTAATTAAAAATGTCTTCATCAAAAGAGTTTTTGTATAACTTTATTCTTGTCTTCTAGATGGCAAACTTAGATAAGTTGCAAACTGGAGGTCTGATGCTTGCATAATCTTTGTTCATTCCCATGTTATGAAAATAGTCCTAAGAGAAATAAAAGATCAGATCTAACACAGAATCTTTTGGTTCAAGGCTTTGATTGTATAACCAAAGAATACTTGCTCTAATACCAGTTGAAAGAGAGAGTTAGACCTGATTTACTCTAGAGGCGGGGGGTGAATAGAGTAGTTAAAAACTTTTGCTGTTTAAAAAATAATTAGAGTAGAAAGACTAGTGAATACCAAGATTATCAGTAAGCAAGAAAACAACCTAAGTAAAATTAATCTAAAACAGAACACAGATCTAAGCTATCACAGCCACAACAAGAACAAAGAGAAAAGGGCAACCAGACAACATAAGAACTTTTATAATGGTTCCCCAACCTGGGTACATCCACTCTTCTACAACCCTGATAGGAATCCACTAACAGGTTTTGATCAGGTAACTTCCACCTTTGATCTTTTGATCAGGTGCTCAAAAACCAATCTCATGTCTTTTGGCCAAGAGACTTATAAACTAGGCTAACTTTTGAAGGGAGTTAAAACCCTATACAATGGTGTAGGAAAAAAGATCATGTTAGTCTTCTCTTTTCTCAAAAACAACTTGAGAAGACTTTGTGGATACTTGATGGTGCCAAAGCTCCCCCTGACATGTTGAAGGTTTAGGAAGATCGGAGCTTTGTTTCAGGGTGTAGGTCTTAAGTTTTGATTTATCAATGTTCAGGAATCTAGTAGACAGATGCTGAAAAGATTGTTTCTGAAGATTCCCAAATCTGAAGATGAAGAAGACTCTTGATATTTGATGAATGTTCTCCTTCAATCCTGAGTATTGACAGGGATGATAGCACTGATAGAAAACGAGAGAGCTGTAGATGACTGTGAGTTCTCTGTTCTGTATATTTGAAAAAGAGAGAGAGATCTCTTTTTAATATTCTCAATCAATTATTATCCCTTTGAAATTTGAATTACTACCTTAAATGCTGACTGATATGGAGATAACAAATGGCAGGAATAAAATATTAATGAGTTTCCCCAACTGTCCAAAATAAAATAAGCAAGTAAATATCTTGATGAATACCATAATTAATGCAGCCAATAACGGCTATATTCAGCGGAATATATGCATTAATTACTCAGGAATAATACTGCTAATAAATGTGGAAATAAAGGATCAAAAGGATAAGAAAAACTCATTTTGA
Organism: Platanthera zijinensis; assembly: GCA_039513925.1. Taxonomy (NCBI): domain Eukaryota; kingdom Viridiplantae; phylum Streptophyta; class Magnoliopsida; order Asparagales; family Orchidaceae; genus Platanthera; species Platanthera zijinensis. The sequence continues at coordinate 102,156,015 of CM077089.1, forward strand.
AACCGGGACAGATGTTGGAACCCCTAGGTTATTTGTGCTAGGATCTCTTCTTAGGTTGTGACCCATATTGTATAGAAGGGTCAAATGTTATGTGTTTCTATAGTCTAGGTCAAGTCCTTAAAGTCAACAGTACAAACGACCGGCCTCCAACATTGCCAGAGACTCAAGACTTAGAAAATTCAAGACTTACTAAAAAGGAGATCTGCGTTCGTCGAACTCCGGCCGACGATCGTCGTGATCAGCTCGACTAACCCAGAGACAGAGCTCGACGAACTTAGATCTCAGCTTGACGATCTCTGAACAAAGTGATAACTCCTCTGTCAAACTTCAGTCGACAAACTAAGAACATCAGGTCGATGAACTCTGTCCTTAGTTCGACTAACACTTCAGCTCTCAATGCCAACGAACTCTCAGCGCCAAAATTGACTCAGCGCCACAGTTCATTCAAAGCCAAAGTTTACTCAGAGCCAAATTTTATTCAACGCTCTCAACTCTATCAATGACTCAACACTATTAAATGACTCAACTCCAAAATGTTTATCAAACACTCAAAGCCAGAGGACATCTCACTCAATGCCAGATCAATACTTCAATATTTAACATCAGAAAATATTCTAAGACCTTACTGCGGACTCAGCTCGATGATCTTGGATCTCAGCTCGACGAACAGCCGTTCTCAAGTCGACGAACTTAGTGCACATAATCAGTCAGTTTATGCAGTGCAGTTGTTCGCAGAGCTCAGTTCGATGAAAGCTGATCAGAGGTCGAGAAAATCATAGGTCGACGAAAGCCATTCTCAGGTCGACCAAAGCTATTCTCAGGTCGACGAAAACTGTAAGGAATATTGTCACTTATTCTTTCCTTTTCTGTCTCCTTATCTTATACTATTATAGGCCGTTAATTCCCTGGATAATCAATTCACTTATATCCTTTGAATCGAGCCGTTACTGGCAGAATTGATTACAAATATCCCTCTTGGAATTAACTACTTATATCTCAGGACAGACATAAAATAGAATATTTGACAGCATACTTGCCGTTTTCATTTCCGAGATTCTGGCTAAACATTTATTGCAGGATTTTGAATTCAACCTTCAGGCAGCTATCATAGAAAAACATTAAAGAGTTGATAAGGAAAAAGGAAAAATAGAGAAAAGAGATATATAGAAACTTGTCTACTATCGACAACAAAGACAGAGGAAAAAGCATACAGATAAGCAAAGTGTAGTGAAAATAGCTCTCAGAAAATCTACTGCTCTCAAGAGATGAAGAAGGAACAACCATCACAATCAAGAGTCCTTCTTGCTTTCTCTCTTTGGTTTCAGGGATCTCAAGTGACAAGTTATTAAAACCAATCAAGGATCTTTGAAGAGCTAAAAGGCATACTCACCCTTTTGCAAAGCTTCCACTCCTGAACAAGTCAAGATCTCAGGAGAAGCTTTGACAATAACACAATTCCACTTAGTCTTCTCATTTTGATTTGATAAAAGAATACTTCCATCAACCTCTCTTCCACCTCTGTACAGGGTTTTAATTCCCTTCAAAATTATTCCTGGTTGCAAGTCTCCTAACAAAAAGACTTGTGGTTTGGTTTTTGAGCACCTGATCAAAAGCTCATTGGTGGCAGTCACCTGATCAAAACCTGTAGTGGATTCTTACCTAGGGTGGTAGAAGAGTGGATGTACCCAAGTTTGGGGAACCACTATAAAATTCTTGTGTTTTCTGTGTGGCTGTGTTGTTTTTCCTTTGTGCTTGTGCTGTGATATATTTTTTATTGTGTAGCTTAGTTATCTCTCTCTAGTTTATCTGCTGCATTTGTGCACCTATACACTTATACTATAATAACATATTTTATTAAAAATATTTTATATTAGTAAAACTTAAAAGATTTCAATAACTCTATTCACCCTCCCCTTTAAAGTTTTTCAGATCTTAACCTATCTTTCAATTGGTATCAGAGGGTGGTTAATCACATCATACATGCTCACACCTAGATTAATCAAGTTCCTCAGGATAAACTCTGAATAAGCTTTAGTAGTCTCTCTGATTATATTTTTTTTTCTGATATCATGGCACAAAACAAGGATTATGCAAGCACCATACCTCTAGCTTGCAACTTGCAAAAGTTTGGAATATAAAAGGCAAGAATCAAGCTGTACATGAACTCTACTGATGAGGACATTTTAATTCCATCTTGACAGGACCACCAGCTCCAGTGGCCTCTACTTCAACTCCAGCAAATCTCAGCGCAGTGCCTCCTCTAGATCAAACTGATGCACATAAGAAGGAAAAAATTGCTGATGCAAGAGCTATGAATATACTGGCCCAAACTATATCAGATGACATATTTCAGAAGGTTTATGAATGTACATCTGGCAAAGCCATTTGGGATTTCCTCAACCAAATGGTAGCAGGCTCTGCTGATGAGAGGAAGGATAGAAGATCAAACCTCATATCCCAATATGAGAACTTTAGGAAAGATGAAGCAGAATCAGTAGAAGTAATGTACAACATGCTGAGCTCCATCATCAGTGAGCTCAGAACATTGGATAAAAAAATTACTCTGACTGAGGTCAATGATAAGATACACATGTGCTTCCCAAGCACATGGGACTCAGGAATCTGGACCATCAGAGAAGGCAGAAGCATGGCTGAAATCTAAATAGAATCTTTACTTGGAAAGCTCAAATCCTATGAGCAACTGATCAAGTCAAGAGAAGCTACAGTTGAACCAAAAGCTTAAACACCTACCTAGAAGGAACAAAACTTAGCACTCAAATCTGCAGAAGAATCTCCCATCTTATCAGCCAATGAAGAACTTAGGAGTTCGCCTCTGTAGCTAGCCAATAAGGCAACCCACGGGGCAGGAAACGCAAGCTCTCTGGTCGTGCATAGTCTGGCCTATCATTCAGTGTCAGAGGCAAATAGAAGGAAAGTGGTCGCCCTAATAGAATTGATCCGTGAGCACTTAGGAAATCTGGCGTGCAAAGGTTTCCTCGGGACGAACGGAGATTGGCCCTCGAGTGCAAGGGTATAAGGGATCTTGACTGCAAGACCCACCCGTCGAGCAGGGACGAAAGTCGTCCTTAGTGATCCGTAGATGCTGAACCTGCTGCTCAGTGGGTGGTCGCAGCAGCTATAGAGAGTAAGAAGGCCTACCTGTGCACAATAGAGCTATTTGGACTTCGACCAGGTGACCAGTGCTAAACTTCCTCTTTTCCAAACGTGTGTCTAAATCTTCCATCTCAGATGCAGGAAGGAAAGAAGATAATTACCCGAAGCACAAAAGACAAGAAAGGGAGTCAAGAAGACATCAGCACAGCAAGGCCTCCTCCAGCAAGTACAAAAAGAAGGAGAAGGGCTTTGTGGATGAAACTTAGAGTGATACTAAAGATGAAACATCCTCCTCCAGCCCTAGTAAGGATGATACATAGGAAAAGAAGGCAAGAGAAGTTTGCCTTATGGCAATAGATGCTTGAAGCAGTAGATTAGATTCAGATGAATTAGAAGATGAAGAATTCCTCTCTTAAGAGGATCAGGTAATTGCTTCATATGATTTTTAGTCTAAAGAATTTCAATCTGAGTTTAAACTCTTATGTTTAGACCGAATAGGATCTGAGAAGGAAATCAAACTTCTCATGGAAAAACTGTTACAACAAGAAAAATTCATTGTTGAAAATGAAAAATTAACTGAAGAATTAAACCTGCCTAATCAACAAATAGTATTTCTCAAATCTGAATTAAGTAAGGCTAAGGAATTTGAAGAAACCTTAAATGGTAGAAGTTTACAACTGATAGATATAACTAGCACAGTTAACACAATATCTAATAATAACAAAGTAGGATTAGGAGCCTCATCTAGTGAACAAATCCTAATTCAGAAAAATCCACTATCAAAACCTATTAACTTCATTTCTGAAAGTGGAAAGAAAAACACCGAACAAGTAGAAAAAGTTAATGAAGATCTCAAACAATTAGAACTTAAGAAAACCAATCAGAAGAAGAAAAATAAACAACATGACTATGTTCAGCAAATTTCATCGAACTCAAAATGACGAAATGGGTATGGTTCGTCGAACTCAGAACGACGAACTCTGAACACAAATAATAATATAATTTATTCTTCGAACTGGGATCAACGAAACCAGTATGGTTCGTCGACCAGAGATCGACGTTTTTGGGGCTCTGAGAATGGATATCTCCATTCTTCGAGCAGAGATCGACGAACTCAATCCCGATCGTCGAGCTCAGGTCGACGAATATACTCGAATTTGTCCAATTCAGCTCATAACCAGAGTAACTTAAAAAACTGATAAACCTTTTAATCCCTTTGGTCAGTGGGTCATACCTCCTAAAAGGTATCATCCTTTATGTTATAAGGATCAACCTGAATGTTTATTCATTTCAAGCTTTAGTTATGTCAAGAAACTAGAACCCAAGGTAACCATGGTCAAAAACTGTTAATCCCTATTGTAGGTAGAAGAGAACCCTGTTACTCAAAACAAATGGTACCTAGACCGTGGTTCCTCTAAACTTATAACAGGTTACAAAGAATGTCTAATCAACTATAAAGCCATGATTGGACCAAAAGTAATCTTTTGGGACTCAGGCTTTGGACTGACAGAAGGCTATGGTGACTTCAACTATGGAGCTGTCACATTCAAGAAAGTGATCTTTGTGAATGGTCTCAAGAATAACCTGATATCAGTAAGCCAACTGTGTGATACAGGTTATCAAGTAAGCTTTACTAACTCCTTATGTCTTATCTCTTTAAACAACACAACTATTTTAACAGGAATTAGACAAGGCAACATCTACTTAGTAAATTTTGAATCAGCTAAATCTTAAATTTGCTCATTCAATTCTATTAGCATTCAAACTAACTTATAGCACAAAAGACTAGGACATGTAAACCATAAAAATATAGATAGGTTATCTAAAGACAATCTTGTTAGAGGTTTACCTTCTGGTCCCTACAATAAGGAAGGCCTCTACAGGGCTTGTCAGCTAGGAAAGTAAGCTAAATCTTGTTTTAAATCCATTAAGAAGAGTATTTCACCTTGAATCTTGTACTTGTTCCATATGGACCTTTTTGGCCTTATTGCAGTACAAAGTGTAGGAGGAAAGTCTTACACATTAGTTATTGTAGATGACTTCTCTAGATTCACATGGGTTTTCTTTTTGAGAACTAAGTCAGATACTTTTAAGGTTCTCACAGATTTTCTCAAGAATATACAGATTGAGTATTCTACTCAAGTTGCATTGATCAGAAGTGATCATGGTACTGAGTTTGAATCTCTTCTTATGCTAGATTTTTGTGAGAAGGAAGGTATCAGACATTGTTTCTTAGCTCCCAGAACTCCTCAACAAAATGGCGTAGTTGAAAGGAAGAATAGGACACTCATTGAAGCTACAGGTACATTGCTTGTAGATGCTTACATGCCTCTTTCCTACATGGCAGAAGCAGTAAACACAGCAAATTATGTCCTAAATAGAAGCCTAATATATAAACTAAAACATAAGACTCCCTATGAACTACTCAAAGGGAAGAAACCTATAATAACCTATTTTAAAGTATTTGGGTGTATATGTTATATTCACAATAATGACAAGAAACATCTTAGAAAATTTGAAGCTAAGGCTGCAATGGGAATTTTTCTAGGATATTCCAGAGTCCGCAAGGCATATACAGTGTTTAATAAATCAACACTAAAATTGAAGAATCTATGCATGTGACATCTGATGAATCTAACATGTTTTACACGGAGAGAGACATCTCTACCAACAATCATCTGCAGGTACAAAATTTGTGTGAGAGCTTGGATGATCTAAACCTTACCTCAAAGGTTGAGTCACATCCCTCTCAACAAGCTATATCAGAAGCTGAAAGTGAAGACGAGAATGTGGAAGCAGTTCAACTTCCTCCAACAGTTGATATAATTCCACAAGAGGAATAAAATCAAATAACTGTTGCTCAACCAACTTCTCCTAATAATCTTGTAATCTTTAGGGATCACCCTAGATCTCAAGTAATTGGAGACATATCAGTATGAGTGCAGATAATACATCAACTCAACCTTGATGTGATGCTTGCCTGCTTTCTCTCTCAAATTAAGCCTCAATCCATATCTGATGTAGAGCAAGATCAAAACTGGATCACTACAATGCAAGAGCAACTCTACCAGTTTGAGAGGTGTAAAGTTTGGGACTTAGTTCCAAGTTCTAAAGGCTATCCAGTAATTGGGACTAAGTGGGTATTCAGAAATAAACTTGATTCCCAGGGTGTGATAGTAAGGAATAAGACAAGGCTTGTTGCTCAAGGATACAAGCAAGAGGAAGGAATTGATTATGTTCAAACTTTTTCTCCAGTTGCTAGACTTGAAGCTATAAGAATCTTCTTAGCTTATGCAGCATTCAAGAAGTTTAAAGTCTACTAGATGGTTGTAAAAAGTGCTTTCTTAAATGGAGAACTCAAAGAAGAGGTGTATGTTGAACAATCCCCAGGTTTTATCTCTCAATCTCATCCCTCCTATGTTTTTAAATTGCATAAGGCTCTCTATGGTTTAAAACATGCTCTAAGAGCTTGGTATGAGAACTTAGCCAACTTTCTTTTAGAGCATGGTTGATAGAACCCATTTTATAAAATTGCATCATGATAAAATTCTATTAGTATAAATATATGTAGATGACATAATCTTTGATTCTACTGATCCAAATCTGTGTAAAAGATTTTCTGATCTAATGCACTCAAGGTTTGAGATGAGTAGAATTGGTGAGTTATCATATTTTCTTAGTCTCCAAGTGAAACAAACCCCTGAAGGAATCTTCATCTCTCAGTATAAATATGCTAAAGAGCTTATTAAGAAGTTTGGGATGAATGATGCCTCTATCATGAAAACTTCCATGGATGCCAATGCTGTTATAGATGCTGATGAATCTGGAAAACCAGTTGATCAGACAAGTATAGGGCCATTATTAGATCCCTACTGTACTTAACAGCAAGCAGACAAGACATTATGTTTGCCACATGTCTTTGTGCTAGGTTCCAAGTGAACCCTAAAGAATCTCACCTTATTTTCTTAAAAAGGATTTTGAGATATATATATGGTTGTCAAGATTTAGGAATCTGGTATCCAACAGAATCAGCATTTGTGTTAACTGGATTCTCTGATGCTGATTATGTAGGATGCAAAGTATACAGGAAAAGCACCTCTAGAACTTGTCAGTTCCTTGGTGACAGACTTGTATCTTTGTTCTATAGAAAGCAAACATCTGTTTCAACATCCAGGGCTGAAGCTATGTATATGGCTGCAGGCAGTTGCTGTTCATAGATTTTATTGATACAAAATCAACTACTGGATTATGGTGTCAACTTAAATAATTCAACTATACTGTGTGATAATACAAGTGCTATTTCCATTGCACAAAATCTAGTATTTCATTCTAAAACTAAGCATATAGATATTAGACATCATTTCATTAGAGAGTGTGTTAATAAACAAAAGATTAAACTTGAATTTATCTATACTGATTTGCAAAGAGCAGATATATTCACCAAGCCATTAGACTCATCCAAGCATATGTTCTTTGTACATCTGCTTGGTATGATAAATGGTCAGGATTTAATCTAATGCTCTGTCGATAGTAAAAGAATTATCTCTGTTCGTCGACCTGAGATCGACGAACTGATAACTGTTCTTGAGAATTTTAGTCGAACTAAGATCGAGAAAATCTCCTAGTATAGATCATTCGTCGGCCAAAGATCGACGAATTCTATCTCAAAAAGGTTTTTGCAAACGACGAAAACTTTCCCTCTCTTCGTCCTTAGATCGACGAACTTTTTCCCTTTATGAAGTTTTTGTCGACCTGAGATCGAAGAATCTTATGTTACCGTCGGATTGAGATTGGCGGTTCATATTCCAAAAACATTTATTAAGGATTTCTTTTTCGACCTCAATCCCGGGCTCTCAGAATTTCCCCTCCTGCACTTGATCTTGTGATTTCTTTTGCAGGTGCTCACTCTCCCTCATTCGATCTAAAATTCATAAATGGCAGCTACTGGATAAATCGGTATGAATTTCAATCATAGTTTTGATATCGACTTCGACTCATTTCAACAGTCCGATCAAGTTTTCCTTGACATTATACAGTTATTCGAGGAACAAAAACTGAAGCAGTTGATGACTGAAAGGATCAAGAAACCTATAACTGAAATCAAGGAATGGGTTAGTTCTTCATTCTTAACTGATACTGAAATGACTGGGACTATCAGCGAAAATCAGGTGATTCTTACTCCCACCATTCTCTCAGAACTTTTTAATTTGAATACTGGAGAAGATGATCTAGAAATAGATCATAAGGAATATGAGGACATGCTGACTGTTATGGGTTACTTCGGCGAAAACCCTAACAAATTGCTTAAGAAAAATTTCTCCCAGGCATATAAATTTTTTTCAGATGTCGTTGGGAAGGTGCTTTTTGCTAAGCATACAACACATGACAACATATCCAGGCAACAGTTCCTGGTTATGGCTGCTTTGGTCAGTAAGAAAAATGTGAACTGGGCACAGATCTTGTTTGACTTAATCAGGAAAAAGAATAGCAAAAAGGAGGTTTGCTATGGAAGAATCTTGGGCTTTTTCCTGAAAGCAAAGGCTAATGAACTGCTTGTATCTCAGACCACATTCATTAATGCCTTTAAGAGGCTCTCATCTGACCTCTTTCGTAGATGGGAGAGGACTATCACAAGCCATCTAAGGGCAATTCCTCCTCTAAAACTTCTGAAAATACAAGAGCTGCACCAGCCTCTCCCCACCCCACTAAAGGGCTTATCTACACCCCTCCACCTCCTCCTGCCCCTCAAGTTCCATCCCAACCTCAAGTCCAACCAACTACACCCTCCACTACAATTCTAATACATACCCCAACACCTCCAGTATCTCCAATTCATTCTACACATATACCATCAAATCCTTTTTCCCCTCAGCATGACACATCAATACCAACACCTCCCCAATCTCCACCTCCATCTCATATTTCTGATCTCCCATATTTCAATCTGTTATCATACCCCCTAAAAACTCCTTCTCCCTAACATAAATCCCCTCCAGACACTTCAATTCCACTTACTCCACCAGCACATACCATCAATACAACTATCCACCTTCCATCATCTTCTGCCAACACCTCTGCCTCAATAACTTTGGATCCCTCAATCATCCAACCACTATTTGAACTCCTTAAACCCCTCCTCCAAACCATCATAGCAGAGTCAATTTCCCCTCTTGCTGGCTCCATCTCATCTCTTTCTGCTCAAATCTCTGCCCTCACCTCTACCCTCTCTTCATATGGGGGCCTGGCTTCAGTATCTACTGAAACCAGGCAGGGGGAGATATTTGATGATGAAGTAGCCGCAGCAGTAGAACCAGCAATTATATCAGAAGCAGCAGAACCAGCAGCAGTAGGAGGAACTGACATTGATATGGAAACAGACTTCTTGAATTCTCTTGAACATGATATGGAAACAAATGATGCAGAGATACCTGACTCAGTAGTAGATGTATATAATCAATGTACAAATATTGTAGTATCCAATGCTCAAGAGACCATCTTGCTAGAAGTTCTGCCTGGAAGGGTCTACTTTATCAAATCTAAAGTAAATCTAGATACTTTGCTGAAAATCTTTTGATCTCACATTCATTTCTGCCTCTCCTTCCCCACTCCATCATCAAGAGAAATTTTATGCTACACTTCCCCTATAAGCTCAGAAGTATTAGATACTGTAAAGAAAAGTTTGATAGTTCCTCCAAAAGTACTGTATGAACAAAGATCTAGCCCTCCTAGGCCATCCTATATCATGGATGATAGCCCCCTCCTTAATCTGGATGATCTAATAAATCAGGACATTGCTATGGAAGCTGAAGCAGCTTATACTGAAGTTGTTCCCACTCCAATAAGTAAAGAAATTCCCAAGAATATACTAAAACAGATAGATGATGTGTATGACAACCCTCAGTCATCTTTTGATGATGATGAGGAGGATGATGACTCTGATGAAGAACCTCAGTGGAAGAAAATCTCAAAGAAAAGAAAAGCTCCTCCTCCTGCTCCAAAAATAAATCCAACAAATGACACTCCCTATTACATTCTGCATAATGTAACTCCTTATAATGGTATGCCAGCATGGATGTGGCTATCCAAAAATGAGCAAAAGAACAGAAAGAAGAGAAGAAGGCATTCTCCTCCACCACAAAAGTTCAAAAGGGATCAACCTCCTCCTCTTCCTCCAGCTACAGGTGCCTTAGGAACCATATCTCAAAGATGAGATGCTTTTTCCAAGCCTACTCTTACCAAAACCTATCAGAGGCAAGGAAGTCCATCTCAATCTTTTAGAGGTAGTCAACACCAACAAAGACATCAGTCATCTTCTAGATGTTCATTCAAAGCTCAGCAGTTTTCTCCCCAACCAACATTCTCTCCTCCTCCATCTACTACCAAAGCTAACAGCCCTGAAGGACCTCCAATTCAAGCCTATGATCCTGAAACTAGTCCAACCACCAAAATGGCTAGATTCAAAGAATCTGTGGCTCTATCTCAAATCAGGCAAGCTAGAGAAAAAGGTCAAGATTGCTCTCAGTTCTCAACTATGTCAAGCTACTGGAAGAAAGAGATTGAAAGATATTAGGTGGGAAAATTGTTCAATTTTGATGAATACATGAATCTACATCCTGAAGCTGTGGTTCCAAGAACCACCTCTCAAAAGACTCTTGGAGATGCTGATATGAAAATGACTATGAGGCAAGCTCAAGATCCAAACAGGATAATCAAATTTGCAAAGTCTTCTGATTCTCACAAGAACATTTAGATTGTATATTTTTATTTTTTTTGTTTGTTGTTTCTATATTTATTGTGAACAATTTGAGTGCATAGCTTTATAAAGGTACTGATAGCTTATTTATTCTATCAGTTATCTAAATTTTATGCTATGGTTACCTCATTTTGAATTGTAGTCTCTATATGTTTTTGTTTGAAGTGACCTCACCCAAATAGGGGGAGATTGTTGGAACCCCTAGGTGATTTTGGCTAGGTTCTCTTCTTAGGTTGTGACCGATATTGTATAGAAGGGTCAAATGTTATGTGTTTCTAGAGTCTAGGTCAAGCCCTTAAAGTCAACAGTACAAAGGACTAGCCTCAAACACTGCCAGAGACTCAAGACTTAGATAATTCAAGACTTATTAAAAAGGAGATCTTCGATCGTCGAACTCCGGTCGACGATCATCGTGCTCTGCTCGACTAACCCATAGACAATTCTATCAGCTGAGCTCGACGAACTTAGATCTCAGCTCGACGATCTCTAAACAAAGTGATAACTCCTCTGTAAAACTTCAGTCGACGAACTAAGAACATCAGGTCGACAAACTCTGTCCTCAGTTCGACTAACACTTCAGCTCTCAAAGCCAAAGAAGTCTCAGCGCAAAAATTGACTCAGCGCCACAGTTCATTCAATGCCAAAGTTTACTCAGAGCAAAATTTCACTCAACGCTCTCAACGCTATCAATGACTCAACACTCTTAAATGACTCAACTCCAGAATGGTGATAAAACACTCAAAGCCAGAGGACATATCACTCAATGACAGATCAATACTTCAACATTCAACATCAGAAAATATTCTAAGACCTGACTGCAGACTCAGCTCGACGATCTTGGATCTCAGCTCGATGAAAAGCCGTTCTCAATCCGACGAACTTATTGCACAGAATCAGTCAGTTTATGCAGTGTAGTTGTTCGCAAAGCTCAATTCGACGAAGGCTTATCAGAGGTCGACGAAATCACAGGTCGACGGAAGCCATTCTCAGGTTGACGAAAGCTGTTCTCAGGTCGATGAAAACCTTAAGGCATATTGTCACTTATTCTTTCCTTTTCTATCTCCTTATCTTATACTATTATAGGCCGTTAATTCCCTGGATAATCAATGCTCTTATATCCTTTGAATCGAGCCGTTACTGGCAGCATTGATTACAAATATACCTCATGGAATAAACTACTTATATCTCGGGACAGACATAGAATAGAATATATGACAACATACTTGCCGTTTTCATTTCCGAGAATCCGGCTAAACATTTATTGTATGATTTTTATTTCAACCTTCAGGCAGCTATCATAGACAGACAAAAAACAGTTGATAAAAAAACAAAAAATACAGAAAAGAGATATATAGAAACTTGTGTGCTATAAACAACAAAGACAGAGGAAAATGCATACAGACAAGTAAAGTGCAGTGAAAATAGCCCTCAGAAAATCTTCTGCTCTCAAGAGAAGAAGAAGGAACAACCATCACCATCAAGAGTCCATCTTCCTTTCTCTCTTTGGTTTCAGGGATCTCAAGTGACAAGTTATTCAAATCAGTCAAGGATCTCTGAAGAGCTAAAAGGCCTACTCACCCTTTTGCAAAGTTTCCACTCCTGAACCAGTAAAGATCTCAGGGGGAGTTTTGAAAACAACACAAATCCACTTAGTCTTCTCATTTTGATTTGAGAAAAGAAAACTTCCATCAACCTCTCTTCCACCTTTGTACAGGGTTTTAATTGCCTTCAAAATTATTCCTGGTTGCAAGTCTCCTAACCAAAAGACTTGAGGTTTGGTTTTTGAGCACCTGATCAAAAGCTCATTGGTGGCAGCCACCTGATCAAAATGAAAGTGAGGGGATAAGATACTTATTACTACAGAGGGGGGGTGAATAGAGTATTCAAAAATTAAGAAGACTCTAAACACTTCTCTTGAGCTATTAACGGAAAATAAAAACTAAAAGCTTTATACTAAAAGTCTATCAGAGTGTAGTGAAAAATAGAAGATGCTAACTAAAGTTTCAATTAAGCATATGTCCTAACACATCAACTAGCAACCTAGTTATATCTATCACAGCCACAGTGCAATGATTAAAGTAAATAACCAGACAACACAAGATAATTATAGTGGTTCCCCAATTGGGTACATCCACTCTTCTACCACCTTGGTAGGAATCCACTATAGGTTTTTGTTCAAGTGCCCTGCCACCACAAGATCTGCTGCAGGTAGATCTAGAGACCCTTTGAGCTTTTGATCAGGAGCCCAAAATCCAATAGGTTTTTGATCAGGTGCCCTATCACCAACAGTTCACTTTTGAAGGGAGTAATAACCCTTTTATATGAGCTTAAGGGAAAGAGTTGAAGGCGTCTTCTCTATGTTCAGAGAAGCTAGTGGATTACTCTTAGAAAATCAAAGCTCCCCCTTGCTTAGAGAATTTCCAGGAAGTAGCTTTTATTCAGGGTGAAGGATATCCAAATTGCTTGAGTAGACTTTCTGATGCAGCCTTGAAAAATACTCTAGCTTTTGAATGAATGTTCTTCTTCAGTAGCTTTTGTAATCTACAGCAATGATGTTCAGCAATCTGGGAGTGATCTTCTTCTTGAAAGCTTGAGCACTGTGAATTGATTTTCCTGAAGACATGATGAACTCAGGAAGAAGAAGCACTTTTTCTTTTTCTCTAGAGAATTCTGGTTCTGTGTCTCTATAATTATATTGTGTTGTTGTATATTGAATTCAACTGACTGCACTGATAATATAGAATCTTTTCTTCTTTGAATAATGCCTCGAGCCCTGCACTAAAAGATCTTTCCAAATAATACAATAAAAAAATTAAAGAAACTACGCCAGAAATCTTCTTTGTCATTCCCAAAAAGGAATTAAGGATATTAAAATATCCTATCAAATTGACTTTATAAATTTGCATAGGAAGCAAGGCATAACGGCTATATTACAGCTATTAGAAAAACACAGTTTCCTCTAATAAAACAAACGACTTTATTCTGTCAAAATCTCTCAATTAATGCACAAGGAATATTGCAAATAAGCAAAGGAATATAGGCATTAAATTAAGCAGAATATCTGAATAACATATGTCTTAAACATGAGGAAATAAGTCAATAATTCAAATGAAAAGAATACAAATAATAGCAGACAGAAAACATCGACCAGAGAACGAAGATCGTCGATGTTAACAAGCAGATTGTCGACCTGTAGAAAAACTATCTTCACAAAAATTATCGACCAGGGCAACACGATCGTCGATCTGAGCAAGCAGATCGTCGATCCCACTTCAGAGTTCATATGACTCTCAGAACGACGATCATCAATCGAAGATCGTCGAGCAATGTCGACTATTGTCGAACACAAAACTACTAAACCAAATTCTAATTCCAAACCTTCCTCAACTAGCCTAGCCTGAGGGAAGACTAACATTTAGTCTCACCATTGACCATAGATAAATCTTGGGTCAATTGTGCCTAATAGAGATGATATAGCCCAAATAAAAACTAAGGATCCAACAATCTCCCCCTATTTGGGTGATTTCACTCAAACAAAATAAATCTAATACAAGCAGATAAGAATAAATAATAATAGATATATCAGCAAACATATTTTAATAAATCAGATTAGACAGAACAAATAACATAGTCAATTATCAATAGAGTCTGAAGGAAGAATATAAGTAGCAGGAGAGAAAGTAATTTTTCTTCTTGGATCAGATTCATCATTCTTTGATAGCTTCGAGTCCTATTCTCCAATAATCTTTAGTTCCCTGCTTTAGGCAGAACAACTTCAGGGTGTTTTTCCATATACTTGGAAGCATCAAAGACCTCTGATTTGACTTGAAATATGTGCAATTCTTTCTTTCTGTATTTTGACATGGTAGAAAATCCTGAGATATCTTTTCCTTCAGCTTTAGCTTTCCTGATCTGAGCAGTTCCCACTAATTCTAAAAGTCTGGCAATTTTGAAGTTTGGATCAAGCTCTTGACTTTCATAGGCATGTTCATCAGAAGGATCCAATGGATTTATAGTCTTGAATTTTACTAATTGAGTTAAGAAACTCTCAGTTTAAACTTGAACTGGCTTGACATTTATATCTGCTGGCTCTTGAATTATAAGACTGGATGAAGGAGCAAACTCTGCAAACTTTTTTCTTGATTTATCAGAAAATATAACTCTTTTTCCTTTGAAATTTATTGGTTTGGCCTGAGCAGGTTTTTCCTTTGAAGGTGATCTAGGGGCTGGAGGAAGAGAGAAGGTGGGTTGTTGATATAAAACTTCCTTAACTTGCTCTCTTTGAATGTTTGACTTTTTAGACTGCCTCTTATCACTAAAACTGCTTGGAGGAGGTTGCCTTCCCTTTCTCTGATAGGTACAGGACTGATTTTGCCTGGCTGAAGGAGCAGAAGATCTGGGAGCAATATTTCCTGAGGCACCAACAGACGGAGGAGGAGGAGGAGGACCTCTCTGAATTCCCTTGGGAGGAGAGTACTTCCTACTCTTCATCCTTGCTTTCTGTTCATTCTTAGAGTACCACATCTAAGCCTCAAAATTTTTAGCTTTAGGATCAATTCCTTTCAAAATGTAGTAGGGAATATCATTATCTGGATTAGGAAGAGCTGGAGTTGTGGCTCTCCTTTTCTGTTGAGCAGACCTTTTCTTTTTCTTATTACTATCAAAATCATCAGAATCTTCATCTTCATACTCAGAATGTGAGGGTTGAGGTTCTGTGTACATATCATCAATTTTCTTTAACATAGCCTCCTCTTTCTCTTTAGCTTGCAGAAGAGCTTTTTCTTTTTCTTCTTCTGGAACTGTTTCTTGAGCAGCAGAATTCCATTTAGCTTCTAAGAAAGATATTATAATTCCTTCTAGATATCAAACAGCAACAGGAGTAGAAATCTCCTCAAGATAAACTTTGAAAGCAAAATTTGCTTCAGCTATTATTTCAGAAATAACAAAGCTATCCAAAAATTGAAGACACATTGGTCTCTGGTAGCACATAATGGCCTGAATAGGATCAAAAGAACAAGGGGAGGAGATAGGATTATGAAGGACTCCATAGGATGACTCATCATCTTAGTTAAGGAATGCATCAAGTTCCTCTTCCATAACTACTGGAGCATCTAAATCTTTAACTATCCTCTGAACATAATCTAGAACAACTGCATCTAGAACTGGAACTGAAAATCTTTCTGACTCTGAACATCTTTCTAACTCCGTAGCAGGGCCTGAATTATCTTCATCAAGCACCTCCCCCTGCCTGGGTTCAGTGAAAACTAAACCCAGGCCCCTAGATGAAGAAGGGACTGTGAGGGTAGAAATGGAGGCTGCAAGAGAAGAGATAAATAGAGCAAGAGGGGCAATGGCCTCAGCTATCATGGTTTTGATGGAATGAGTTATGAAGTGAAGGACAGTTGCAATTAATTTTGGTGAGATTTGAAATTATGGAGGAATGATGGAGGGGGAATCATCAGAATTAATATTCTTCTGAACTGGGGTTTCAGTATTTGGAGAATAATGATGAGATGGATGATCAACAGCTGGTGAGGGATGATTTGAGGTAGCTGGGGAATGAGATGGAGAAAGCAGATTGAACAAAGATTCTAAATTTAGATTTAGAATCTCAGTTATGTGAGCTGGTGTTGGAGAAGCAGGTAGAGATGAATGGTTCCTAGAAGAAGAAGGAATGTCAATGGAGGTGGATGGCAAGGAGGAGGAAGCAGGGATTTCTTCACTAGGGTGGGAAGTGGCTTCAGAAGCCCTTGTGCCCTGAGATTTTATAGGGGCAGACTTAGCCTTTGAAGGTTTCTGAATGACCCTTTTCCATTTAGAAAACAGAGAAGAATCAATCCTTTTGCTGGCATTGATCGCTGTAGGAGCAGAGCCTAACAGTTGGGAAGCTTTCTAAGAGAAAGAACCCGATAAGCCTTGCTTGTGTTACCTCTTTCTTGTTGTTCTTCTTCCTGATCAAATCAAATAGCAGACCAGCCCAGTTGATTTCTTTCTTATTCACGAGAGGTGACATCAAGGCAAACTGATGTCGGTTGATGTTATCATGGGAGGAATGCTTTCGAAGCAACACTTTTCCAACTAGATTTGCCAGAAACTTGAATCCAAAGGATAAGTTTACCTTCAAGAGCTTGGATGGGATGCCTTTTGCATGACCCATTTCCAACAACATCCTTCTGTACTCAGCAGAATCTTGCTCATACACATCAGAGCTATTCTTTAACTCAAAAATTTCAGTCAGAATTTCTAGAGTAAGAGTTACCTCCACACCGCTGATTGATCCTTTCATCTATTTGTCATCAGAAGACGATGTATAAACCCATTCTTTGATTTCTGATAAGTGCAGTTTGAGCTTTGAGGACATGAGTTTCTTAAGATCTTGATCTTCACACAACTGCAACATTTCCTGGAAAACTTGTTCGCAGTCTCTAAAAGACTCGAAATCAACACTGAAGCCTGCATCGAACTTCATCACGGATAGGGTTGCATAGGAAATCTCCATTTGATCAATGAGAGTACCTGAATCAAGAACAAACACAGAGAGAGAGAGAGAGAGAGAGAAGAGAAAGCGCGGGACGAGAGCTCAAAACAAGCCTGGAAGCAGAATACTAAAAGGTGAGCTCCGTCGACGATCTTCAGACCTAAATAGACGATCGTTTAGAAATAAACGAAAGTCGTCGATCTCTGAATGAAGATCAAGAGAATCGGTCGTCGATCATCGATCGACGATCGATTTCCAAAGCAGAGTCGTCGATCATTGATCGACGATTTCTGTCTCTAAAAGCAAAGAGCTATCGTAGACCAAGGGTCGACGATATAGCTCAACTTGTTCGACGATCTTTGAATACCGTTCGACGATCTTAGAATAGATTTCTACTTAGCAGATTTTTCACTTAGTCTGATCCATTCATCATGCGTAGTTTATTCAAAAAGAATAGATGTTTCTATTCATCTAAAGTCTTTGTGAAAATATCACTTCTCTGAAGATCTGTGGGTATAAACTCGAGATTTATCTTATTCTTGTCAACATAGTCTCTAAGAAAATGGTGTCTAATGTCAATGTGCTTAGTCCTAGAATGGTGCACAGGATTTTGTGCTATAGAAATAGCATTGGTACTGTCACACATAATTTTGGAGTTTTTGCGTGTGTACCAATAATCCAAGAGTTGATTTTGAATCCACAAAATCTATGAACAACAATTAGCAGCTGTTATATATTCAGCCTTTGCCGTTGAAGATTAAACAGAAGTCTGCTTTTTGCAAAACTATAAGACTAATCTCTCACCTCGGAACTGACAAGTACCTGAGGTGCTCTTCCTGTCAACTCTACAGCAAGCATAGTTAGCATTTGAGTATCCAATTAACTCAAATTATGATTCAGTTGGGTACCAAAGTCCTAAATTTGGGCATCCCTTCAAGTATCTTAAGATTCTCTTAAGAAGAGTTAAATGAGATTCCTTGGGGTTGACCTGAAATCTTGCACATAGGCATGTGGCAAATATTATATCAGGCCTACTTGCAGTTAGATATAATAGGGAACCAACAATGGCCCTATAATTTTTCTGATCAACAGGCTTTCCCTTATCATCAGAATCAATAACTACATTAGTATCCATAGGAGTGTGCATTGCTGAAGCATCTGCCATCCCAAACTTCTTTACCAATTCCTTGGTATATTTAGATTGGGAGATGAAGATGCCATCAGAATCGTGTAACACTTGGAGACCAAGTAAATAAGACAGCTCACCCATACTACCAATCTCAAACTTAGAATGCAATAGGTCTAAGAACCTTTTCCATAGTTTGGGATCAGTGGAACCATATATAATGTCATCCTCATAGATTTGAACTAACAGGATTTTGTCCTTGTGGTGCTTCATAAAAAGGGTTCTATCAACTATTCCTCTTAAAAACTTATATTTTAATAGGAAACTAGCTAGAGTCTCATACCATGATCTAGGTGTCTGCTTAAGTCCATACAGAGCTTTTTCAAACATAAAAACATGTGAGGGATGAGTTGATGAAATAAAACCAGGGGGTTGTTCAACAAATACCTCTTCCTTTAGCTCACCATTTAGGAATGCACTCTTTACATCCATTTGGAACATCTGAAACTTCATGTAGGCTGCATATGCTAGAATGATCCTTATTTCCTCTAGCCTTGCAACAGGAGCAAAAGTCTGATCATAGTCTATGCCTTCTTCCTGTCTGTAGCATTGTGCTACAAGCCTTGCTTTATTCCTTATGATAATTCCTTGAGCATCCAACTTATTTCTAAACACTCATTTGGTGCCTTTAACCAGTTAGCCTTTTGGTCTTGGTACCAACTTCAAAACATTATACCTTTCAAATTGGTTTAGCTCTTCTTGTATAGAAATGATCCAGTGGGGACCTTGCTCATCATCTTTTATGGTTAAGGGCTCAATATGAGACAGAAAACAAGCAAGCATCACATCTTGACTTAGTTGATGTCTAGTTTTCACACCAGTTGAAATGTCTCCATTCAATTGAGATGTAGGATGATCTCAAAGTGTGACATAATCAGTTGGTGGTATGTGATCTTCAACAGCAGTTTGAATCAATTCCTTAGGTGGAGTTAGATTGGCTGTTGGTAAAGTTACAATCATTTCTACCTGATCTTCATCACTGTCTGAATCAGACAACTGAGGAGCTAGTTGAATCCCCTGATGGAGTTTTAGATCATCCAAATTCTTGCATAATTCAGGTACCTACAAAGAACTACTGGAGGAAGTATCCTTCTCTTTGTAAAACATCTTGGATTCATCAAGGGATACATGTACTGACTCTTCAATTTTCAAAGTTGAATTATTAAAAACCCTATAGGCTTTGCTTACATGGGAATATCTTAGAAAGATTCCCATTGAAGCCTGTGCCTCAAACTTTCTAATGTATTCTTTGTTATTGTTGTGAATGTAAACTAGACAGCCAAAAATTCAAAAATAATCTATTTTAGGTTTCTTTTCTTTAAGAAATTCATAAGGAGTCTTCCCCTTTAGTTTATATATCAAACTCCTATTCAGTACATAGTTAGCTGTGCTAACTGCTTTTTCCCAAAAGGATAGAGGTACATTAGCATCAACTAACAATGTTCCTGCAGCTTCAATCAGGGTTCTGTTTTTCCTTTACACTACCCCATTTTGTTGAGGAGTTCTAGGAGCAGAGAAGTTATGTCTGATACCTTCTTTCTTACAGAATTCTTGCATAAGAAGAGAATCAAACTCTGTCCCATGATCACTTCTGATCAGGGCAATGTGAGTATTGAACTCAATCTTTATACAATGTAGAAAGTCTGTAAGAACATTAAAGTTATCAAATTTACTTCTCAAGAAGAACACCCATGTGAACCTAGAGTAATCATCTACAGTAACTAGGGTATAGAATTTCCCTCCTAGACTTTGTACAGGTATTGTACCAAAAAGATCCAAGTGCAATAGGTACAGAATTCTAGGTGAATCACTTTTATTTACCGATTTGAAACTATTTTTGGTTTGCTTGCCTAGCTGACAAGCCTTGCATATGCCTTCCTTCTTGTAGGGGCAAGAGGGCAAACCTCTAACAAGGTTGTATTTAGATAACCTTGATATATTCCTGAGGTTAACATGACCTAGCCTTCTATGCCACAAAGTATTATTGCTACTCACTTCATTAAATAAACGGATTTTAGAAGAAGTGGAATTAAAGTCTATAACATATATATTTCCTTGTCTAATGCTTACTAAAACAGTTTTATTATTCAAAGTAATATTGCACAGAGTATTAGAAAACCAAACATGATAGCTAGCATCCCAAAGCTGACTTAATGAAATGAGATTGTGCTTCAGTCCTGTGACATAAGCTACCTTCTTGAAAGTCACTGACCCTATGGTGAATTTGCCATATCCTTCTGTCTGACCACAGCTGAAATCACAAAAGACCACTTTTGGTCCCAACTTTGCTTTGAAGCTTGACAGGTTCTCTTTGTTTCCAATCATATGCTTGGAGCATTCACTATCCAAATATCACTTGTCCTGAGTGATAGGATAGGTCTTCACCTGCAATAAGATAGATTAAACATTGTGAACCCAGGTAATCTTGGGTCCATTGTTCTTTACATAAGAAAAACTAGAAATAAAAGAATATGCTGGTTGAGGGTGATATCCTAAGGGATGACATCTCCTAGCTGGGATAATCTAATTAGCAGACCTAGGGTTGCTATTAAACTTATTATTTCTATTAGCATTGTTGTAATTCTGGAAATTTAGTTCTGATCATCGATCGATGTTCGACGATCGGTACCCAGATCGTCGATCTTGGTTTACATAAAAAGATTCTTGATTCCACGATCGTCGATCTCTGTTCGACGACTCAGGCTGAGATCGTCGATCTCTCATTGCCAAGTAGTTATACCCAGCAGGTGAGTTCAGAGATCGTAGATTGTCGTTGGACTATGGGTTCAGCGATCGTCGATGGGCGTTCGACGATTTTTGTATTTCTATGAATTTTTGTTTCCTTTTGTCTCCCTTAATCTTATTTAAGGTTTTCTTATCCATTTGAATAACCTCAGTGTTAAGTATTCCCTTTTCACAAACAAATTTTACTAGAGTTGATAGATTATATTCAAGGAGCAATGGGGGTTCACTAGGTGAGGCACCTAAGCCTAACTTATTGTTGTCTGTCCTAGTGTTGGTTATGCTTGTGATTTCTAGCAACTTAAGGCTTTTGCCATTAAGTGAATCTTCAAACCTTTTAGCTTTGGCTAGTTTTAATTTAAGAAAATTAATTTCTTCAGATGCTTTAGTGAGTTCAGATTCTAACCCAATGTTTTCACTAGATAGAGATTCTGATCCAGCTAATTTATCTCAAAGAAATTTAATTTCCTTTTTTGAGCTAAGTAAATCTAGGCAAAGAGTTTTAATTTAATGCTTAAATTATTCAGAGGTAAAATCATAAGATGCAATTACCTGATCTTCATTAGACAATTCATCCTCCTCATCTTCAGTCATCTCTACAGCTGAGTTACAACTGCAGGCATTCATTAGACAATTCATCCTCCTCTTCTTCATCATCTTCACTGGAGTGGGAGGAAGATGAGTCTTCTTCAGTATCACTCTAGGTCTTTGCAACAAGACCTTTCTCTTTCTTCTTGTACTTGTGATAGGATGTCTTGGAGTTGTTCTTCTCATGTTCCTTTTCTTTTCTTATTTCCTTATGCTTTGTCTCTGGACACTCAGGGAGAATGTGTCCAGGCTTCCTGCATCCATAATAAATAATTTCTTTAGATGGGATTTTATCATACCTTGGCTTGTCATCATATTTTGATGACTTTCTTCTGTTATCCTTTCTTCCCATCTTGTAAAACCTCTTGGCAAAGAGTGCCATCAGTTCTTCATTTTATTGAGTCACTTTGGACTCATCATTAGCCTTAAGAGCAAGGGTTTGCTCTTTCTTTGTTGGAGTAGGTGCTTTAGCTTCAGCTTCAGCTTCCCTGGTCTTTAGTACTTGCTCAAATGATTTGAACTTTACAAGGAGAGCTTTAGTTGAGATCTCTGTTGTACTTCTGGATTCCTTGATTGGCCAGATTCTGAGATCCCAAGTGCTGGGGAAGCACATCAGTATTTTTTCATTGACTTCTATCAGTGTAATCTCCTTATCAAGTGTCCTCAGCTCATTGATGATGGAGCTGAGCCTTGTGTACATGGCTTCTACAGTCTCAGCCTCTTCTTTCTTGAAGTTCTCATATTTGGATATGAGGTTGGACCTTCTGTCCTTCCTCTTATCAGCTGATCCATCTACAATCTGATTCATTGAGTCCCACATTGCTTTTGCTGAGGTGCAATCAGCCACTTTCTGGAATGTCTCATCAGACATAGTCTGAGCAAGAATATTCATAGCTTTGGCATCAGCTATCTTGGCCTTCTTGTAAGTGTCATTATAGTCAGGAGGTGGCACTGCACTGAGATTTGTAGATGTTGGAGCAGTAGCTGCAGCAGGTGGTGTTGGTGGCCCTGTTAAGATAGAGGAAAAAATATCTTCATAAATAGAGTTCATGTAAAGTCTAATTCTTGCCTTCCAGATGCCAAACTTGGCTAAGTTGCATACTGGAGGTCTGGTGCTAGAGTAATCTTTGTACTGGGCCATGAATCTAACGTGAGTGTATGGTATCAAAGTATCTTATCACAAGATCTTTTGGTTCAGGTGTTAGCCTGTTCAACCAATCAACCTTGGAATGGTTAAGCTGTTGAATAACCAACCTCCCTCTGATACCAATTAAAAGTGAGGGGATAAGATACTTACTACTCTAGAGGGGGGTGGGGGGGGGGGGTGAATAGAGTATTCAAAAATAAAGAAGACTCTAAACACTTCTCTTGAGCTATTTGCGGAAAATAAAAACTAAAAGCTTTATACTAAAAGTCTATCAGAGTGTAGTGAAAAACAGAAGATTCTAACTGAAGTTTAAGTTGAGCATATGTCCTAACACAACAACTAGCAACCTAGTTATATCTATCACAGCAACAGTGCAATGATTAATATAAACAACTAGATAACACAAGAGAATTATAGTGGTTCCCCAATTGGGTACATCCACTCTTCTACCACCCTGCTAGGAATCCACTACAGGTTTTTGTTCAGGTGCCCTGCCACCACAAGATCTGCTGCAGGTAGATCTAGAGACCCTTTGAGCTTTTGATAAGGAGCCCAAAATCCAATAAGTTTTTGATAAGGTGCCCTATCACCAACAGTTCACTTTTGAAGGGAGTAATAACCCTTTTACAGGAGGTTAAGGGAAAGAGTTGAAGGTGTCTTCTCTGTGTTCAGAGAAGCTAGTGGATTTCTCTGAGAAAATCAAAGCTCCCCCTGGCTTAGAGAATGTCCAGGAAGAAGCTTTGCTTCAGGGTGTAGGATCTCCAAATTGCTTGAGCAGACTTTCTGATGCAGCCTTGAAGAAGACTCTAGCTTTTGAATGAATGTTCTTCTTTAGTAGCTTTTGCAATCTACAGCAATGGTGTTCAGCAATCTGGGAGTGATCTTCTTCTTGAAAGCTTGAGCACTGAGAATTGATTTTCCTGAAGACAAGATGAACTAAGGAATAAGAAGAACTTTTTCTTTTTCTCTTGAGAATTCTGGTTCTGTGTCTCTTGAATTGTATTGTGTTGTTGTATATTGAATTCAAACGACTGCACTGATAATATAGAAACTTTTCTTCTTTGAATAATGCCTCGAGCCCTACACTAAAAGATCTTTCCAAATAATACAATAAAACAAATAAAGAAACTGCGCCAGAAATCTTCTCTGTCATTCCCAAAAAGGAATTAAGGATATTAAAATATCCTATAAAATTGACATTATAAATTGGCACAGGAAGCAAGGCATAACGGCTATATTATAGCTGTTAGAAAAACACAGTTTCCTCTAATAAAACAAACGACTTTATTCTGTCAAAATCTCTCAATTAATGCACAAGGAATATTACAAATAAGCAAAGGAATATAAGCACAAAATTAAGCAGAATATCTGAATAACATATGTCTTAAAAATGAGGAAATAAGTCAATAATTCAAATGAAAAGAATATAAATAATAGCAGACAGAAAACGTCGACCAGAGAACGAAGATCGTCAATCTGAACAAGCAGATCGTCGACATGAAGAAAAACTATCTTTATAGAAATCGTCAAAAAGGGCAACACGATCGTCGATCTGAGCAAGCAGATCGTCGATCCGACTTCAGAGTTCATATGACTCTGAGAACGACGATCATCAATCGAAGATCGTCGAGCGAAGTTTGACTATCGTCGAACACAAACCAACTAAACCAAATTCTCTTTCCAAACCTTCCTCAACTAGCCTAGCCTGAGGGTAGACTAACATTTAGTCTAACCATTGACCATAGATAAATTTTGGGTAAATTGCGCCTAATAGAGATGACATAGGCCAAATCAAAACTAAGGATCCAACACAAAACCTGTAGTGGATTCCTACCTAGGTTAGTAGAGGAGTGGATGTACCCAAGTTTGGGGAACCACTATAAAATTCTTGTGTTGTCTGTGTGGCTATGTTGTTTATCCTTTGTGCTTGTGCTGTGATATATTTTTTATTGTGTAGCTTAGTTATCTCTCTCTAGTATATCTGCTGCATTTGTGCACCTATACACTTATACTATAGTAACATATTTTATTGAAGATCTTTTATTTCAGTTAAACTTAAAATATTTCAATAACTCTATTCACCCCCCCCCCCTCTAGTGTTTTTCAGAGCTTACCCTAACTTTCAACAGAAATCGTCGAGCTTTTAATAGAGTTCGTCGGCCTGAGATCCAAGATCGTTGACCTAAGAATGCCAGTTCGTCGACCTGAGAATCTGTTTGGAGAAAACTAAATGTCGACTTGAGTTCGAATATCGTAGAGCTCAGCTCAGAGCATTAACTCTGAGTTTGTCGATCGGAGATCGATAATCATCAAGCAGAGTTAGAAGAATTTCGAACTAATCAAACGGTCTTCTGATATCTTCCTAATCTTAATCTTTTAAGGTCCTCTCATGGCTGGTCAAAGAAGGTAGAACTGAAAGGACTTAGCCAAAACTCTAGGACTACTAATCATGACCCTGGATATACAAGGTGGGTCAGACTTAGCATAAAATTAGTGAACCTTTCCCAAATCCAACTGGGGATCCAACAAGTAGCGCACGACCAATGGTCGTGCGCTAAGGAATCCAATGAGCGTGCACGTGTAATAACGCACGATCAGTGGCCCTTAGGCATAAATGGGCCCCAAACTAACCCAGAGCACCCACACAACCCCTTTACCTGCAAGAAAAACTAACCACTGATATGTGCAGACATTCCATGCAATTACAATAAGAAGTACAATCAATAAAAGTAACAAAAATAAACAACCACGGTCCTATAAGTGCATTTTCTATGGAAATAAAGATTAGAAGAAATATATACGATAATGAACTAAAAGTGAAGTGCTTGTGAAAGAAAACTAGCCCAAATGAGTACGAAAATCAGTATATAAGTAGGACTCATCACACCCCAAGACTTACCTATTTGCGCATCCCGAGCAAACAAAATCTATGCAGATAGGGAAAATAAACTAGCTAACATAGAAATTGAGATACAGAGTACTATGCGAAGTCGCATGCTTGCGCGCGTAAAAATATAATATAGGAAATTTTTAAGTATACAAAATAGTTTATACTTTTCACAATTCGTATCAATGTTTTATTACTACTCAAAAATGGAATCACGGTAAATCTTCCGCTCACACGTAGGGAGAAACTAGACTAATCGCTAAGGAGAGCATTGCCAAAGATCGGGGATCGGGATAACCTCCAAAGGAATCCACCAATGTCGGTGACCATATGCTTGACTGTCCGCACACTCTCCACGACACTGGTTTGGTTCATACATGAATTAGTAGGACTTTAGGTGAAGAGATGGGGTCTTTCCAGCTAAAAGAACGAACCCGATCCGATCGAGCGAAGGTTTTACCAAAAGAGATCTACCAAAAATGACGATTCGGTAACAGTAGATCTCTCCCAACAAAAGAAAAGGGGGCTCACCAAAACTCACTCGAACTTAAATGAAAATTAGATGATCCACAAAATTCAATCGATAGAAAACCACGAAAATTCAATGCTATCAAATCTAACGACAAAGTAAATGCACAACACAAATTAATCAAGAGGGAAAATCACATAAATTAGAAATATTTTTGTTACCCAATCAGAATGGATGATTCTGATTTCTCTACTTGGATAGCTCTTCAACGGCTCCGCCGGAGTCACGCCAGTTTGAGAGAACCTTGTCCACCTTCTTCACTTCACGCCTTGGCCGAGATCAACACAAGGATTGTGAGGGCTGATTTGGTGTAGCAAGGAGGAGGGTGGCCGGTTTTGGTTTTTATGGAGGGTGGTCGGCTCTTGTAGTTGGAGAGGGGGCCGTGTTGTGGTGAAATGGTGGAGGCAATTTTGGATGTTTAAGGGGGTGGCCAAATCTCCTTAGTGAGGAAAGGCTCGGGTTGGAGGGGGGAATAGGGAGGCGTCTAGGAGAAGATGGCTGATTGCTTGAGAGAGGGGAGGAAGGAGAGTTGGCGGCATGGGGAGAGGAAATCTTGCCTTGGCCAAAATTTTGAAGAGGAGGGAATTCTCAAGAGGGGAAAATTAGGGTTCAATTCAATTTCATTCTTCACTAATCAATATGAGAACCATACATGTCTATATATAGGATTACATCAATATTATGGCTATATGTAGCCCAAAATTAAAATGTAACACACACATTAACTTTAAACATTACATGAAAATTAAATAAACATTGCAATAAAAAGAAACGCATCAAATATTTATTATTAAATTGGTTTGCGCCGAGGGCGGATATTATGGCGTCGCTCTACATGGTCATTATGGGGCTGCAAGTCTTTATTTGGAGGCAGAGAAAGAACTTCCGTAAGCATGTCGTCATCATCTTCAACATGTTGAGGGTCTTCGTCTCCATCAATCCTCCCCCGCTCAAAACTACTCATAAACAATTAGTTGGTCTGAAAGTACCGGTGCAGGAGATCATCATCCAAAAGAACCACATAGCAGCAAGCAACACCACTTGGCGAGGAGAGCACTTCATCTTCGAGTATCATGTCATGCAAAAAGGTGGTCCTGGCGAACCTTGGAAAAGCATTAGGCAATAAAGGAAAACAAGTTTCTATATCAACAACCAATGTACCTCCAATGAAAATCGATGAAGAGAGCGATCCAGGCACAAGCTCACTACCCAAACCATTAGAAAACAAAGTGGACCCAAACAGACAGGAAAATAATTCAAGTGGTGGAGAAACATATGGCATTAAATAAGAAACATTAAAAATAGGAGTAATACCACAATTAGTGGATAACTTCAAATAATATACATATTCTCCTAATTTCTTTAATATCCAAAAAAGGTCCAACTCACCAACTTTCTATAGTGCCCGAAGGCAACTGTTCAGGGATGAGACGCGCCAAAACTAAATCGCCAATCTCATAGTTAGATGCTCTTTAATGTAAGCTAGCATGAAATTGATAAAATGTCATTTGTATGGTTAACGCTTCACTAATGTGCTTATATAAGTTATGAACATGAGAGGCATAAACTGGTACGAGTTGACTTGTCTAATAAGACAGTGGTAATGAAATCAAGTAAAAAGGAACATGTGCTTTACATCTGTGCACGATCTCATTCGACGGGGAACTAGCATGTGAATAGTAATAAGACGCAACTTTATTGAGTAATTTTTTAAAAGTGCACCTAAGTATATTACTATCGTGAGGTGTGAACACATGTGCTACGTGACTCGACCCAAATACGAAGGATAAATGGGTTAAGTCAGGGGGCACGGGAGCATTAAAATCAAAGATGACTTTCATTGGATCCAAATTCGCAGTTCTAATCTTATATTTAACATTTTCACGCTTGGCATGAAGATATGTTAAGGGGAACCACTCATCATAAATAATAGAGTTGGATGCTCTCTAGTGTTAAAAGATGTACTAGCGATAAAACTCATGGGGTCTAACCGTTGTCACTAACGGGTGGGAATGAGGGTCATCAAAAGGCGGTCGATAAATGCGTACAATCGGGTGTGATATATAACTATGTGAAGGAGACGCCACATTTAGAGGCACAATAGCCAAAGAAACAAAAAAAGGCGAGGATAGAATTGTAGCCAGACTCGCAGAGAAATGGACAGCCAAATATGACACGTAGTCAGATTTACGTGTTGCGGTGAACAGACCAATAACTAGCGCGCTCAACTTACGAATATCTAAGCGCTGAGACAACGCCAACGTAGGAACTAATAGATTGGGCACGACACAACAACTCAGTCTAGGACAACTGATTTCTCGTCCTAAAACACTTACTATTATGGGCACGAAAATAGGAGGAAGGGTCGGTAAAATCAAACCCGTAATAAAATACAAATATGAATTAATTTCACCTATGTGTGATAACATTAATGAACTCTCAGCCGGGGTTAAAACCAAAGATTACTCCAAAAATACCACTTCCTCGCTTGCAATTTCTTCCATCACACTACACAAGTCATTCAATTCAGAATCAGTAATGATCTCAGAAATGGGCAAAATTGAACTCGACGGAAATTTTAATTGAGATTAAGCTTCAGACAATGGTAGTAACATCAAATAACTATCGTTCGGGTTCGCAATGTTAAAATCATCCAAACATAACCTTCTCACATAAGGTGTATCTTCCCAATCAGTCTCGACATCAATTAAGTCAGGGTCATAAATTACAATAGAGAATTAATCACTCACAGGCTCCTCGGGAAAGTCAGATAAAGTCTCAGTGGGTGTAATCATAGGCTCTAATGCGATGGGGATCGTATCTCGGATAGGGCACTCAATACTAGGGTGAACACACACAATGCTAGTAGGGCATGAAATAGGCAAAAAGATACTCTCACAGAATTGGCTATCATCATCATCCCAAACATCGTATTCTAGAGAACTAGGTATGCCTTAAATGTCAAAATCATCATAATCGTCGGGCACTATTTTATATGAAGGAATACTTTCACCTAGATTGTCAACTTCAGCATCTAGAGATTCTATATCAACATCAGAATCCTCAGTGGTATCAGTCACTATCTCAATTGGCTTATTCGTCAATACTAAAGGAGAAGAAACCCTGTAGTAACCTATTTCGAATTCAAATTTTGGGGTCTAATTGGCTAATATTCCCTTGAGGTGGGGATAGGCATACTTTTGGCATTACTACCTTTCTGGGGATAGGATCTATCCTTAGTCGTAGGGTCACTCCTATAAGCAGATACGGGTCTAGTGTCATAACTATTCTTACTAATGTGTGTGGTGCTATTAGTATATAGGTAGTCGGGATCAAATTGATCTAAGACTAGGCTACGCTTGTGCAGCCAAGCATAACGATAGCTACTAATACGACGCTCTTCGTTTGAACAAAAAAATTGGGCTTGACCTACTAATCGCTCTCAGGCAATGTTAACCTTTTTGTGGTCATCCCATATGTGTCAATAAAAATAATTTTTTAATCCCTTAAGCCAATCTCTAAAAATCTATGGACATCCTAAACCGTCATAAGTAAGATAAATGTGGTGTGCCTAGGGGGTGTTGGTGCTACTTGGCTAGCCTTTTGTTGTGCTCGGTCGTCGAATGGAGGTTACGCTTTAAGCAGAGCAAACTATGTTCTTAACAGAAGTCTAATTCATAAACCAAAGGGTAAGAATCCCTATGAATTTCTTAAAAATAAGAAGCCTAAAGTAAATTATTTTAAAGTTTTTGGTTGTAAGTGTTATATATATAATAATGACAAGAAATACTTAAAGAAATTTGAAGTCCAAGCTGTAGAAGGAATATTTCTTGGATATTCTCATGTCAATAAGGCTTATAGGGTCTTTAATTAATCTACCCTTAGGATAGATGAGTCAATACATGTATCTTTTTATGAAACTAACATGTTTTATAAGGAGAGGGACATATCTACCAAAGACTCATTTCAGATACCAAATCTGTGTTAGAAAATGGATGAATTAATTCTAAACAAGAGGATACATTACATCCTTCTAAACAGATTGCTGATTATTTCAGTGATGAAGAAAATCATGAAATGTATGCTGAATATATTGTGGTCAATGAAATTCCACAAGAGAAATTAGCACCAAAAGTTGTCGAAGAACCAACTCTAGCTATTGATTTTGTCACACTTAGAGATAATCCTAGATCTCAAGTGATTAGAGACATATTAGTTGGTGTTTAAAATAGGCATCAATTGAATCAAGATCAGATGAATGCTTGTTTTATTTCTCAGATTGAACCTCAATCCATCAATGATGCAGAACATGATCCCCATAAGATCATTGCAATGCAAGAGGAACTCAATCAGTTTGAGAGATGTAGAGTTTGGGACTTAGTTCCAAGACCCAAAGTCTATCTATTAATTAGAAACAAATGGGTCTTCAGGAATAAGTTAGATGCTCAAGGAATCATTGTAAGAAATAAGGAAAAATTAGTAGCTCAAGGATACTCACGGGAGGAAGGCATATATCATGATCATACTTTTCCTCCTGTTGCAAGATTAGAGGCTATCAGGATATTTCTTGCATTTGCAGCATTCAATAAGTTCAAGGTATATCAAATGGATTTGAAGAGTTCTTTTCTGAATAGAGAGCTCAAAGAGGAAGTTTTTGTAGAACAACCACTAGGTTTTACCTCTCCAACTCACACTTCTTATGTTTTTAAACTGAACAAGGCCCTTTATGGTATTAAACAAGCTCCAAGAGCTCGGTATGTGACTCTTGCTAGTTTTCTTTTAGAAAATAAATTTAGTAGAGGCATGGTAGATAAAACATTGTTTTTTAGACATCATAAACCAAAGATTTTAGGAATTAAAATATATGTAGATGATATAATTCTTGGTTCTACAGATTCCAAATTTTGCAAAAGGTTTTCTGACCTAATGCAGTCAAAGTTTGAAATGAGTAGCATGGGTGAATTGTCTTACATCCTTGGTTTACAAGTGAAGCAAACCCCTGATGGTATTTTTATATCTTAATCTAAATATGCAAGTGCTAATTAAAATATTTGGGATGTCAGATTCCTCAGCTATGAAAACAACCATGCCTTTTAATGCTGTAGTTGATAATGAAGAACTGGGTAAACCTATTGATTGGAAAATATATAGGACTATTATTGGGTCACTATATTATTTAACAGCCAGTAGACCAGACTTTATGTTTGCCACCTGTATTTGTGCTAGGTTTCAAGTAAATCCTAAAGAATCTCATCTAATTTTAGTAAAAAGGATTTTAAGATTTATAATGGGTTGTACAAATCTAGGACTCTGGTATCCTATTGAGTCATGATTTGAATAAATTTGATTCACAGATGTTGACTATGCTAGATGTAGAGTTGACAAAAAAAACACATCAGGAACTTGTTAGTTTCTTGGTGTTAGGCTTGTGTCAAGGTATTGCAAAAAGAAAACATCTGTTTCTACATCAACTGCTAAAGCTAAATACATTACATCTGGTAGTTATTGTTCATAGATTTTGCGGATTCAAAATCAGATACTAGATTATGGTTATAACTTAAATAATTCAACAATATATTGTGATAATACTAGTGGAATATCAATTGCATAGAATCTAGTCCTTCACGGTAGGACTAAGAATATAGAAATTAGACATCATTTTATTAGAGATAATGTAGACAAAAAGAAAATTACTTTTGTTTTTTTCTACTGATTTTCAAAGAGCTGATATTAGCACTAAACCTTTAGATGAAAAAAACACATTTTTTTCTTAAATCAGTTAGGAATGATAAATAGAGAGTCATTAATTTTATTTTTGCTTTGAGATCGACGAATTGGGAACCTTTCGTCGAACGGAGATCGACGATCTGTGAACTTTTTGTGAAACATTCGTCGAATGGAGATCAGCGAACCTTCTTTGTGAAACTATCATCGAGCGGAGATTGACATTTTAGTTTCTAGTACTTTTCATCGAACGGAGCTCGACAAAATGTATTTCCTTTCGCAAAACGTTCGTCGACCGGAGATCGACGATTTGTATTTCTTTTGAGAATTTTCGTCAAACAAGAGTTCGATGTTTTGCTTTTCGTCGGATAGAGTACACCTTTTCAACTTCTAAAAACTTATATCTTGGTTTTCATCGACCTCTATCCCGCGCATTTCGCATGGACTTGATCTCTCATTTTGTAGGAAAATGGAGATTTCTCAGGTGACTCTCTCTGCGATGAAATTGGATGTCGGATTTGACATCGATATGGAATAATTCCGCCACTCAGATCAAATCTTCCAAGATATTTTACTTCTTGTTTGAAGCTCAGCAACTACGTAACCTTATGACCACCAGGATAACACTCCCCATCATAAAGATAAAAGAATGGGTTCATACTGCAAGGATCCCTGATCTCATAACTATTACTTGATCTATCTCAGGAAATCAGGTTTCACTTACTCGAGTAATTTTATCTGAAATTTTTGGAGTTGTAAATGGATAAGATGATATTGAATTGTCTAGTCAAAAAATACATGTTATGCTTGATTGAATGGGACACAATCAAGGAAAACCTAACCATTACTAAAGAAAATGTTTTCTATAAAATATAAGTTCTTAGCTGATGCAGTTGGGAAGGTAATTCTGGGCAAACACTCTGCCCATGATTATGTGACCAGGCACCAATTTCTTTTGATGTGTGCTCTAGTGGACAAGAAAAAAGTTAACTGGGGGATAATATTGTTTGATTCAATTAAAAAGAAGATTAATAAAAAAGATGTTAGTTATGGAAGAATCTTGGGAATTTTTTCCAAACCAAATGCCCAGAGGGTCTGGTATCTCCAATAGTGCATATCAATGCTTCTTAGAGGCTAACCTCTGCCCTCTTTGGATGATGGGATAGGGTGATTCAAAAGCCATCTTTGGCTAAATTCTATAGGGTAGGTTAAGAAAGCACAAGGGCTTTTCCAGCCACTGTCTCAACCACAAAAGATTCTCCTACTCCTCCTATTTCTTCTCTTCCACCATCTCCACATCACTTACTTAGACCTTCCACGCAATTTACTCTACAAAAAACTTTGCCCGAACAAGTTCCATCATCAACTACACATGTTGATTCCTATGTTCCTCAGTCACCACTACCACCTCATCTCATTGAAAATATCCCTTCCTCAATCATCTCTACAGATTTACCCTTCATCTATCACCTCCTACATATCCACTCCTTTCATCTCCTGCTAACTTATCTCTACTACATTCATCTCCACCAAATTCAGCTCTACCTAATATATCTCCACCACATTCACCAATCCAGGAAATTATTCCAGATGCAATTCCCCCTGCCATCTCTCCTTCATCTATTCCTCAAGCATTCACTATATGTTCACCCTGTGCTCGCAGTTCCATTAAATTTACTTCCATTCCATCCCCTACATCTACTTAGGCTTCACCTAAGTTTATGTATTTGGATTTATCCTCTATTGCTTCTAGTCCTCTTAAATTCATTACTCCCACTCTCAAGAAACTGATAGATGAAGCATTGGCTCCTCTTGTTGTTACTATCTCTGCCGTATCTTCTCATCTTGTCTCCTCCAATTTTGTCTCTTCTTCTAGGGGCCTAGATTCAGGTCTCCCTTGATAATGGCAGGGGGAGATGTTTAATGCAGAAACTCTAAACAATACTGTAGTTCTAATCCCAGCAGTTATAGTAGCAACATTTATTTTTATTTAATCACAGGATATAGAAATGCTTACAGATATTTCAGACGAAGAAGCAGCAGAAGCTGCAGTTCCAAAAGTTATAACTTTTGTTGATTTCATTATTAATCCCAAAGTTGATATATATTCTTTATTATCAGATTGTGATTTACTATACTGTTATACCGCTAGTTTACCAGCCCTAGTTTTTGAAACATACCCTTCTAGAGCTATAGTCTATTATACTGTTCTTGTTATTACTTCTGTCTTAGAACAGTATTTATAAAATCATTCTACAAGTTTTGATTCTACCACTCAGGCTGTAGTAATTAATACTCAAACTTTAGTAATTGATATAATGGAGCAGGCGTTTTCCCCTCCCAATTTTGCATGGGATGAAACTCCAATGCCCAACTTTGATGATCTTCTCAATGAAGATATAGAGCAGGAAGAAGACATTATAACTGTACAGCTAGAGGCTCAGCGTATTGATCAAACTAATTTATTTAAACAGATTGATGCTTTATATGATCAGCCTGAAGAGGAGTCAGATTATAATACAAAGTCTTATGAGTCAAAAGACTCAAGCTCTAAGAAAAGAAAATTAAAGAGGAAGGCTCCAACTAAGGTTGTTCCTCAACCTTCCTTAACAGCAGATATTCCATAATACATTTTGCATGGAATTCCTCTAACTCCAGACATTCCAAACTTGATGAGGGACTCAAAGAATAAACAAAAAAACATGAAGAAGATGAGGAGATATTCTTCACCTCCACGGTCTAGGAGAGGATCTCCTCCTCCTCCTCCTCCAGCAGTAAGATCATCTGGTTATATTTATTCTTCTCAAAAGACTACTTCTCATCATTATTCAAGAGATTCTAAGGACAGACAGGATAGACCTTTAAGGTTAGATTCTAACAATAGCTATCAAAAACAATCAGGTCAAAGCAGTCAGCAACAACAATCAAGTCAAGAGAGGCAACCCTTACTAGTATATGATCCAGAAATGGATCTAGATTTCTGAATGACAAGGTTTAAAGAGCTGGTTTCTCTTTCATAGATTAAGAAAGCTAGAGCAGAAGGTAAGGACACTTCATAGTTCACAACCATGTCCTCATTTAGGAAAAAGGAGCTTGACAGATATTCAAAGAAAAGCTTGTTTAATGTGGACAAGTACATGAATCTGCATCCAGAGGCAGTAGTTCTCAGAACCACCTCTCAGAAGATTATTACCTCTCAATATTTAAAGATAAGCCAAAGGGAAGCTGTAGATCCAAACAAAAAGCTTGTCTTCACCAAATCTTCTTTAGATTCTACCTCTAAAGCTCCTAAGAAAGACTCTTGATTTCTTACTTTATGTTTTTAAACTGTGTTATTGTTTTTGATATCTCAAAGGACTTTCTATATATCTGCTGAAAGTTTTATTTCAGCTAGATATTTTTTGCTTTGTGGTTTTCTCTTTAGATAGAATCCTCACCCAATTAGTTGGAGATTGTTGGAACCCTATTACTGATTTGGGATATGATCACTATCATTTGTGTTAGGATGATTAGTTTAACCCAATATATATAGTCTAGGGTCATAGGTTTATTTCTAGGGTTGCACCTTCAGAAGGATTCAATAGAAAGACAGTTCGACAAATATAGGATTCTATTCGACAAAAGCCAAGCTCAATTCCACAAACGTCGAGCTCAGTTCGACGAACTCAGAGTTCAAACAATGAGCATAGATTAATGAATGATGAGCTCCGTTCAATGAATGTTGATCTCTTCTCAAAATGTTGGGGTTTGTCTCCACAATGCCTCAGATTTGTAGGAGGTCAGACCTTGAACTAAGATGAATTAAGGTGTATTTGATGCTGTGTTTAAGTTGTATGTGTGCAGGTCCTTAATGCCAAGTGTAGACCAATGTCAGTCTATAATGGGTCACCAAACACAGGACCATACAATGTAATCCCTCATTGTGTGATCCAAAGTGTTGGCCCATGTATAGCCTCTCTATTGGGATACACTTCCTTCATGCACTTGGATTGATGGACAGAAGCATTAGAGAAAATTTCCTCATAGAATTTTTTCTAAGTCCCTAATACTCGAGTAACCCCTTATGATACTCGAGTATCAGGCTTAATACTCGAGTAGTTAGTAAGACATACTCGAGTAGTTAGAGATACTCGAGTAGTCAGTTAGACTTACTTGAGTAAGGTCTTAATACTCGAGTAGTCTGTGTCCCATACTCGAGTAGTTAGTGAGATACACGAGTAATCAGTTTGGCTTACTCGAGTAGGGTCTGAATACTCGTGTAGATATATCTATACTCGAGTAGTTAAGTTAGTCACTCGAGTAAGTTCTTTTCATACTCGAGTAAGTAACTTGATACTCGAGTAAATCATGTTTGATACTCGAGTAGATCCTTTTCTTCTCTTCTCTGCAAGTTCAAAGTACTGATACTCGAGTAAATACCCTGATACTCGAGTATGTGTTTTCTGATACTCGAGTAAATACCCTGATACTCGAGTACGTGTTTTCTGATACTCGAGTAATTCCCTGATACTCGAGTATATGTGTTTCTGATACTCGAGTAATCCCCTGATACTCAAGTATATCCTTCTGTTACTCGAGTATATGTTTTCTGATACTTGAGTATCTAAGTTCCCATACTCGAGTATTCCTTCTCTCACTCGAGTATAGCTGTTCTCTAATTCAGAATTCTTCTAAGTTCTAATTCGTCTTAAGTATTTTGAATCTGTCAATTCTGATTGGTCCACGTGTCATCATTAATCAATATTATGACCGTTGGAACCCACCTATAAATAGGTCTTTTCAGAAATGACTTTTAAGCGTTATTACAGAAATATTCTTTTTAAGAAAGAGAAATTCCGCGAACCCTAATTTCACGCCGCCGCCATTGCCGTTCACGGAAGAAGAAGAAAAGTTTGGATCGCGACCTTCGTTTTCATCGATCTTTCCTCTAGCGATCCAGAAGAAAGAGAATCACTCGATCTTGCCGAGCCTTGAAGATTCCAGATCTACTTTCTCGATCGAGGTGGTTCTAGTTTTCATATTCGTGGATTTCTCTCAGGTCATCTTCAACCTTTTTTTTTTGATCAAGCCGAAGTTCCTAAAGAAGAAGACCGTCAAAGATCCAGATCTGAGATTGATGTTTTGATTTTTATTTTCAAACCAAATTTCATTGTAGGAGATTTTTCTCCGAGACTTGTAGGAAGTTTTGTCTTCCGAGTTTTTGTAGATCCATTTTGGATCGAGATTTGTAGGAACGTGGTTCCGAGGTGTAGGATTGTTTTCAATCCGAGATAGTGGAGTAGCCGAGTCTAGTAATTTGCTAGATCGGTGAGGAAAGTGGACGTACCCAAGATTGGGGAACCACTATAAATCTCTTGTCTTCTGTGATTGCTTGATATTTGCTGTGTTAGTTTTTAATTCCGCATTTAACACGCATTTCACCTATTCACCCCCCTCTAGGTGATTTAGGCTAACATCTTAGACCTCTCAATGGTATCAGAGGGAGGTTGATCGTTAAAAGGTTAACACCTTGATCTTATCCTTCTAAGTTGTTTCTTGAAAAGTATCAAGCATGAGTAAGACCAAGGATTTTGCTAAACTCCCTATCTGCACCAAGAACAACTTTCCTATGTGGAAGGAAAGAGTAAAGTTCTTCATGGAAGCAGTAGATCCCCGGATCTTCATGATTGTTGAAGAAGGTCCCCACATTCCTATGACTGCATCCACCATAGATCCCACCAAGCAAGTTCCCAAGAAGCTGATGGATCTAGATAAGGATGAGATTGCACTTGTCTCTCTGGACAAGAAAGCCAAAAATATTATAGCAAGTGCAGTGGATGACTCAATGCTGCAAAATCTGATTCATTGCCAGTCTGCCAAGGAGATGTGGCAATCCCTTGTGACTCTAATGGAAGGTACAGAAGAAGTGAGGGATGATCGTAGATCCCTACTGAACCAAAAATATGAAGCCTTCAGGCAGGGTCATAAGGAAGCCATAGCTGACACTTTTGAGAACTTCTTCAAGATAGTAAATGGCCTAAGAGTTTATGGACGTGTCTTCACCAACGGGGAACTCAATGACAAATTCTTAAGATCCCTAACCAAGGAATGGGACAATAAGGTATGTGCCATTCGGGAGTTTGGAAGGTTAGCTGAGACGGACCCGCAGAATCTGTTCGGAAAGCTTATGTCTTACGAGCTGCAAATCAACTCAAGAAAAGCTGAAGAAGAGACAAGCAGGTCTGCATCCAAGGAGAAATCTGTCGCTCTAAAGGCAGATAGCTCAAGGAAGATAAAGGCTAGCTCTCCTGCCCCAGTTCCTGAGGCTGATGAAGAAGAATCATCTGAGCCTAGCTCATCTGGCTCAGAACTATCTGATGGAGAGTTCTCCCTACTCTCAAGGCAGTTCAAGAAATTCTTGAACAAGAAGAAGCAATGGAGAGGCAAGGATGCCTCATATAGAAGATCACGACATGACGGTGATCATCGGAAGAAAGGCTCAAGCAGCCATGACAGGTACAATTCTAAACAGAACAAACATATTTCAACTGACATCATTTGCTATTGTTGCAATAAGCCAGGTCACGTCATCGCCGATTGCCCTCACAAAAAGAAAGAGGGTGGAAGAAGAGAGGAAAAGAAATCCTCACACCATAAGAAGAGGACAGAGAAAAGCCTAGTAGCCAAGAAGAGCAAAACTCTCAGCGACTCTGACTCATCTGAGTCAAGTGAAGAAGAGGAAGCTTACTTTGGGCTCATGGCTCATTCAGATGATGAACAAGTCCCCCAGTTCACTGGGGAGGTAAAAATCTCACACTCCTCTCTCTGACTCTGATGATGACAATGAGCAAGAGGGCTATTCCTCTGAAGATGAATCTGAGCTCATGAGTCAGTATAAGGAGTTACTCACTGCCTACGAAAAATGTCGTAGAGTAGTGAAAAGTCAAGCCAAAGAGATAAAATCTCTACAGGCTAGTGAGAGCAGCTTGAGAGAAGAAGTCAATAAGACTAACTCTCTTCAAGAGAACTTCAATGCTGCTATGGAGGAATACAATAAAGCTCTCAAGCACCTTGACCTTAAAGAGACAATCATCAAGGAATTGGAACAACAACTCGAGGCTGAAAAGAAGCTTGTTGAGAGCTTCTCTAAGCCTAAGACAGTTCTTCCAATCGTTGCTGAATTCTCTGCTAAGGCCAAGGGTGCTGGTTTAGGCCACATTGGCTCTTCTAGTAAATCCTCTAGAAGAAACAAGGCCAAGAGAAAGAATAAGGCTGCCCGAAAGACTCTAGCTGAAGAAAAAGGGAAAGATCCCTTGGAACCTGTTGTGTTCAAGAAAGTTATCTTTCCCACGAACGAACTCGATTATGAGTCTGTTGGTACCCTAGTTTGATTTGAGTTCAGTCCTCTCCTTTGTGCCCCTTGACCCAAGAAATATCTATGGTCAATGGTTAGGAGTCTAGCTGTAGGGTCCTCGCTTTTCTAAATTGAGAATTTGGTTAAGTAGGTTTTTCGTTCGACTATAGTCGAACGCCGTTCGACTATCGTCTATCGGCTGATCGACGATCGTCTATCAGTTGGTCGACGCTTTGTCTGCGCTGATAGTTCGACTATCTGTTGATAGTTCGACTATCTGTTCTGCGCTGATAGTTCGACTATCTGTTGATAGTTCGACTATCTGTTCTGCGCTGATAGTTCGACTATCTGTTGATAGTTCGACTATCTGTTCTGCGCTGATAGTTCGACTATCTGTTGATAGCTCGACTATCTGTTGTGCGCTGATAGTTCGACTATCGGTTGATAGGTCGACTATCTGTTCTGCGCTGGTAGTTCGACTATCTGTTGATAGATCGACTATCTGGTTTGTTTTGATAGTTCGACTATCTTTCGATAGATCGACTATCTGTTTTCTGAGGTAGGTCGACTATCTGCTTGATAGTTCGACAATCTCTGTGCGCTTGATAGCTCGACTATCTGTCCTAGATAGATCGACTATCTGATAGTTCGACTATCTGTCCTGATAGTTCGACTATCTGCTGCGGTAGCTCGACTATCTGTTTGATAGCTCGACTATCTGGATCGTTCGACTATCTGCCCGATAGTTCGACGATCTCCTGGCGTCGTTCGACGATCTTCGAAGGTCGTTCGACGTTTTCTGTCTGCCTTTGTATTTTGTATTTATTTATTATATTTAATTAATTAATACATTTTCTGGCACTCTATTTTAAGCTGTATGATAAAGTTTCCAGGCATTATTTGCTCTATTCTTATTGCCTGAGTTAAAATCTTTTAAGATAAAGTTGTTTGTCTTATTAGCTGTCTCTTTAAATTACTTTATCTGCTGACAGCCCTTTATAGCCGTTAGACTGAAAAGTCTTCCTTTGCTATAAAGAGATTGTTTCTGATGTGACTTTATTTAGTCCTTCTGTTATCTGATTTAAGCCTGCAGCTTCTTAGAAAGTGATTTATTCCCTTTATAGAATGTTTTGCTGCAGAGATATTTCTGTCTTCTTGATATTTACAGCCCAGGTCTCAAGGCTTAGAAGAAGACAAATAATTCAAATGGAAGAGAGCCGTTGCTTGCTGATAATATTTAAAGGACCCTTTGAAGAAGGATTGAAGCTAGTGTTACACATATTCAAAAGCACTCAAGCCTTCATCAAGCTCAAGCTTCCTGCTCTCAGCAATCTCCATCTAACTGAGAAGTGTTAAGATCTTCATCTCTTCTTCACCTGAGTTCTCCTGCTTTCAGGAAGTTCAACTCAGAGTCTCTTTGAAGAAGAAGAAGAAGAAGATAGCTGCTTGAAGAACTTTGATTTTATTATTTCTTTTCTTCCTGTAGCCCTTTCCTTCAGAACTTTCTGAAGAGTTTTCTCTGCACTGAAGCAAGACTTCACCTGGACATTCTTGAGCCAGGGGGAGCCTTGATTCTTTAGAGCATTCTAGCTCAGTGCAAGCTTTTTGTGCTTCTCTAATCTATTGTAAAATAGAGAAGACATCTTAACCTTCTTCCCCCTCCTGTACAGGGTTATTACTCCCTTCAAAAGTATCCCTTGGTGGCAGGGCACCTGATCAAAAACCTGTGCTTGGTTTTTAGACACCTGATCAAAAGTCTAAAGGGTTTCTGGATCTACCTGAAGAAGATCCTGTTGGTGGCAGGCCACCTGATCAAAAACCTGTAGTGGATTCCTACCGTTTGGGTAGAAGAGTGGACTTACCCAAGTTGTTTGGGGAACCACTTAAATTCCTTGTGTCGTCTGGCTTGTTTATTATATTTCCTGTACTGTGGCTGTGAATAGATATAACTAGGTTGCTAGTTGCTGTTTAGGTTTTCCAAGCTTTAACTGTAATTACAGTTAGCTTGTGTTTGCACATCACTTGTGTTAGGCTTTAAGGTTAAATCAATATCTATAATCTCTTCATTCCGCACTTCACTCCAAGGGAGTTGAGTAGACAGTTAAGTTTTGTATTGTGCAAAATTTGATTACTCTATTCACCCCCCCTCTAGAGTAGTATCTATCCCTTCACTTTCAATTGGTATCAGAGGGAGGTTTGGCTGACTGTATAGGCTAACACCTAAGTCACAAGATCCTGATAGATACCAAGAGCGTATAGATATTCACTATCATGGCCCAGTCTAAGGATTATTCTAGCACCAGACCTCCAGCATGCAACTTAGCAAAGTTTGGCATCTGGAAGGCAAGGATTAAATTATATATGAACTCTATTGATGAGAGTATTTTTGCTTCTATTTTGTCAGGTCCCCCAAGAGCACCTGCTGCTGCCACTGCCTCATCATCTGATATGAGTGCAGTGCCTCCTCCAGACTATAATGATGAATACAAGAAGGCCAAAATTGCTGATGCCAAGGCAATGAACATACTGGCTCAGACAATGTCTGATGAGGTGTTGCAGAAGGTGGCTGACTGCTCCTCAGCTAAGGCCATGTGGGACACACTGAACCAGATTGTAGCTGGTTCAGCTGATGAAAGGAAGGACAGGAGGTCCAACCTTATCTCACAGTATGAGAACTTCAAGAAGATTGATGCTGAATCAGTTGAAGCTATGTACACCAGGCTCAGCTCAATCATCAATGAGCTGAGGACCCTGGACAAAGACATATCATTGACAGAGGTCAATGATAAGATTCTTATGTGCTTCCCTAGCACATGGGATCTAAGAATCTGGCCCATCAA
The DNA here is from genome assembly GCA_039513925.1 of Platanthera zijinensis. Lineage (NCBI taxonomy): Eukaryota > Viridiplantae > Streptophyta > Magnoliopsida > Asparagales > Orchidaceae > Platanthera > Platanthera zijinensis. Next base: position 102,198,336 of record CM077089.1, read on the forward strand.
AGAAGCCAGGAGTACCAATGAGATCTCAACTGAAGCTCTCCTCGGCAAGCTCAAGTCTTTTGAGCAAGTGCTGAAGACCAGAGAAGCAGAAGCTGAAGCCAAGACCCCCACTCCAACAAGAAAAGAGCAATCTCTAGCTCTTAAGGCTGCAGATGTTTCTGAAGGCAGCCAATCCAATGAGGAACTCATGGCACTGTTTGCCAAGAGGTTTCTCAAGATGGGGAGAAAGGAGTTCAGAAAGAAGTCTTCACGCTATGAAGACAAACCAAGGTATGATCGATCTCCTGCTAAAGAAATTATTTGCTATGGTTGCAGGAAGCCTGGACACATTTTGCCAGAGTGTCCAGAGGAGAAGAACAAGGAAAAGAGAAAAGACAAAGAACAACACAGGAAGCACTCCAAGCCATCCTCCTACAAAAACAAGAAGAAGGAGAGAGGTTTCATTGCTAAAACCTGGAGTGATTTTGATGAAGAATCATCCTCATCAAGCTCCAGTGAAGATGAGGAAGAGAAGAAGGCCAAAGAAATTTGCCTAATGGCAATAGATGCCTGCAGCAACCACTCTGCTGCAGAGAGTTCTGATTCTGATGAAGAAATGCCTACTGAAGATGAGGTACTTTCATCTTATGATTTTACTTCAGAAGAGTTTAAGTTAGAATTTAAATCTTTATGTTTAGATTTAATTAGTTCAGAAAAAGAAATAAAAGAACTTAGAAATAGGTTAGCTGACTCAGATTCAATAGCCTCTGAAAACATTAGGTTAAAGGAAGATCTCACTACTTGTAGTGAAGAAATTAAATTTCTTAAAATAGAATTAGCTAAGTCTAAGAGATTAGAAGAATCCCTTAATGGTAGAAGCCTTAAGCTGTTAGAAATTACCAGCATGACTAACACTAGGTCAGGTAATGATAAATTAGGCTTAGGAGCTTCTCCCAGTGAACCCCCAGTCCTCCTTAAAAATAACCTTTCAACTCCAGTGAACTTCATTTCAGCTAGTGGAAAGAAGAACACTGAGCAAGTAAACCTTGTAAATAAAACCCTAAATAAAGCTAAGAGAGAAAAGAGAAAGAAGTTTTTCAAAGAATTGCAAAAAGCGTCGAACGCCGCTCGACGATCGGATGCTCCATAGTCGAACGAAGCTCGACGATCTGAGCGCCCATCGTCGAACGTCGATCGACGATTTCAACATGATTTTCAAAATCATAATCAGTATCATAGAAACCTAAATGAAAATAGAAACCCTAGGTTTGTTGACCCATCATCTGCATGGAGAATCCCACCTAGGAGATCTCACCCACTAGGTTATCACCCTCAGCCTGCATTTTCTTATATCTCCAGTTTTTCTTATGTGAAAAACAAGGGACCCAAGGTTACCTGGGTCCACTCTGTCTAAATAGTTGTTTTGCAGGTGAAGGCCTATCCAATCACTCTAAATAAGTGGTATTTGGATAGTGGATGCTCTAAGCATATGACAGGAAACAAAGAGCTTCTGTCAAAGTACAAAGCTAAGCTCGGCCCAAAGGTTATCTTTGGAGACTCCAGCTGTGGTCAGACAGAAGGATATGGCAAGATCACGATTGGAGCTGTTACATTCAAGAGAGTTGCTTATGTCAATGGACTGAAGCATAATCTGATTTCAGTTAGCCAGCTATGTGATGCTGGCTACCAGGTTTCTTTTCTAACTCCTCTTGCAATATTACTTTAAATAATAATGTTGTTTTAATAGGTAATAGAATAGGCAATATATATTTAGTAGATTTTAATTCATCTCACTCTGAAATATGCCTGTTTAATGAATTAACCCTTAATAATAATTCTTTATGGCATAAAAGGCTTAGTCATGTAAACCTTAAGAATATCTCTAGGTTATCTAAGCACAACCTTGTTAGAGGTTTACCTTCTTGCCCCTACAAGAAGGAGAGTCTATGCAAGGCTTGTCAGCTAGGCAAGCAAACCAAGAATTCATTTAAATCTGTAAATAAAAGTGATTCTCCTAGAATCCTGTATTTATTACATTTGGACCTTTTTGGCCCAATAAACGTACAGAGTTTAGGAGGGAAGTATTACACATTAGTAATTGTAGATGACTTCTCTAGGTTCAGTTGGGTTTTCTTTTTGAGAACTAAGTCTGATAACTTCAAAGCCCTTACAGACTTTCTACTTTGTGTGCAGACTGAGTACTCTACTCATGTGGCCTTGATCAGAAGTGATCATGGTACTGAGTTTGACTCTCTTCTCATGCAAGAATTCTGTGAGAGAGAAGGTATCAAACATAGCTTCTCAGCTCCTAGAACTCCCCAACAAAATGGGTAGTTGAAAGGAAGAATAGAACACTAATTGAAGCTGCTAGCACATTGTTGGCAGATGCTAACATGCCTCTATCCTATTGGGCAGAAGCTGTTAGTACAGCCAACTATGTCTTGAATAGAAGTTTGATACACAAACTTAAGTGTAAAACTCCTTATGAGTTGCTTAAAGGAAAGAAACCAAAAATTAATTACTTTAGAATTTTTGGCTGTATTGTGTATATTCATAACAATAATAAAGAATATATTAGAAAATTTGAAGCAAAAGCTTCAATGGGAATCATGCTTGGATATTCCCAAGTAAGCAAAGCTTATAGGGTGTATAACAAATCAACCTGTAAGATAGAAGAATCTGTGCATGTATCATTTGATGAGCATCAGATGTTTTACAAGGAGAAAGAAAATTCTCCTTCATCTAGTTCTTTGCAGGTACATGATGCCCCTCAAGAAATCCTTCAACTATCAACTCTTCAGATCACTGAATCAGACAGTGATGAAGATATTGCTGAAGCTGTTGAAGCTGTTGTTGTACCACCAACAGTAGATCAAATTCCTCCTGAGGAATTAATCCCAACTGTTGCTGAAGATCACATCCCACCTGCTGATATTGTCACACTTAGAGATCACCCCACATCTCAAGTGATTGGAGACATATCAGCTGGTGTACAAACAAGACACCAATTAAGACAGGATGTGATGCATGCTTGTTTCCTCTCACAGGTTGAGCCCCTCACTTTTAAAGATGCAGAGCTAGATCCCCACTGGATCATTGCAATGCAAGAGGAACTCAATCAGTTTGAGAGATGTAAAGTTTGGACTTTGGTTCCAAGACCTAAAGGCCAACTGATCATAGGCACCAAGTGGGTGTATAGAAACAAGTTAGATGCAAATGGTATAATAGTAAGGAATAAAGCTAGGCTTGTAGCTCAGGGCTACAGACAGGAGGAAGGTATAGACTATGACCAAACCTTTGCTCCTGTTGCAAGGCTAGAAGCAATAAGGATCTTCTTGGCCTATGCAGCCTACATGAAGTTTAAGGTGTTCCAAATGGATGTCAAAAGTGCATTCCTAAAAGGTGAGCTTAAGGAAGAGGTGTTTGTTGAACAACCACCAGGGTTTGTTTCTTCAACTCAGCCTTCTCATGTTTTTAAGTTGCAGAAAGCTCTTTATGGACTAAAGCAAGCTCCTAGGGCCTGGTATGAGACTCTAGCTAGTTTCCTGTTAGAGCACAACTTCACTAGGGGAGTAGTTGATAGAACCCTTTTCGTCAAGCATCACAAGGACACAATCCTGTTAGTTCAAGTGTATGTAGATGATATTATCTTTGGCTCCACTGATCCCAAACTGTGCAAAAAGTTTTCCAACTTGATGCATTCTAAGTTTGAGATGAGTAGTATGGGTGTGCTGTCTTACTTTCTTGGTCTCCAAGTTAAGCAAGATGCTGATGGTATCTTCATCTCCCAATCCAAATATGCCAAGGAATTGGTAAAGAAATTTGGGATGGCTGATGCTTCAGCAATGCCTACACCCATGGCTACTAATGTAGTTATTGATTCTGATGATCACGGCAAGCCAGTTGATCAAGAGACTTATAGGGCCATTGTTGGTTCCCTATTATATCTAACTGCAAGTAGGCCAGATATAATGTTTGCTACATGCCTTTGTGCTAGATTCCAGGTCAACCCCAAGGAATCTCATCTGATTCTTCTAAAGAGAATCCTGAGATACCTGAAAGGATGTCCAAATCTAGGACTTTGGTACCCAGCTAAATCAGAGTTTGAATTAATTGGATATTCTGATTCTGACTATGCTGGTTGCAGAGTTGACAGGAAGAGCACCTCAGGAACTTGCCAGTTCCTGGGAGAGAGATTGGTCTCTTGGTTCTGTAAGAAGCAGGCTTCTGTCTCAACTTCAACTGCAGAGGCTGAATATATAGCAGCTGGCAGTTGTTGTTCACAGATCCTGTGGATTCAAAACCAGCTTGTGGATTATGGTTACTCACACAAGAACACCAAGATCATATGTGATAGTACCAGTGCTATTTCTATTGCACAAAATCCAGTGCACCACTCTAGAACCAAGCACATTGAGATTAGGCACCATTTCCTGAGAGATTGTGTGGAAAAGAACAAGATCTGTCTTGAGTTCATATCCACTGAGTTTCAGAGAGGTGATATATTCACCAAGCCTTTAGATGAACAGAAGCATCTGTTCTTTTTAGTCCAACTAGGCATGATCAATGGACGAGACTAAGTGTGACGATATCTGCCTATGTTGAGGTCTGCTTGAAGATCGTCGAACGATGGTCGAAGATAGTCGAACGGATTGAGCCTATCGTCGACCTCTGGTTAATGATAGCTTATCTGTTTGAAGATCGTCGATCGACGTTCGACCATCGTCGAACAGGCTGAGCTTATCGTCGATCTCTACTCGACGACAGCTTATTGCTTGTGGAGCCAGAATTAGCCGAACGATGGTTCGACTATTCTGCTTCTGAGCCGATCGTCGAACGGCCGTTCGATTATCGGTTCAAGATCTTTTTAATAGATCGACTATTTCCGGTCCAATATAAAGCCGATAGTCGACCTAGGTTAAAAGATCGTGTGCTTTATCGTCGACGGAGAGTGCCCTTTCGCATTCTGCTTTCCCGCTTGCGATTTTCTGGCGCTTCGTCTTTCTCGTTCTCTCTCCAGCTTTCTCGTGCTCTCTCCGGCGAATCCATGGCGATTTCCCCAGCTGTTCTAGCCGTTGTAAAGTTTGATGCCGGATTCAGTGTGGATTTCGAAGCTTTCAGCAGTTGCGATGACGGAATCGTGGAAGTTCTCCAGCTCTGCAGGGATCAAGGTTTAGAGAAGCTGATGTCTGAAAGGATCAAGATCAACATTCCAGAGATAAAAGAATGGGCTTTCACGTCGTCTTCCACAGACGAATTGATGATCGGTACCATCGGCGGAGTAGAAGTTATCCTGACTCCGGCCGTTCTTTCTGATGTGTTTGGTTTAGTTATTGGTGATGAGGATTATGAGCAAGACGCTCAGGAGTTTGGAAGAATGCTGGTCGAGCTAGGACATGCTGAAGGCATTCCCTCCAAGTTGCTCAAAGTGAACTTTCCCTTCAAGATCAAGTTCCTCGCTGAGGTAGTCGGAAAAGTGCTCCTAGGGAAGCACTCTGCCCATGACAATATAACAAGACAGCAATTCGCACTTATGTGTGCAATTGTTAATCGAAAGAGGATCGATTGGGCAGCTGTTCTGTTTGATTTAATCAGGAAGAAGACAGGAAAGAAGGAAGTCACCCTGGGAAGGGTTATTGGAATTTTCCTTAAGGAGAAATTCCCCAAGCTGCTGAGTTCTGCCGCAACTACAATCAACGCCAGCAAGAAGATGGATCCCCACTTGTTCTCTAAGTGGAAGAGGACGTTTGTGAAGTCTGCTCCAGCTACATCTGAGGGCACAAGGACTGCATCAGTCGCTCCTCAACCTGTTGAAGCTGGCTCAGCTATCCCTTCCTCCTCCTCTATTTTGCCGTCTACCTCAGTTGAAGTACCGTCAACTTCTGCTGAGGTACGACCCTCTTCTTCTGCTGCACCTGAAACAACTATGGTTGTTCCTCTGTCTCCCCCAGCCTCTCCTCTACCTGCTCATCTGGCTAGGATATCTGCTCCTAGCTTTGATTTGTTAGGATCAGAGAGAATTCTTACTCCTCCTGAATCTCCAATTCATTCTCCAATTCATTCTCAATCTCCTGCTAGATCCCCTGTTCACACCATCCTCCATCCCAGCACATCTACCATATCTGCTGCAGCTCCATCAACCTCCCTTCCATCATCTTTTGAAATCACTCCTGATTTCATCTCGCGCATTGTGGAGCTGATTACCCCATCAATCAAAACCATGATTGACGAGGCAATCGCTCCCCTTGCTGCCTCCATTGATCTATTATCTGCTTCCATCAAATCCCTCTCCAAATCAGCTGAGCCATCTTCCTCTAGTGGCCTGGTTTCAGTACCCACTGAAATCAGGCAGGGGGAGATGTTCAATGAAGATGTCTCAGGCCTTCCTGCCTCTCCTCCAGTTGTGAAAGATTCAGTCTTATCTGCCCAGCCAGAATCTGCTCAAGTTGAGCCAGAAGAAGTTCCAGATGTTGTTATGACTGTTCAGGAAGAGACAGCTCCTGCTGAGGAAGAGATTGTTCCAGCTGAGGAAGTGGTAACTCCAGCTGAGGAAGAGATTGCTCCAGTTAAGCAAGTTGTAACTCCAATTTTGACTGAGAAAGAAATATCAGATGGAATCCTGCTATCAGAAATTGCAGTGAAAGTATGCTTAGAGGATCTAACTACCCCTATGATTGCCAGATTCTTAGAAGGAATCATAACCTCTTATCTGAATGAATCATGGGAAATGGTTAAATATGAAGGTAATTCTTTCATTCGTTTTGTTGATGAGTCTATTAATTTGATAGTCTGTGAATACCTTGAAGGAATGATTCAAGCTTATTTAGCAGATATGTATTCATAATTTTACAGATATTATTAAAGAAGATTTAACTGCTCAAATCATAGCAGTTGTTTCTGAGGCTGACCCAAGTATTCCTGCTACTCAAGTAGACCCTGAGTTGGAATCCTTCTTAGATAATAAAGAAGATGAGTCTGAGAAAGAGGAAGTCAAAGTTGACTCTTCTGTTCTGAGTTTGGAAGAAGCTCAAGCTAGAGCAGCATGGGAATTAAGAGTTCAATCTCTAAAAGAGAAAGAGAAAGATTTGCAATGTGAAAAGTCATCCATCTGGGATGACTCTCCAGGTTTAGATTTAGACTCCCTTCTGGCTATGGATGCCATGGAAGAAGAAAAAGAAAAGTCTGCCTCAAAGCTTAAAGAAAAGGCTGTCTCAGAAGCCTATGATCCCTATGAGAACCCTCCATCATCCCATTCTGATGATGATGATGATTCAGATGTTTCTGAAAAGTCAAAGAAAAAGAAATCTGCTGCAAAGAAAAGAAAAGCTGCTCCTCCTCCACCTCCAAATAAGGATAATGACATTCCCTATTATATTTTGAAGGGCATTGACCCCAAATCCAAGGATTTTAAGCATTGGATGTGGTTTTCGAAAAATCAGCAAAAAGAAAGGAAGAGAACTAAGAGGTATGACAGTCCAGTCTCCAGATGGACTCCCAAAGGTCCTCCTCCACCTCCTGGTGCAGGAGCCTCTGGGAATCTACCTGCTAATCAATCTGCCGCTTATGGAAAATCTGCGTCTGCTCAGCCCCAACCAAGACAAGGTCATCAAAGTTCTCAAGGCAGATCATCTTATGGTTCTCAAAGACAAGTGAAGGAGGCTGTGGCCCAAAGACCAACCTTTTCCCCACCTCCTTCTCCAGTTCAATCTGAGAAAAGTGTTTCGAAAGGTAAATAGTTTACAGTGTTTTTAAAACCTTCTAGCAAGTTCCTTTTGCTAAGTTTATTCTAATGTATTATCTAGATAAAATAGCTGATGCTGCTTCTCCTGAGCCCGTATATGAAAATCCTGAGCTCGATCCTAATTTTAGGATGGCTCGCTTTCAAGAGCTTGTAGGAGCAGCCCAAATAAGAAAAGCAAGAGCCGAAGGTAAAGATACAACTGGTTTTACTACCATGTCAGCTTATAGAAAGAAAGAATTTGAGAAATTCCAAGTCAATCCTGAGATATTTGATCCAGCAAAGTACATGGAAAAACATCCTGAAGCTGTTGTCCCCAGAGCTACAGAACTAAAGATCTTTGGAGTGCAGGACCTAAAGATGTCAAAGAAGGAATCAGATGACCCTCTTAGAAAAATTTCTTTTGTCTCTAGTTCTTCTGATCCATTAACTGACCCTAAAGATTCTTAATAGTTTGATTAAACTGCTGTGATATATTTGATTATTTGTTTATCTGATTGATAATCTGCCAGTTTATTGATTAACTATTTGCTGAATTTATTTTTAGTATTCTTTTGCTAGCTGTTTTAGTTTTTGAGAGACTTAACTCAAATAGGGGGAGATTGTTGGTACCCTAGTTTGATTTGAGTTCAGTCCTCTCCTTTGTGCCCCTTGACCCAAGAAATATCTATGGTCAATGGTTAGGAGTCTAGCTGTAGGGTCCTCGCTTTTCTAAATTGAGAATTTGGTTAAGTAGGTTTTTCGTTCGACTATAGTCGAACGCCGTTCGACTATCGTCTATCGGCTGATCGACGATCGTCTATCAGTTGGTCGACGCTTTGTCTGCGCTGATAGTTCGACTATCTGTTGATAGTTCGACTATCTGTTCTGCGCTGATAGTTCGACTATCTGTTGATAGTTCGACTATCTGTTCTGCGCTGATAGTTCGACTATCTGTTGATAGTTCGACTATCTGTTCTGCGCTGATAGTTCGACTATCTGTTGATAGCTCGACTATCTGTTGTGCGCTGATAGTTCGACTATCGGTTGATAGGTCGACTATCTGTTCTGCGCTGGTAGTTCGACTATCTGTTGATAGATCGACTATCTGGTTTGTTTTGATAGTTCGACTATCTTTCGATAGATCGACTATCTGTTTTCTGAGGTAGGTCGACTATCTGCTTGATAGTTCGACTATCTCTATGCGCTTGATAGCTCGACTATCTGTCCTAGATAGATCGACTATCTGATAGTTCGACTATCTGTCCTGATAGTTCGACTATCTGCTGCGGTAGCTCGACTATCTGTTTGATAGCTCGACTATCTGGATCGTTCGACTATCTGCCCGATAGTTCGACGATCTCCTGGCGTCGTTCGACGATCTTCGAAGGTCGTTCGACGTTTTCTGTCTGCCTTTGTATTTTGTATTTATTTATTATATTTAATTAATTAATACATTTTCTGGCACTCTATTTTAAGCTGTATGATAAAGTTTCCAGGCATTATTTGCTCTATTCTTATTGCCTGAGTTAAAATCTTTTAAGATAAAGTTGTTTGTCTTATTAGCTGTCTCTTTAAATTACTTTATCTGCTGACAGCCCTTTATAGCCGTTAGACTGAAAAGTCTTCCTTTGCTATAAAGAGATTGTTTCTGATGTGACTTTATTTAGTCCTTCTGTTATCTGATTTAAGCCTGCAGCTTCTTAGAAAGTGATTTATTCCCTTTATAGAATGTTTTACTGCAGAGATATTTCTGTCTTCTTGATATTTACAGCCCAGGTCTCAAGGCTTAGAAGAAGACAAATAATTCAAATGGAAGAGAGCCGTTGCTTGCTGATAATATTTAAAGGACCCTTTGAAGAAGGATTGAAGCTAGTGTTACACATATTCAAAAGCACTCAAGCCTTCATCAAGCTCAAGCTTCCTGCTCTCAGCAATCTCCATCTAACTGAGAAGTGTTAAGATCTTCATCTCTTCTTCACCTGAGTTCTCCTGCTTTCAGGAAGTTCAACTCAGAGTCTCTTTGAAGAAGAAGAAGAAGATAGCTGCTTGAAGAACTTTGATTTTATTATTTCTATTCTTCCTGTAGCCCTTTCCTTCAGAACTTTCTGAAGAGTTTTCTCTGCACTGAAGCAAGACTTCACCTGGACATTCTTGAGCCAGGGGGAGCCTTGATTCTTTAGAGCATTCTAGCTCAGTGCAAGCTTTTTGTGCTTCTCTAATCTATTGTAAAATAGAGAAGACATCTTAACCTTCTTCCCCCTCCTGTACAGGGTTATTACTCCCTTCAAAAGTATCCCTTGGTGGCAGGGCACCTGATCAAAAACCTGTGCTTGGTTTTTAGACACCTGATCAAAAGTCTAAAGGGTTTCTGGATCTACCTGAAGAAGATCCTGTTGGTGGCAGGGCACCTGATCAAAAACCTGTAGTGGATTCCTACCGTTTGGGTAGAAGAGTGGACGTACCCAAGTTGTTTGGGGAACCACTTAAATTCCTTGTGTCGTCTGGCTTGTTTATTATATTTCCTGTACTGTGGCTGTGAATAGATATAACTAGGTTGCTAGTTGCTGTTTAGGTTTTCCAAGCTTTAACTGTAATTACAGTTAGCTTGTGTTTGCACATCACTTGTGTTAGGCTTTAAGGTTAAATCAATATCTATAATCTCTTCATTCCGCACTTCACTCCAAGGGAGTTGAGTAGACAGTTAAGTTTTGTATTGTGCAAAATTTGATTACTCTATTCACCCCCCCTCTAGAGTAGTATCTATCCCTTCACTTTCAGAGTCCACCTACGGACACTTTTCTAGGCCAATCCCTGAGAAGCCTAAGTCAAGATACCAAGGTTGTACTCGTCCTCGTAACTTTGGCAAGAGTGTCTTCAAGGCACCTTATGAGGAGATTCAGCTTCAAAGCTATGGACCTTATGCTCATGGTCATAACTTTAAGAAGACACCAAAAGTAAAACCCATTGTAGAAAAGCCTATGAAGGAGAAGACTTCATGTAACTGCAATCATCATGAAGCCTCTTCCTCCAAAAGTAAGGCTCCTGCTAGACCTTCATTCCAGAAAGTCAGGCAGGACTACCCAAGGCAAAGATACAACAGGTTCAACTGTTGGTGTTGTGGCAAAATTGGTCATTTTGCCAGTGATTGTTGTTTCAATCCTAATAATGCTGCTACCCCTAAAGTTAGCAACGTGAGAATGACCACTCATGAGGCTAATACTTGTAGGGGGAGTATTCTAACTCGAGACCAAGGACCCAAACTTGTTTGGGTTCCTAAGGCTAAATGATTGTAATTGCAGGTATGTCCAAAGGCCACCAAAATGCCAATCTGGTACTTGGACAGTGGATGTTCTCGGCATATGACCGGGACAAGGAGCCTACTACTGAACTACACCTCAGTCTGCAACGGACCAAAGGTCATCTTTGGAGGTTCAGATCGAGGAATCACTAAAGGCTATGGTATGATTTCTAACGGTAGCGTATCCTTCTCGGATGTAGCCTATGTTGAAGGATTGGAACACAATCTCATCAGCATAAGCCAACTATGCGACAAAGGATACGTAGTTGAATTTCATGCTGACAAGTGTTTGATAAAATCGGTTAACAATATGGAAACTATTTTATCAGGCACTCAAAGCAGAAATATTTTCTGTTTGAATTTCATTTGTATAGACTCTTCGACACCAGTGTGTCTTTTGGCAAAAAGTAGTGCATCTCTTGCTGACCAATGGCACAAGAGACTAGCACATATTAATTTCAAAACTATTAATAAATTATTCTCTCAAAACTTAGTGCGTGATGCACCCAAGGTCAAGTGCGTTACGGACAGTCCTTGTCACGCTTGTATCAAAGGCAAGCAAACAAGAAGTTCGTTTAAAAGCATAATAGGCAAGGATTCCAATAGAAGTTTACAGCTTCTTCATATGGACTTGTTTGGTCCACTGCAGGTTAGAAGTTTGGGAGGTAAGGAATATACGTTGGTTATTGTGGATGATTACTCGCGCTTTGCGTGGGTGTTCTTTCTGAAACACAAGTCAGATACCTTCGGTATTTTCACTAATTTTGTCAGGCAAATCCAGAATGAATACAACCGTTCCGTAGTCAAAATCAGAAGTGACAATGGAACGGAATTCAAGTCTGGAGCCATGACAGAATTTTGTGAAAGTCAAGGTATCTTTCATGAGTTTTCCTCTCCCCGCACACCACAGCAAAATGGAGTGGCTGAGAGAAGGAACAGAACACTCATAGAGGCTTGTCGGACCATGTTGAGTGATGCCTCACTTCCGGAGTATTTCTGGGCTGAAGCCATCAACACCGCTTGTCACGTGCAAAATCGAGCACTCATCAACAAAGACCATGATAAGACTCCTTACGAACTTCTAAAAGGCAGGCAACCAACCATTTCATACTTTAGAATCTTTGGTTGTAAGTGCTTCGTACTTAACAATGGCAAGTATCACACTACAAAGTTTAGCGAGAAAAGCTTTGAAGGTATTTTTGTAGGTTATAGTAGCCATAGTAAGGCCTATAGAGTTTTCAATAGAAAAACTCTGGTTGTGGAAGAGTCGATACATCTTGTATTTGATGAGACGAGTCTGTTGCAAAGCAACTCGTCTAGTGTGCCTATTGTAGATGCAGGTACAAAGTTGAAAGAACTCAGCTTGGATGAACCTATTAAAGATAAAGATGAGACGTTCATCAAGATCCCCTCTACAACCACCTTTGGAGAGGGAGATGATCAAGATGAAGAAGACATCCCAGCTGAAGATATAACTCCAGTGGCTGAAGAGATTCCAGATGCAAGGACTTTAGAGTTCAGACACTTGAAGGATCATCCTGTTGACCAAATCATAGGAGATCCTCGGTATGGTGTCAGAACTCGTCGAGGTACAACTAACGAGAATTTACACTTAAGCTTTCTCTCACAGGTTGAACCAAAGAAATTTGAGGAAGCCAACTCCGACGCATCCTGGATTCTAGCCATGGAAGAAGAATTAAATCAGTTCAAAAGATGCAAAGTCTGGACACTTGTTCCTAGACCCAAGCATAAGAACGTCATCGGGACAAAATGGGTCTACCGGAACAAGATGGATGAAGACGGAACAATTATAAAGAATAAAGCCAGACTTGTCGCCAAGGGATATCGTCAAGAGGAAGGGATCGACTTCGACCAAACTTATGCTCCAGTAGCAAGACTGGAGGCAATCAGGTTATTTCTTGCCTACGCTGCACTGAAGGGCTTTACCGTCTATCAGATGGACGTAAAGTCCGCCTTCCTGAATGGTGACATAAAGGAAGAAGTGTATGTAGAGCAACCGCCAGGTTTTGTTGACTCAACCTTTCCTAACTATGTTTACTTATTGCAAAAAGCACTATATGGTCTCAAGCAAGCTCCTCGAGCTTGGTATGAGACGCTATCTACCTTTCTTCTTGAGAACAAGTTCACGAGAGGAAAGATAGATAAGACATTATTTCTTAGGGAAATAAAGGGCAAGATTTTGCTAGTGCAAATCTATGTCGATGACATTATTTTCGGCACTACAGACAACAACCTCTGCAAGAAGTTTTCTAAACTTATGCAAGGGAAGTTTGAAATGAGCAGTATGGGAGAGCTGAAGTATTTCTTAGGGCTTCAAGTGAAACAATCTGAGGATGAAATTTTCATCTCTCAGACCAAGTTCACCAAAGAGCTGCTTAAGAAATTCGGAATGAAGAATGCAACCTCTATGAGGACTCCAATGGCCTCAGCTATGTCTCTGGACAAGGACGAGAAAGGGAAACCTTTTGATGAAACCAAGTACAGAAGCATAATTGGGTCCTTGCTCTACCTTACTGCGAGTAGACCAGATATAATGTTCTCAACATGTGTATGTGCTAGATTTCAGGTGAACTCTAAGGAATCTCACTACATTGCTGCAAAGCGAATTTTGAGATACCTCAAAGGAACACCAAATCTTGGCTTATGGTACCCGAGAAGTAATGATAGTGAACTAGTTGGATATTCAGATGCAGATTTTGCAGGAAGCAAAGACGACAGGAAAAGCACCTCCGGGACTTGCCAATTCCTCGGAAGGAGACTCATTTCCTGGAGCAGTAAGAAGCAAAACTGTGTAGCCATCTCAACGGCTGAATCAGAGTACATCTCTGCAGGCAGCTGTTGTGCACAGCTGTTATGGATCAAGAATCAGTTTGAAGACTACAACATGAAGTTCCAGAACATTCCCCTGTTCTGTGACTCTTCCAGCGCCATAGCAATAGCCAACAACCCAGTCTCCCACAGCCGGACCAAGCACATAGAGCTTCGCTATCATTTCATCCGGGAGCATGTGGAAAATGGAGATATCGATCTACAGTATGTCTCCACAGACAAGCAAGTGGCAGATATATTCACGAAGCCGCTGGACGAATCCAAGTTCTCGTTCTTCAAAACTGAGCTTGGACTGCTCAACAAAGAAGACCAGTGATGTACTCTCAAATTAAGAAGATATCAGTAATATTGGCTGCTCAGAGGTACAGTTTCAGTGGCACAAGACATCTACCAGGGAAATTCCTTCAAGTATTCGAGACTCGAGTAACAAGTCACACTTACACGAGTAAACAGCTAATACTCGAGTATCAAGTTTCATATACTCGAGTAATCCAACAGTCACTCGTGTATGAACTTCCTCACTCGAGTATTAAAATTCGTAACGGACTAATACTCGTGTATGCTGATTACATACTCGAGTATGCATTCTCCATACTCGTGTATGTCATGACCTACTCGAGTATACCACCTCATACTCGTGTATGCCGTCCTCCTCTACTCGAGTACTCGGAATTTTTTTTGGATTTTCAAAATTTCTACTCGCAATTAGCAATTTGCCGCCTCTTCAGGTATGTCTTTATACTTAATTCGTTTTAAACCTAATTAGGATTATTTATATATATATATTCAAAACGACAAAGTCCTTTCCACTTCTCATTCACTCGAGTAGCCGCCGGCTGTTCGTATTCCCGAAACCCTGTTCTTCGTCTTCCGTCGCCGCAGATTTCCGTCTTCCTCATTGCAGAATCGCTGATGGCTCCTCCCTCCTCCTCGATCGGAGTCGGCTCCGAGCTCTTCCCAGAAGTTATCGCTGACCTTTCAGACGATTTCCGCAACCTCCTCATTCTTTTCGACACCGCCGGATTATCCTTTGTTCTGATGACACCGTGCCGAGTGATCTTCCCTGCTGTGGAGGAATTCTACAAGAATTTGAAGATCAAACGGAATGGCAAAGTGCTCAAATCCAAAGTCAGAGGACTCAAAATCCGCCTCGACAAGACTTCTGTTGCTACCTTGTTGAAGATGCCCGTTGTTGATGAAGTAGACGATCTGACACCAGAGGATTCCGACCGCACCAGTCTCTTCTGTGGAGTATGTCCTAAAGCCGACTATGTTAGTCGCGCAGAGTTCAATCCTGAGGGAAAATTTCTGATTGATGTTATCTCCAAGGTCATACTCTGCAAGACCTACTCTATTTGAGATATCTCAAATGACATGTTTGACATTATGCAAGCCATCATCTGTCGAAAGAAATTCCAGTTTGGCATGATGATACTGGATAAGATTAGAGAAAGCATGAAACACCCCAGCTATGCAAGGATTATCTCCCTCCTCCTCCATGAGATCAATCCAACAGTATTTGATTTATCCAAAGGCACACCCCTTCACCACATGAAGAAGGTCTCTCTCTCCTCCATCCAGAGGTATGACCTCAAGCTTCTCAATACTGCCCAAGCTTCCAAATCTGCTGCCACTTCAGTCACTCCCAAAGCAACCAGGTTACCTGAAGACAGGATTCCATCTCCTTCTCTACATCAAACTACTGCTACCACTAGTGCAATAGTTGAGGGGGAGCCTGCCTCTTCTCTACCTCAGAATCAGGTTTCTTCATAATCAGTAATTCCAGAACAAGAAGAAGTAAGAATACCTACTCCTCCAATCTCTCCTCCTCCAGCAGATATTCAATCAGCAAATCCAGACTCAGAGATTCCAGACTCAGCAGACCTTCTGTCTACAGCTGAAGATATCAACAAATTCATTGATGAGCTCATCTCAGATGCCCCTCTCTTCCAGAATGACTCAGCTGTAAAGTCTCCAGTTCAGTCTGAAGTCCATACTCCAGATCAGTCTCAAGCTCCATCTCCTGCTAAGTCTCCAGTCCAATCTCCTGCCAGATCTCCTGAGAGTGAGCCAAGCAAATCAGCTCATATTCTCCTGTCTGATGATGAGGACATGTCTCCAGATCCTGTGGAGGCACCTCTGAAGAATTTGGATTTCTCCATGCCCTCTCTCCTACCCACAGAAGAAAATGTTGAAATAGAACCCTTCAAGAGAGCTGACAGCTCAGTGGTGATCACAGAAATCCTTCCTTGGACTGCCCCTGCTCCTGCTCCTGCTGCTTCAGCTCCTGAACCAACCTCAGCTCCCTCCTCTTCAGATATAATAAGCAAGATTGAGCTTATGCTCAAAGAACAGAGAGATTACTTTGATGCCTCTCTGCAATCAGTAAGATCCAAGGTCTCTGCTCTTGAAACAGAGATGAGCAGAGGCTTTGCTGAGATTCAAGCAAATACTGATGAGTTAAAAAGGTTGTTCCAAATTGGAGGCAAAGCCATAGACCACACCATTACAAGCATAGGTGAGCTAAGAAACCAGGCCGAGACAGTAGCTCACAATCAGATCAAGCTAGATGAGAGAGCTGAAATGAATGTTGTGAAAGTATGTAATGAAGTGGGCACCTTCAAAGATGAAGCCATTGCAAAGCTAAACATAGATATCAGCAAGGGGGAGAAAGTTGTAAAAGAACAAGTGGACAAACTACATGAGCAAGCTCAAATAGTTGTAAAAGAACAAGTTGAAACTCTCTCTAAACAGGCTCAAACTACAGTGAATGGAATTGTAAAGGAAATGAAAGCAGACATTCTCTCTCAACTTCAATCTGTAAAGTTTTATACCTATGACACTGCTGTGTGGCTGCATAACATGAACTTCCCTAATGCCCAGCTCAACCCAACCATTATACCTCAGCACCTAAATCCTCTTGAAGAGCAACCCTCTGCAGATGCCCCTGTCCAAGCTACCATTCCAGAAAGTGGTGTGCCAGCCTTCTCTCCTAGACCTGAGGGTGATGTGACTGAGCCTCCTCTTAACTACTCTGACATGTGGCAAGATGATTTTCTTTCCAGTTCTCAAGGTCCTTCTAAGAAGAAAAGAAAGTATGGTGAATGTGCTTCTGCAAGTCGTTCTGCTCCCAGGAAAGAGCCAGCCTCTGAAAGTAGACCTCCTGTTGTTCATGCTGAAGTGTGGAGTCCTACCTCTAAGTCCATAATTCTTGATACTTTGAGGTTAGTGACAGATCTTGGAGAAAACAGAGATCAGTTCTACAGTAATACAGAATGGAAGGCCTATGAAGTGTCCCAGATTAAAATCAGACTCCATGACAGAAACTGGGGACACAATAATCCATCTGCTCCTCCTAGGCCCAGGACTTACTTTCCAAAGCCCTACAGCTATCTAGAAAGGCAAGGACTAAAGAGAGAAAGGATGCACAAGGATGCCCCATCTTGAGTTGAACTGAGAATGTGAAATTGGACTTTTGTTTCTATGCTTAAAACATTTCTATATATATATATTTAATTCTGATTATGGCAATGTTTTACTTACCCTGCTTTAGTTAAGTTTATTCTCCTGTTATATGCATGTTGTTTCTTTTACTCTTAAGTAATTCACCTTAGTATAGAGAGTGCTGACATCTACAAATAGGGGGAGATTGTTGGGGTTTGTCTCCACAATGCCTCAGATTTGTAGGAGGTCAGACCTTGAACTAAGATGAATTAAGGTGTATTTGATGCTGTGTTTAAGTTGTATGTGTGCAGGTCCTTAATGCCAAGTGTAGACCAATGTCAGTCTATAATGGGTCACCAAACACAGGACCATACAATGTAATCCCTCATTGTGTGATCCAAAGTGTTGGCCCATGTATAGCCTCTCTATTGGGATACACTTCCTTCATGCACTTGGATTGATGGACAGAAGCATTAGAGCAAATTTCCTCATAGAATTTTTTCTAAGTCCCTAATACTCGAGTAACCCCTTATGATACTCGAGTATCAGGCTTAATACTCGAGTAGTTAGTAAGACATACTCGAGTAGTTAGAGATACTCGAGTAGTCAGTTAGACTTACTTGAGTAAGGTCTTAATACTCGAGTAGTCTGTGTCCCATACTCGAGTAGTTAGTGAGATACACGAGTAATCAGTTTGGCTTACTCGAGTAGGGTCTGAATACTCGTGTAGATATATCTATACTCGAGTAGTTAAGTTAGTCACTCGAGTTAGTTCTTTTCATACTCGAGTAAGTAACTTGATACTCGAGTAAATCATGTTTGATACTCGAGTAGATCCTTTTCTTCTCTTCTCTGCAAGTTCAAAGTACTGATACTCGAGTAAATACCCTGATACTCGAGTATGTGTTTTCTGATACTCGAGTAAATACCCTGATACTCGAGTACGTGTTTTCTGATACTCGAGTAATTCCCTGATACTCGAGTATATGTGTTTCTGATACTCGAGTAATCCCCTGATACTCAAGTATATCCTTCTGTTACTCGAGTATATGTTTTCTGATACTTGAGTATCTAAGTTCCCATACTCGAGTATTCCTTCTCTCACTCGAGTATAGCTGTTCTCTAATTCAGAATTCTTCTAAGTTCTAATTCGTCTTAAGTATTTTGAATCTGTCAATTCTGATTGGTCCACGTGTCATCATTAATCAATATTATGACCGTTGGAACCCACCTATAAATAGGTCTTTTCAGAAATGACTTTTAAGCGTTATTACAGAAATATTCTTTTTAAGAAAGAGAAATTCCGTGAACCCTAATTTCACGCCGCCGCCATTGCCGTTCACGGAAGAAGAAGAAAAGTTTGGATCGCGACCTTCGTTTTCATCGATCTTTCCTCTAGCGATCCAGAAGAAAGAGAATCACTCGATCTTGCCGAGCCTTGAAGATTCCAGATCTACTTTCTCGATCGAGGTGGTTCTAGTTTTCAGATTCGTGGATTTCTCTCAGGTCATCTTCAACCTTTTTTTTTTGATCAAGCCGAAGTTCCTAAAGAAGAAGACCGTCAAAGATCCAGATCTGAGATTGATGTTTTGATTTTTATTTTCAAACCAAATTTCATTGTAGGAGATTTTTCTCCGAGACTTGTAGGAAGTTTTGTCTTCCGAGTTTTTGTAGATCCATTTTGGATCGAGATTTGTAGGAACGTGGTTCCGAGGTGTAGGATTGTTTTCAATCCGAGATAGTGGAGTAGCCGAGTCTAGTAATTTGCTAGATCGGTGAGGAAAGTGGACGTACCCAAGATTGGGGAACCACTATAAATCTCTTGTCTTTTGTGATTGCTTGATATTTGCTGTGTTAGTTTTTAATTCCGCATTTGACACGCATTTCACCTATTCACCCCCTCTAGGTGATTTAGGCTAACATCTTAGACCTCTCACAAAAGCTCAACTCGATGAACTCCAGGCTCAGCTCGATGAACTCCAGGATGTGCTTGACAAACTCCTTGTTGTGTTCGATGATTTATTTGCAGTGTTCAGGCAGTTTTGTTTACTGAAGTTATAATGGTTTCGAGGCATAACTTGAGGTAGTTACACTCTGATATTTAATGTTAAATATTTTTAATGAATATAGCTGTTTAAAGGCAACATTAAATAAGGTTTTATCTAAGAGTTTAATTCTTATTAACTCCCAAGGGCAGCTACAATTCTCAGAGGTTCTTCAAATGTTTTAGAATAATTTTAAATTCAAATATTTAAGTTCTTCTCAGAATTTATATATTTAGATTATTTCTACTTAAAAGGGTTACCAGACTGACAGACACACACTATTATAGATCAACATATTTTTAACAGATATTCCACTTCAATCTCTGCTAATGCAAAGTCTTCATCTATCAATCACAAGAAGTCCTATACCCTGAAGAAAAGCCTACCCTCAAGATCTCAAATCTTTATTCTTATCAAGGGGAGCTTTTTAAATCATCAATCCACTTAGTCTTGTCAGAGATATTGGAAAGAGAAGACAAAATCAAGTTTTAGTTTACATCCTAAACTGTGTATAGGGTTATAACTCCCTTCAAAAGTTAACCTTTTGGTTCCTAAGTCACCTGATCAAAAGACTTAAGTTTTGTTTTTGGGCACCTGGTCAAAAGTTCAAAGGGTTGCAAGATCTCCCTTAGAAAATAGATCTTCTAGAGGCAGGGCACCTGATAAAAAACCTAGAGTGGAATCCTAATAGGTTGGTAGAAGAGTAAACGTACCGAGATTTATTGGGGAACTACTATAAAATTCCATGTGTCGTCTGTGATTGTTATTCTTCTTATTTGTGTGCTGTGATTTTTCATTCTATATATATATTTATCACTTAATTTAAAATCCACTATATAAATATATCAAAGTTTTTTAAAATACTCTATTAACCCCCCCCCCCCCCCCCCACTCTAGAATAAAGTTAGATCTATCCCTTACATTCAATCAACCATATGATTTTAAGAGATACATGAAAAATATAAAAGCATAACAAAAACTCTCCAAATCGTAATAAAGTATATATGAGGGCTCCAACTATTACTTAGAATTTCATTAGATTTTAGGGGCACTTTTGGTCCCTCAAATTTGCTAAATAGACACTATTGAAAATTTAAAAATACCAAATAGTGTCAAAAAATCCCAACTTTTTATGAGGGGTAGATATGTAGAGTTACCATTATAATCTGGCAGTGGTCAAACTGCTAGTCTCACTACAAACGCTATATGAGTATATAGGGTCACAAATAAGTGTGTTTGGTGAGGTTTGAGGAATGGATTTTGTTTGTATTACTCATGTATGATGAGTGAAGGACTAAGAACTTGACATATTGGTATTCAATGAGAGATGAGCTGATTTATCAAGGCATCTCGTCAATTCGTCGAGTCATCAACTTATTTTCGAGTGCGTCGAGTGTGTTGAGACCTCTCAATAATACGGAGGATTTATGTCATCCTATCTCTAGGGTTGCGTTCAACTCCTTCTTTCCTTGAGATCGGAATATTATGAGCCTCTCGGCAACTTAAATATGAGATCGGAATCTACTACCATATACTTGAAATACGGAGTCGAAGCAAAATAATTCACGGTCGGATCAATAATAAAAAAAAACAAATGCAACATAAAATAAAAGGTGCGTTATTTCATCGCAAAGTTCATCGCGATCGGGAACAAAACAAAATTAGCTAAGCATATTTAAAAATGAAATCACAATAAGGTAAGAGAAATTAATTTTCATTGATGATAAAAAAGAAGAGAACGCAATAATAAAAAGACAAGATTACACTAAAAAAAAGACCTTTACAATAATGAAAAGGAAATCTACTGAGAAACAAGGAAAGAAACATAAACTAATAATAGCTATCTAACTTGCTCTCCACAATCCCCATTCCAAAGCATGAGACATGGGTTCCTTTTATAGATGAAGAGGAAGATTCTAGAATGAAATAAAGAGAAGGGCACAAGGGGGGTGTCCGGTCATGCATGTGGAGAGGGTTCATGCATGCCATTAAATGAGGGAGAGATAAAATGGAAGGTTCAATGTATTGTATTAAAGGGGAATAAAATAGAGAATATAAAATTGAGAGGGGGAGATGAATGAGGAATAAAGTGGGGAGAAAATATTAAAGGGGCGAGAGAGAGGGGGGAGGCCGGCCATGTAAGGGGGAAAATGCATGAATGGGATGGTGCATGCATGGAGTTAAGTGAGGTGGAGAGCATGAGGTGGCCGACCAATCATGTGGGCTGCTAGGTGGGCCGAACTATGGAGGAAAACCATGAATGTTGGGCTCGGGTAGGACATGGAGGGCTGCTCTTGGATAGGTCGGGCTGCTCCATGGATAAGGGCTGCAACATCATGGGCTCGGGTTTACTTGCATGAAGGCGGGTTGGTCTTTGGGCTGCTTCAAAGAGGAGGCTCGAGTAGCATCATAGTGGGGCTCGGGTAGCATCATAGTGGGCTGCACTTGGACCTGAACCTACATGAAAATAGAATAAAATAACATTAGTTATATATCACAAAATAACACAAATAAGTAGCATAACTTTAGTTGTTATTTCTAAACTAAACTTTAACAAACATAACATAACCTAATAATAGTTATATTCATAACAAAACATAGAACATAAAATTAAACATACAAATGCATAAAACATATATTTAAACTAGGAATTAATATAATATAAAAAAACATTAAAACATGAAATAAAAACATAACAAGCATAAAATATAAATAAACTTAGGCATTTTGCATACTAAACTACCCCAAAAACTTATGACTAAAACTAGTAATCAAATTCACCCATGTTTGAGCTTTTGCTATTCCAGAGCAAAAGTATGAGAAATATTTATAAGACATTTATAAAATTTTCAATTAAACTAAAAATTTATTTACACTAAAATCAAGGCAAAAATAAAATTTAGGGATTTACAAATTAAGTCCGAAATTATGGAATTAAAGTGAAAAGAGAGAAATATTAAGCAAAAAAAACAAAATTTTCTAATAAATTAACTAGCACTCAAAATTGAGTAAATTACAAACAAGTTTATATTAAAATAAAAAAAAAACCATAACTTAAAAGAAACTTCAGGAAGAATGCAACCTACTACTTATGCTCTCCCAATATTTTAATTTAAAATCAAAGACAATGATATTGGATAAGGGGTTTGGGGAGGAAATCAACATAAAGAGGTCTTTGATTAGAGGTGATCATCATTTTTTTCTTTCATGCCCCACAAAAAGTTTTAAATAAAACATATATATAATACCAGAAAATGATAAACTAACATCCTATCATTTCCCACGACATATAAGAACTTTTAATTCCTCTCTTCATCAGGGTTTCATATGTTTACTAGAGAATAAGGAACTAACATCTCCTTATTCCCATAACATATGATCTAACAATAAAAAGAAAAAGGATGGGGTTAAACAAAATTTACAAAATAAACTAAAACACTAGAGAGTAACTACTAGTAGATTGAGATTTTCTAAGAATCTAAAAGCATGAGGTAATAATAGTTAGAATCCAAAATTGTTAAGCAAAATTACTACAAAATTGAAACTATTTAAAATAAAAGAGAAAAAGTGCTAAAGAAATTACTCTAAGAAAATTAAAACAATAAGATAATTCTCATAACTAAATCACTAAATATTATATTTAACTAAATCTGATGAAACAAAAGATTAGCAAATCAAAAATAGTAAAAATGCTTATAAATAATCTTAAACAAAATTTACAAAAACAAAAAAAGGCTAAGCAGGGGGTTTATTATATTTTTGAAATTTTCAATGATTTTTCATTTTTTTTTGAATTTTGAAATCTGCTTTTTTTTGGAAATTTTGATTTTTTTGTTTTGATTTTGCTTTAGTTAAAGAAAAAGTAGTACTAAAGAAGCTTAATAAAATAATACTAATTTTTTGTGTTTTTGTAGAAATTTTAAAAAAAAATTTAGAAAAGAAAGAATAAAGAAAATAACTAAACCCTCCCCCATGCTTAAATTTTGCATTTTCCTCAATGAAAAATAACAACAAGAAAGAAAGAGGAAGAAGAAAGTTGAGAGGGATGCAATAAAGTAAATACTTAAAATGAAAACAACTTTCCCGGATTCGTAAAGCCGAATGTAGATGTCGCTCCCCCATGCTTGAGTTGTACACCAGCGCAGGACTAAGGAAGAGAGGAAAGGATGGAACCAAACGAACTGTCGGGGGCATTATTCCTGCAAAACAAAAGAAGCAAACAAAAATAAAAAGAAAAAAATGATAAGTAAGGGGTGCCTCCCAAGAGCGCTCTTTGTTTAATATCGTCTAAGCCCGACGTTATTTGTTAGCTAAATGGAAAATAAAAACTAAAGTGAAGAGGTAACTCCCTAAGTATTTGCTTAGGAGAGTAAATAAAAAAAGAGAAAAATTGAAGAATCGCACCGACATGCGGGGGAATCTTCAATGGAATGACGCCCGAAAATGAACGGATGGAGTTATAGAAGAACTCCGCCGTATGTAAAACGGGAAAGAAGGGGTCGTCAAAAGAAGAAGAAGAAGAAAAAGAAGATGAAATAGAAAGAGGAATAAAAGAAGTAGAAAAATAAATTTCATCAACGAAAATTTCACAAGGAGAAGGAGAGACTTGTGAAATTTCGGGAGAAGAAGGGGTAAGGGGAACAAAAGAAGAATTATCTAAAACTAGAAAAAGTTGGAACAGTTAAAGTTTGAAGGGAAATGGAATAACAAACGTCATCATAAAAAGAAAGAGAATGATGAGACGTCTCGTCATCCTCAAAAGGTAAGAAGCACACCGGAGTATCCATAGGGGTGTCGTCCAAAGGAGGAAGGAACTATCCGGAATATAAAAATAGTTATCCTCCTCTAGAGGAAAAAGACAAGTCGGGATATCCGATGACTCATTACACAATGAAATTGGAGGAGACAGAGAAGAAGACGAAGAAAACGAAGCTTCCTCACGAGAAAAAGAATCGATAATGGTCTTGAAATGTAAATCAATATTATCATGAGAAGTTTGCAATTTAAGATACCCATTATCGATAGAATTAAAATTTGGAGGTGTGGCGATTTGCGGGGATAAATCATAAGAAAATAAGACTCGTTTCCCATCTCCCAAGTAAGATAAAATTTGGAGTAAGGGTAAAATTGGCCACTTTGACCTGCTCCAGAAAAATTGAAATCAAAATAGGGAGGGGTTCCCGAAAGACATGCAAAATAAAAATGGTCGAGCGGCCCGCAAAAAGCTCAAAAAGAAGATGATTCCATAAAAAAATATGTTGTTACCAAAAAGAATAAGAAAAAGAAAAAAAAATTGATTTTTTTTTTAGAAATTAGAAAAATTAAAAATATATTTTTTAAAATTTTAGTAGAAGTACAAAACTCAGTGCCTTCATAATATTGCAAAAAATAGTCCCCAGCAATGGCGCCAAAAACTTAATGCGTAAAAATCGTCTCACGGACTACAATCCGAATAGACAAGTGTACCTATTATTTTATAGTATAGTGATAAAAATATATCAAGGTCGTATAAAAACTCGGGGCAGGCAAGTACTATTACTCACAATGATTCTATTATCCTACCGAATGAAAAATGAACTAAGCTTAATTAAAAGAGAAATAAAATATTACAAAAGAGTGCTCTATCGACAATTCACTTTGAAATAAAATAACGGAATAAATTAGTTTAACATTTGCAATTCTATTAAGACCGTGACGGATCCGATATAAGGAAGTAATCTCGCTAGACCATTAAATCCCCTAACTTATAGACGTTTTGACCGAAATCTCTTTACAAGTCAAAATGGCCTAAAGTCGCATTACCGAAGTGACCCACACTATTGGATTTGACTCCAATCAGGAGGATTTACGTCATCCTATCTCTAGGGTTGCGTTCAACTCCTTCCTTTTTTGAGTGATCTTTCACATTCACGAGCCTCTCAGCTACTCAAATATAAGATCAGAATCTACTACCGTATACTATAAATACGGAGTCGATACGAAATAATTCAAGGTCGGATCAAAAATAAAAAAAATAAATGCAACATAAAATAAAAGATGCGTTATTTCTTCGCAAAGTTCATCGCGATCAGGCACAAAACAAAATTAGCTAAGCATATTTAAGAATTAAATCACAATAAGGTAAAAGAATTTCCTTTTCATTGATGATACAAAAGAAGAGTACGCAAAAATAAAAAGACAGGATTACACTATTAAAAAGACTATTATAATAATGAAAAGGAAATCTACTTAGCAAAAAGGAAAGAAACATAAACTAGTAATAGCTATCTAACTTGCTCTCCACAATCCCCCTTCCAAACCATGAGACATGGGTTCCTTTTATAGATGAAGAGGAAGATTTTAGAATGAAATGAAGAGGAGGGGACAAGGGGGGTGGCCGGCCATGCATGTGGATAGGGTTCATGCATGCCATTAAATGAGGGAGAGAGAAAATGGTAGGTTCAATGCATTGTATTAATGGGGAATAAAATAGAGAATATAAAATGGAGATGGGGAGATGAATAAGGAATAAAGTGGGGAGAAAATAATAAAGGGGAGAGAGAGAGGGGGGAGGACGACCATGTAAGGGGGAAAATGCATGAATGGGAATGTGCATGCATGGAATTAAGTGAGGTGGAGAGCATGAGGTGTTGGCCAATCATGTGGGCTGCTTGGTGGGCCGAACTATGGAGTAAAACCATGTATGTTGGGTTCGGGTAGGACATGGTGGGCTATTCTTGGATAGGCCGGGCTGCTCCAAGTAGAAGGGTTGCACCATCATGGGCTCGGGTTTGCTTATAGGGAGGATCGTGTTTGTCTTTGGGTTGCTTCAAAGAGGAGGCTCGGGTAGCATCATAGTGGGCCTCGGGTAGCATCATAGTGGGCTGCACTTGGACCTGAACCTACATGAAAATAGAATTAAATAACATTAGTTATATATCACAAAATAACACAAATATGTAGCATAACTTTAGTTATTAAATCTAAACTAAACTTTAACAAACATAACATAACCTAATAATAGTTATATTCATAACAAAACATAGAACATAAAATTAAACATACAAATGCATAAAACATATATTTAAATAAGGAATTAATATATTATAAAAAAAACATTAAAACATAAAATAAAAACATAACAAGCATAAAATATAAATAAACTTAGGCATTTTGCACACTAAACTACCTCAAAAACCGATAACTAAAACTAGTAATCAGGTGGCTATGCTCCTTTCTGCTTAGTGAGAGGAGTGAAGCCCTCTAGTGCTAGGGGGTCCATTATATAGGGGTGGAAAACCTCCACTCCCCTTCTTCTTCTTGGTTAGCCTAACTCGATGGGGGTTGGATTTGGGTTAATGTCACCCTAACCCCGGAGAGGTTGCAGCTTCCTAGTGGGGGTTTGTACTTCCTAGTAGCAAGGTAGGGGTTAGGCATTTTCGGCCATAGGGGAGATGTGGTCTCTGCCAATCAAGAATAGAGGTGAAGAGAGAGAATTAAAGAGATAGAGAGAGAGAGCAAGGTGGACTTGCTTTGTTCATTAGTGAGCAAAGGCCAGGGCCCATTAAGCCTATTTTATGTTGTTTACGTGGTATGGTTCAAGTGGTCTTAGGCTTCAGAAGGTAGATGGAGAGGGAGAGAAAAAAGAGTACTTCTTGGCTTGGCCCAATGCCTATTATTATTATTTTCAAGGCTCTTAGCTGATTATTCAAGGCCTATGAAGTTCTTTGGTGGTGAGGATTAATGGAGAGCTCTATTTAAAAACTAAAACTTGTGATATTAAGGAGGTTTGACAAAATTCAACCCTATAGTGAGTCCCTATATGGGTCAAGGTAGGTCTTAGTTGTCGAGTGATGAGCCTATGTTGGGGGATTTTAGCAATAAAATTATATGCACGCTTTTCAGTGAATCGCAAAGCTTCTTTTGACATATGTTGACCTAATTCCATTTAAATCGAGTGCAACCAATTCTATTGATCTCATATTCACCGAATGAGTTCAATGTAACTGACTGGTGTCAAATCCGAATTTAATTACACAATATTCAAAAAGCGCACGCCGTTGTGCGTTACAAAACTTAAAATGGTTATATTCCTCATATGACCTCGAATTCTAACGGGAAAATTTTATTACAAACTTGTATTGACAATATAAGTTCATAGGAACTGAGAGAACTCAAATCGGAGTTCTCTAGCTCAATATTCAATTTTCTCGTAATCGGGACGTTCTATGTGGAATGATCATATCCACCATACGACCACAGAATTTAACGAAATACGTTCCAACACCGTCATATTGATTATATGACACCATAGGAACTTACAGAACTCAAATTGGAGTTCTCTATCTTAAAATCCCCAGTAAGGATCACTTCCTACCTCTTTTGGGCCTTAGGTAGGAGTTCGGGTCACTTTTATTGGGCCAACTAGAGTTCTGGTGGCCCAATAAAAGTCGGGATGTTATAATGATAAGCTCAATGGAAGGTTTGGGAAGGGGAATGGGGGTGCTAAGTGGTCTTCATTCTAATTTTCCTCCATTATCTTAATACAAAATGGGTAAATATCTAGATTTTACCCCATGCATGCCACCCCCTTCCAAAACTAGAGGGTATGAGAGGTAATTAAGCCTTTGGGTTGGTAGATAGGCCTTGGGTCAAGGCCTTAGCCCTTTGAAATTAGCTTAGGCTAACAATTCCCCCTCTTTGGGCTCACGGTTCACCATAGTTCACTTTAGGCTTGACATGGTCAAATTGATCAGTGGGCTGACCCCACTTGATGGTCATGAGTCATATGACACCACCCAAAGTTTGTTGGGCTATGGTGGGGACTTGATCGAGCTAATTGATCCATATGGTTCAATTTGACCTAGTTTTGACCTAAGTTGACTTAAGTTTGACATGGGTCAATTTGAGTCAAATAGTTGAACAATTGTTGGGGATTTTGGTCAATTAAACCAATATTAGGGTTTGGAATGTTAATTTGACAATGTGAAGTATAATTGGGCAAACATAAGGATAATTGAGCTATGTTGACCTGGAGGTTACATTTGTCAATTCCATTAAATTGGTTGACTAATTCAAGGGGTATATTGTCAATTGGGTCTCGCTTTGGGTTAGGGCATAATGGTGAGGTAAATTTGTGCTTGTGAGTTTAATTTTAGGTAGATTGACCTAAGTTGACATGTGTTCCATTGGGTGCACCATGTGAGTTCACCTTGGATCATGGAAACCTATTGTCACCTTCTTGCCCTAACTCACATATCATGAGACTTAACATGCCCTAACACTATCAAGGGGTCTATAAGGAATAGGGATGTTACAAATGCAATCACATTTCTATCGGCATGCATGCCTCTTATTAATTATTTGTCTGGACTATGATATTCAACTTGCAGCATTATCATGCCTTTATAGATATTCATTATATATTTATTATCTGTGCTGATGTTTAGACTTTAAGAACTTTGACGGTATACGATATTTGTTATCATAATATGTTGTGATATTCTTACGTGTTAATAACAAAAATTAAAGTATTATATATATCTTGTGCACCATCCAGTTCATATTATGAATGTTATTATGATAAAAAATCAACTTTATGTATCAGGAGGTATCAATAATGTTAAAAGTTAAAAAAACTAGTGTTATATAACTCATGAATATCATCCCGTGA
Organism: Platanthera zijinensis; assembly: GCA_039513925.1. Lineage (NCBI taxonomy): Eukaryota > Viridiplantae > Streptophyta > Magnoliopsida > Asparagales > Orchidaceae > Platanthera > Platanthera zijinensis. The sequence continues at coordinate 102,227,324 of CM077089.1, forward strand.
ATTTTATTATAGTGTTATATGCTAGTGGGATTTTTTTTAAAATGCTATGGTCCTCAGGGAATTATGAAATTTTAATGTAGCTATACTTCTTGTCCATTAATTCTATTTACAGGATGCTCCAAAGTTAATGCAAGATACTATGACAAATGAGTAGATTGTTGGCGATAGGCATATTAATAAAAGAGGAGGCTCAAAAAGTGGAAATGTCAGATGTCCGTTTGGAGAGGAGAATTTATTTTCAATATTATTCTTCCTTTTGCTTAAATTATTAGTTTTTAAGGAAATAGTAAAAAGGTTTTTCAAGCTTAAAATAATATCTTTCCTAGAGACTAGCAAAGGCTTATTTGTGAGGGTTGTATAACTCCCACCAATTAGGAAAAGAATAATTTGATTGAAAACAAATTTTAATTATCTTTATTCTTGATTTAATTAATCAATAAGCTATTCTAGTTATTCAATGATAATTAATTGAAATGGCTAAAAAATCCTAGGAGTTCAAGCTATGAATTTGAAGTTAGTAAGTTTTTTTGGTAAAGCTCTCTTAAGAATCTATTTTAGACATTTTTAAAAAAAAAATTGGCTTCCTAAGTATTCTATTGATATTATCTTGTAAAAATAACAAAAAGGGTGAATAAGAACTTAGTAAATTACGTATGTCAAGACATGAGATTAGTTAGTTAATCCATTTCGATCATTCGATCAGTAAAACATTTGAGCAAGAATCTTTTTATTTTGATACATATTATTCCATGCCAAAGTTCCCTATATTCCTACTAGTTGTGTCTTAGTAAGTTTGCCATTTATGGGTACTTAATATTTCCTTTTAAAAATGGTTATATTTCATAGTGATATGTGTCCAAGGTATTTGTATGTATTCTAAGAAAGTTCCCAACTATAATTTTAAAAAAAGGTAAAATGCTATACTGATATGTGGCCTAGGTATGTTAATGTATACTTGGAATGATCCCAACTATGATAAAAAGGAGAAAAATATAATAGTGATATATGACCTAAGTATGCGTGCTTATAGTTGTAATGATCTCAACTATGAGAAGAAAATGTTTATAAATTTTTTTTAAAATTAAACCCTATAATTGTTAGTGTTATCATTGTGATCTAAAAGTGGTCAACAGGTAGTCTCAATGCCAACGCAATACGAGTCTTTGGGGTTGCACATAAGAGTATTGGAGAAGTTGGAAGGGTATGTGTTGGTATTGCTTATTTGTGATATGAGTGAAAAGGCCAAGCCTGTGATATTCTGGATTTGGGAATTTTTAGCCCAGGACCTATATTATGAATATAGATGACTAGTTAAATCGTCAAGAACTGTCTTGATGTTTTATGGACTGTTCTCTCAGATTTGTCAATTGACACCAAGTAAAATTTTTCGAGTTGTCACTTATTATTCGGACAAACTTATCTGATTTTGTCGAAATGTCTCTTTTCATCTTAACAAACTTGTCTTGGATTCATCGTATATAATCGAGTTATCTCGACGAATTGGACTTGGATTCGTCAAGTGTTCTCTTGATGTTTCGATGAATTTGTCAGTTTGAATTCATCGAGTATTCACGTGTTATCTCGATGAATTTATCCATGATTCGTCAAATATACACACATTAACTCGACGAATGTTGTTAACTCTAGTTTAATTCTATTTGTCTGATTTTGTCCTAGTCTGTAGGTAACAGCAGTTTTGGTATATATATAAGTGAGATAACTATTATATCAGCACAAAGCATGACCTAATCGATACCGAGTGATTGCATCGACTTCTTCTTCTCGATGAAACTATTTTTATATGTTAAAGTCGCAATCGCTGGTACTTGTCGCTGATCAGTCTGATCAATTAACGTCACCAGAAAGCTTTTCTTAAGCTTCATCTTCGTCACTGCCGCCTTTTCATTAATGGTTCTTGCAATCTGTGGAAATGTTGAGGGCATTCCTTCTTCCAACCTAGATCTTGTGTGACAAGAGTCTAAGGGTTCTTCTTGTCATGTGTGGATACCCATTGAGGCGTGGACATACTTCTACTCATCGAAATCTAGCCGCAAGTGTTCGTCGGACCTCTATGGAGCATCTTGGTTGAGTAGTGATGTAATCCTACAAAGGTATACTTTTATTCAAAGTTGTTTTAATTCTTGTTCAATGATTAATGCAAGATCCATTTATCTTTGGGTTTCTTGATGATTTATTCCTCTGCGCGCATGTGACGTGCATCCCACATAGAAACCCAACAATAATATGATGAATTATTAAGATTATTAACTAGTAAATTACCATTCCTCTATCAAAACTAAACCATAAATTCCTAACAAAGTCAAATTCTATCATATTTTCAGTTGAACTATTAACTCTTGTGGACACTAAATTGAAAACTTAGCTAATTCTTATATTTTCCTATTTATTTGGAGGACCATTGAGAAAAATTGCATGAGAGTAAATTATTTTTTAAAGAAAAGCACACAAAACATTAAAATTCTTAATTGAGTTTTATCTTTTATCAAACTAATAGATTTGTGAATATTTGAGCTCTTATATATTGACAAGCTTATCACTTGAGTAATATAAATTTCTTGACTACTCTTTGATTAATTTTTTTTCAAGAAAAAAAATGATCAGTTGAATTGCATCTCGATATTATTTTGTCATCTAGTTTATTGATAAGAATTATCTTAAGTAGGGACTAGAAAAAGCCTAAGCATGAGGGTGTGATAACTTCATAAAAAGAAGTAATTTTAGTCCATTGTTGCTAACTTTTTGTTTATTAAAATTGAGAAAAATGATTTTAAATCAAATAAAACAAGATTAAATTTATAATACACCTAAGTAAGGTAATAACATTATTTTACAAAGTTTTATAATAAAAATGTTTAAAAATTTTACTCGAACAAGTGGAGCTGAACCAATTTAATTTTTTTAAAAGTTGCCACAAAATTGGAATCTGAATTTCAATTTTAAAAAATTTAGATTTTGGTGTCATCGGCAAATATGAATTTAAGGAGGCTTTGGTTTTGTTTTGACATAAAATAAAGGAGCAAAATACCATCTTCATGGGGCTGAATTTCTAGAAGGAAAGCAATCATATTTCATAAAAAGAATTTTCCATTAAAAAGAAGGATTTATATAATAAGAAAAAGTTCATATGGAGATATTTCTCTTAGATCCAAAAAGAAGGGCTGATAGGAGAGTTTTAACAGCATTAAAATGGAACCATCAAGGGGGACTTTCGGCCATCAACTCTTGAGAGGAGAGGAAGCTAGGGCATTATGGATAAGTAGATCATTTTGCAAAGAATTTGCGAGGCATTCTACTACTATAATTCAATTTCAATCATCGTGTTTTATAAAATCTTTTTAATTGTTTTGTGTTTCTCTATTATCATGAAATAATTTCACAAAGTCTTGTATAATGTGAGTACTATGCTTGTTGAGATGATGATTTTATCTTATGATTTATGTATGTTTGATAATTTATCTTTATTGGATTTATTAACATTATCTCCGAAACATCAGTTCTTTATCTTTTTATTGCATTTTAAAATTCAAGAGATGTGTTGCAGTAGTAATTAGATGGAGATTTTATTATAACAATTCGAGATTTGAGAGAGGAGAAGCGTGAATATTTCATCAAAATCCTATATTTTTACCGTACTTCATAATTTAAGAGATGAGTTACGTAGGTGTATCATAAATCTAATATAGCATAGTGTAAACCCCCCTCCCGGAACACAAAACACGACCGGGGGGAGTCTTATGCCCAAAACAACTACCTTACGATATCATTAGCACATGTGTTAATCTGTACCACAAGTCACCTATTCTGTCAGCTAGTTCCCGATATCACAGTGCCAACCCAATAATAAGAGAAGAACCCAGAAGTCATAATCCACAAAAAGTAAATGTCCATAATAATACACTAATTAAGAAGCTACACAAGCTCCTATAAATATTAGAGTACATAATTTTCCTAAAGGGCTACCTCAAAACACTCAAAAGCTCATATTTCTCACTACCAAGAGTGAAGGTATTATAGTGTTAGGCTCTGTCCCCCTGGCCTAGCTGCCCTCCTTCATGGGGTGCTGATACTACTCCACCGGTGGGGTGCCCTCCTAAAAAGTGGGTGTGGCAACCGTTAGTCATAATGAAGAAAGAGGGGACACAATATAACAGTAGTATAACAAGCAAGTGACAAGTTGTGTTAAATATTTGGGTAGTTTTCTTGCATCAACAGTTCAGTAAGTAAATAAGAAATAATAAGGAGTATTATCTGGTATATCAAGTATATTTATGCTAGTGTTGGGTATTGTATCCATAAAATCTTGATTTAGAGAAGTCCCTCTTGATCTAAGATGAATTGAGATTGTATTTGAAGTTGCATTCTAGTTATATACTTGCGGGACTTTAATTGCTAAGTACAAACTAATATAAGATTACAGTGAGTCATAAATTCATGACAGTGCAATGTAATTCCTCATTATGTAGGACATAGTGTCTTACGTGTAATCTCTCTATTAGTGTGTACTTTATCTCCAAGTGCAATAAAAGATTCAAAGAAGGGTTGCTTGCTGAGTTCAGGGCAGTCAGAATTTTCTTAAGTAAAATTCATCGAGTACTCACGTAAAGACTCATGTCATTCATCGAGACCTCACATAAGCACTTTTGTAATTTGTTGAGTTTACTCAGGAAGTTTCTCAAAGTCTCAAAAATCAATTTTTTTATTTTGGCTAAGTTAAATTCGTTGAGTGATTAGTTGATCTCTCATTAATACTCGACGAATTCGTCAAGTACTCTGGAGAGGTCTCGTGAACACTGAACAAAAATTTTATTCTGATTCAATTTTCAGCCATGTCTTTTTGGTCGAATAGATTCGAGCAATTCTTCACGTGATTAAGTAATTCGTTGAGTATTTTGGAGTTGTCACGTGAAGACTCGACGAATGAACTTAACATTTTTTGAATTTCAATTCTGTGATGGATTTTCTTTAGGACACCAGCCATATACAGTACACGTGGAACTCCGTCTCGAAGTTTCTTTCTATTTATTAGGAGAGGAATCTCTCTATATAGTTAATGGTTAAATTCAGAGAACCCTAACCAGGAATGAGCTAGTAAATTCGCAAATTTCTATTAGCTATTTTGCACACAAAAGATCTCGTTGTTGACCTCTCAAATTCACGATTCTTCTTAAAAAATGTTTCGACCAGATCTCTATTTTCAAATTATCCAAGAATTTCTCCAAGAACCAGTTTATTCTTAGATCAGATCAAGCTTACAAGTCTTCAATCATTTCTTCTCCTTGTTTGTTTAATTCAAGATTTACATTCCAGCAAGGAGGAAGATTGAGTCTCAAAGATCTGAAGAAGATTATTATTCCAATCTACTTTCTCTCGTAAAAAACCATTTTAAAACTCTTGTAGGAAGTTTTACTTCTGAAACTTGTAGATCCTAATTTAGAGGATCGAGTGTAGGAGAGTTTGTTCTCTATGTTTTTGTAGGAGATGTTGTCTCCGAGCTTGTAGGAGTTGAGGAATCCAAGGTGTAAAATTTGTTATAATCTGAGATTTGTGAAGTAGTCGAGTATAGCCCGTAGTGCTAGATAGGTGAGGCGGGAAAGTAGGTGCACCCATTCTGGGGAACCACTATACATCAATGTGTCTCTGCTATATGATCTCTATTATTCTGTTTGTTTATTTTTAAAGTATTTAAATTCCTCTTAAAGACATAGATTTCACCTATTTATCCCCCTCTAGGTGATTTAGATAGACAACTTGATACTTTTAATTTGTATCAAAGCCAAGTTGTTCATTAAAAGGTTAACACCTTGAACATGATTACTATCTAGTTTTCAGTGGGCATCATGTCTGAAATGTATAGAAGCAAGGATAAGTGCTCGATGAACCTACAAGTGTGCTCCAAGGAAAACTTTCTGATGTGGACAAAAGAGTAAGGTTCTTCATGGAAGTTGCTGATCCGAGAATATTTCAAATCATTGAGGAAGGCCCCTATATACCTATGACACAATCAACTGTGAATGCTAATCTGATGGTTCGAAAAAGATGTTGGACTTAACTAAAGATGAGATTGCTCTTATCTTTCTAGATAAGAAGGCAAAGAATATTATTTCTAGGGTAGTGGATGAATCTATATTACAAAACATAATCTACAGCAAGTCTACTATAGATCTTTAGACATCTTTGATAGTTCTCATGGAAGGAATGGAGAAGGTTAGGGATGATAGGAAATACCTCCTCAATCAGGAGTATGAATCTTTCAAGAAAGATAGAAGAGAGTCTATAGTCGACTGCAATGTGAAATTCTTCAAGATTTTCAGCGGCCTAAGGAATTATGGTAATGCGTTTACAAACAGTGATCTTAATGATAAATTCTTGAGATCCATGACAAAAGAATGGGAAAATAAGGTTTGTGTAATAAGAGAGTTTGGTAAACTTGCCGACACATATCTACATAATCTCTTTGGGAAGCTGCTTTTATATGAGCTTCAAATCAACATAAGAAAGTCTATGAAGATGGAAGAAGTTCTTCAATAAGAGAGAAGTCAGTGGCCCTAAAGGCCGAAGGGTCGAGGAAGCTAGAGCTATGTCTCCAACAAGAACTAAAGCTTTATGTGTTCATGAAGATTTATATCCAAGCACCTCAAGATCAGAAATGTTAGATGGAGAATTCTCTCATCTCTCTAAGCTTGGAATGTGTGCTCTAAAGGCATCTCAAGAAGAGATCATCCTTAAGGATCTTGGTCCATTCACTCATGGATGTAATGCTAAGAAAGAACCAAGGTAAAAAAATATTTTTTAAAGGCACATTAGGAGAAGAAGCCATGTGTTTGCTGCTCTCATGAGGCTTCTACTTCAAAGTCAGAAGTGTAACACCTCCATCTGTCACGTGTCATATAACAGAGGGTCTGACTGGGACCCCATGCCATATCCTAAAGATAGTGGTAGAGTTATATGTTAATATCAAAAACTAAACGAATCGTAACTCAGAGCATTCTAGCAGAAGTTTCAAGGGTTAAATTTTTGAACTCAAGTATCACGAAAATGTCCACTATATATACATTGGAATATACTTTCAAAAATACACAAAAGTTACTATTGTCAGCGATAGTCACTGTCGTCCAGCGAGAGTCAATTGTAGCTAAACTTTTATAGCCTTAAGGATTTACAATTATACTTTAGAATTGTGATTTACAGACATCGACACGCAGACCGGCCACACATGAAAGAATAAAAACTTCGCTTGGCCTTTTAGGGCCGACATAACTTCAGGGCTATAACCCGTTATATACTGTTCGGCTCTCCAGCACCTGCACAAGGACAATCCACTACAAGGGCGGCAAACAAAGCAACGATCAGCTTTTGGCTGACAAATTTATAATGACCCTACCCTATACACGGGGCAGCGGTATTCCTTCCCTGTAGGCATAACATTAACACAATGATATATCCCAAGAAGGTACAAATTAAGCACCATTCAATATATCATAAATGAGTGCCTCAGCAGCCAAACATTCTGCGCACTCAGGGAACATTCTCAGTGTACTGGATTACCACAGTCCCACCACCACTTAGAGGTCCCAGATTTGACAGTCAACTTTGAGCATTTCTAGTCTTTCCGGCTCCAGTCCTAAGACTCTCATTATGTGCTCCAATGACGCCAAATACTTTGGGCACTATACTTGGATGGACATAACGCGGGTACAGTTCGGCTATTTTCGATTGCTTAAATCGCCCGGTCAACTCCAATGGTCACAACCATCATTGCGAATGACAAGACGTAGGTCAGCCTCCCCTTTCCCATTCAGCTTACTGGCCTTATTGCTGGGCACAAAAGGCTCTCAACATCACATTTCCCTCATATGTCCCTAGGACCTGAGCCAGTAATGATCAATCATGACACTCATGGCCAAGAGATGGGCTCTCCGGTCTCATAGCTTCTTATGCGACACACCTTGTCTCACGGACACAGGCTTCACAACAATAAAATTCTATCTGGAAGTTATCGCCAGCGATAGTCACTATCGTCTAACGTTAGTGAAAAAACTCTGTTCTATCTCCAGACACATCCACAACTAGAATATCAGTCCAGAAAAACTTGCAGCATCCTATAGTGCAAGAAAACTTATCTTTCACAACAATCATAGCTCACAAAGATTTATCAACACGTGATACTCGTTATTGCCAGGATAAATCCAACAGTTATGCAAACTGCGGTATTTTCTTGGAGCACACCTCCAGTACTTCCCACTACTCGCTTTTAACAAGTACAACCCACAAACCCCATAAATTATTAGTTTATTCTCTGAGTCTTCTCCGACATGCAAAATAAAAGAACACCAATCTAGACCAACCTGCCCGGATGGGCTTCACACAGCATGCCAATTACGTACTGCAATTTCCTAATTCTATATGCAAAACCACCTAGGGATACATCATATCAACCCATCAAAATTACCTCGATTCTTCACCTTTTTGTGGGGGATTCCATGCATATGCAAAATGAGGACTTCACTTGTCCAAGAAGAAAGATCGTTACCCTCAGAATTCATTTAGGAGCAATTATCAAGCTTTCTATCAAACTAGAAAGGAGAGCCTCGCTTTCCTCTTCATGGATCTTGTCTTAGTTCTCGATTCCACCTACAGGATCTCTTTCACTAAGCTAGCAAAGCTTCAGCCTTCAGCCTTCTTCTTCCTTTCTTCCATGAAATTGATGATTAGGATGAGAGAGTGTGAAAGAAGAGAAATGAATCTTCTCTCCAACTCCTCTCTAGTTAAGAAGCTTTGTGAATAAAACCAACAACATGATTCTCTCATCAAAAGAAAGCAAAAGCCATAATTTCAGTTAACAAGTCAAACTTAACTCTATCACCTGGCGATATCGCTTATTGCCCAGGTGATAGCATTGGTAGCCACTTTCACCCCAGCCAACCACTGCTCTGCGGTCATCGTCTTGTCATCCGACACGTGTCTAGCCATACGTGGAAGTATTGCCCAGCGATACTAACTATCGCCACTCCAATAGCACACTCAATGCTTTGTTGATTGCATTGAGAGCGTCGAGTGGGTCGAGAGCGTCAAGTCTACTCAACGCATCGTTGAAAGCATCGAGTGTTATCTCTATCGCTAGGGATACCAACTGTCGCCCGACAATAGCCACTTTTAAGTTTTATTTTCCAATTTTTGAGGGGTTACAAACCTCCCCTCCTTAACAAAATTTCATCCCAAAATTTTATTCATCTATAGGAAAATAGTACAAAACTATTCAAACTTTACTTTTACAAAACAATTCAGGAAACTCATCTCACTTGGTTTGCTCACGCTCCCATATCAATTCTTCACGGTCACAATTATCCCAATGGACTTTGATCATCCCGATTGTATTGTTTCATAGCTGTCTTACCTCCGTATTCTCGATCTGAGTGTGTCTAACCTTCATCATCAACCCACCATTGATCGGTACTTGATCATCAACCACTAGTTGCATCGGCTCTTTCAAGGATTTCCACGGTGCCGATAAGCGAAACAAATCGTGCAAACCACTTATCTCTGCCGAAAAAGCTAATCTATAGTCAACTTAACCAATCCGCTCAACCACATCAAACGGACCAAGATACCTCGGACTCCACTTTTTCAAGTGCTGAATACTGGACACGCCTTTGAATGGCTTTATCTTTAGATATACCCAATCACCCACCGCAAACTCCACGTTTCGATGCTTGGCATTGTAGTACTTTACCTTCCTATCCTGGGCTACCAATAGTTGCTATCGTATAATGCGTATAGTCGAATTTGCATCTTCATCTTCTTTACGCTTAAACAATCTCGATTCATCGGTTTCCGCCCAAGCTAAAGGCATATGACACTTTTTACCATATAAAGCTTCGAAGACCGCCATCTAAATGCTAGCTTGATATCTATTATTATAGGCAAACTCGTTCATATAGAGATGGTCCTCCCACCTCTTCCTGAAATCCAAGACTCACATCGAGAGCAAATCCTCCATTGTTATGTTTGTCCTCTCGGTCTTACCATCCATCTGTGGATGAAAGGCCGTACAAAACTGTAGTTTCATACCAAATAACGGGTGGATTAGCCTCCAATCATTTAAAGTAAAGCGCCTGTCTCGGTCACTGAATATGCTACGGGGCAAATCGTGTAAATGTACTATGTTATCCACGTACAATTTAGCCAACTTTACCACTAAATAGTCCTTATTGTTTGGTATGAAGTATGATACCTTTGTCATATAGTCAACGATCACCCACATGACATCGTTTTCACTTTGTGTGTAACACACAAATTCCTGATTTGGAGTTTAGGCTGGGTGACACAGCCTGGGATACGGGCGTGTCCCAGGGCTTCTCAAGCTCTCGGTACTCGTATGGGTCTTGGTAGGACTTTAGTGGTCGTCGAGTGTATCTCGAGTGAGGCACACGGCCAGGGACACGGGTATGTCCAAGGGCGTGTCATTTACTGGTCCTGCAAAATTGTTGACATGATTTCAGTCGACGATCGTTATGTGAGGCGACATAGCTTGGGACACATGCGTGTCCCAGGGCGTGTCCTACTCGGGTTGGAAAATCAAACGGCATTAAGTGGCGTTGAGTGGCGTTGAGTGTAGAATATGGCCTGTGACATGGGCGTGTCATAGGGGCGTGTTTGGCACACGTCTAAGGACACAGACGTGTGCCTTAGCCGTGTCCTTCTCGGGGTAGTTGGTCCTGTGTTGATTGAGGAACACGACCCTCGACATGGGATGTACCTTGTGACACGGGCGTGTCAGGGCTTGACACAGGCGTGTCTTAGCCCATTTTCTGGTCTAGATTGAGTCGGTTCCTTAGCCGCTTTGGGAACACAGCCTAGGATACGAGCGTGTCACAGGTCCTGTCAGCCCAAAAATAGATATTTGGGGGCAGATCAAGGCCGTTCATTTCCTTCTATTTGGATCCTGTGGTCCAAGATTCTCCCTGCAGTGATAAGACCATGGATTGAGAAGTATTACTCATTCTATTGCCTTGGCCATTCTCTTTCTAAGAAGAGAGAAGGGAGATCTTGGAGGAGGAAGAAGGAGAAGGGTTCCAGCTGCCATAGGAACATCAACGGTCCGACTCGAGATCCAAGGCCAGCGTTCTGGAGGCAAGGCCGTCGCGGTGATTACCATCCGACTAGTTTCTCCATGGATCTGAAGCGATCGTCAAGCGTAATGATCTCCTTCTTGGATAAGTGAAGTCCTACTTTATGCATGTGCATGGTATCCTCCACCAAGAGGTGGAAAGCATAAGCGATTCATGTGGTCAATTCTGCATTTAGATCCGGAAGTGTGTAGTATGGAATAGGCATGCTGTAGGAAGCCCATCTTGACAGATCATCTAGATTGGTGATGCTGTGAACTGGAGAAGACTCCGTGTATAACCCGAGTAGCTTGCGGAGATGGTGAGGACGCTTGTGAATTGTGGTAAGGAATCTTTTCATAGCTCCTTTGGTTGTTTGCTCTGCTTGTGCGGAGAGATGGATTGGGAGGAAAACGACATTGTGTGTTGGTGTTATGAGAGATCGATTGTTAGTAATGCAGAGGTGTGGTTTCACGGTCTTGTTACTCTATGGTGGGAAGTTGACCTAGAGGTACTGTGTACCTGCGTTGTGAGCGGTCGATTAGTGGCAACGCAGAAGTACAGTTTTATGAGCTTGTTATACTACGAGGGTAGGTCGACCTATAGTGCTTATTAGTTGTCGTGAGGTGAATGCCTCTGAGTGGGTTGGGTGCGTGACGTCTTAAACAGGTGTTTGGAGGCATATACCCGGCAAATAAGCTAAACACCTCAAATCGGTGGTGGGACCTAGAGGATTTTGGTACACCGTAAGCGTGCCCTGACTGCACAGAGCATCTGGTACGAAGGTCGGCATTTGTGATGTGGTTGTGCCTGAGTGCACTTATTGTAATATATATATTTTGAATGAAATGCATGCAGGGAAGGAACCACTTCCCCGGGTAAGGGGTAGGGTCGTTATAATTGGTCAGTTGAATGTTGACCGCTGATTTATTGATCACCCTTGGGATGGACGATCATATGCAGGTGTTGCGGTCTGATTGGATTAAGCAGGCTAAATCCCTTACTTCTGCTGCTGGTAGGCCCTTGAAGGCCGTGCGAAGCTTTGGATTTAATGTGTTGCCGGCCTGCGTGCTGATGTATGAAACCATATTTTGTAAAGAGAAACTTGTAAGGCCTTATGGCCGTGAGCAGGGTGTGCTTGTATACATTCCTAGTTATTTATTTAAATGTATTTTTTATATTGTAGTGGACATTCATTGGTTGAGTTCTTGCAATTAATAAGCTTCCTCTAGAATGCTCTGAGGTAAGATGTGAGTTGATGGTATTAACCTGTGACCTCGCCGTCTGTTTGTGGCATATAGTTTTGGGCCCTGGCCAGACCTTCTATTATATGTTATTTAACGGGTGGAGTCGTTACATTTTGGTATCAGCATGTTTCGGTCTTCCACTTTCGAATTCGTGGTCGAATTCTTTTGTGGGGGTGTCAAGAACGTGTACGTGTGAACCGTGTTAACATAAATGAACTCATGAATGTCCACTAGGAATGTGAGTGAATGGGCATGTTTGCTGTTTTGGATTGGAGGTTAATGATGTCTTGTTCACGTATATGTGATAAGGAGTGGAGCTGGGTAGTTTGAACCCCAGCGTTTGGATGAGAGTGCGGCAACAGCTGAGGTGACCACACCTCCCCCTTCTTGGAAACCATACACTTAGTTACGGAGGCGATATTTTCCATGTTTCAAGAATAACCTATTGTGCAGGCAAGGCCTGTAATGGAGCAAGTACAGGTTGGTGTGAGGTAAAAGCGTGTTGAAGCTCGGATTGATGAGAAAGCAGCGGACGAGCAACTTAAGCGGTTTATGGATTTTCATCCACCTACATTTGTCGGGGCTAATTCCCCAACGCATCTAGTGGCGGCTACACTCATTCCTACACTACCGTTTGATTAGTCCAGATTCAACAATTTGAGTAGCACAATCAATATTTACATCTGTATAAAAAGTTTAAATCTACTATCATATTTAAAAAGTAAACCTCTACTATTTCTATACTAACCATGAGTACTCGATTTGAAGCACTGCACGAGTTTCGAACTACTCTATCCGAAAATCCTAAGTGATAACCACTATTTTAAAGTTTACACAAAAGTAATACATTTGATTTGAGCCGTGCGCGTGGTTAAGAGCGTGCTCGTGTGGGTGATTCAATGTGTTCAATAATGATCATGATATAAATAAATACAGACTAGTATGCAGTAAATTGTTATGTATCTTGACCAAAGGAAGCTCTACCCCCATGCTTGAATGCGACAATAAGGAAAATAAACATTCCAACTAAGATAAAAAGATAGGGGTATGAAGTATCTATGCTCCAAATTGAGCATACCAGTCACATTGCCTTTTTTTAGAAGAAAGTCCACGCCCCCAAATGATCTTCACCTGCAAAAGACACTTCCTCCAAGCACAGCATGAAGACAATATGTATATATATATATATTCATATCAGCATAATTAAGCAGTTTAAAAACAACGAAATTGGGTTGTCTCCCAAAAGACACTTTTCTTTACCGTCCTTAAGGTGGACCAAATACCTGTATTATAACGTGTTCTCAAAAACAAAAAACAAAATTAAAATTTAATTTATATTATAAAACAACTTATTTGAACTAAGGAATTAAGAATATGATTCAAGTTACATCTTCGGCAGGGTTCGTTAAATCCATAACTTGACCTTGGTCGACAGTCTCCCTTTGAACGTAATGCTTCAACCTTTGTCCATTAACCTTCAATGTCCCTAGCTTTTCACCATTAACTTCAATCGCTCCAAATGGCGACACTCCACTCACTGTGAAAGGTCCGCTCTATCTTGACTTCAACTTGCCAAAAAATAGTTTCAAGCGAGAGTTATACAATAGGACCTTATCTCCGACCTTGAAATCCTTAGGTATGATATGTCGGTCATGTCATCGCTTAGTTCGCCCATTGTAGTTATGCGCGTTCTCATAAGCGAGTACCCTTAATTCATCTAATTCATTAAGTTTTGCCACCCTCTCTTTCGCAGCTATTGTGGGATCCATATTCAGGAGTTTAGTCACCCATAGAGTCTTGTGTTCTAACTCCGCCGATAGGTGACATGATTTGCCAAAAACAAGCTAGTACGGGGACATTCCAATATGGGTTTTATAAGCGGTCCTGTATACCCATAATGCTTCGTCTACTCTCTTCGCCCAATCCCTTCTATTTCCAAGAATAGACTTTTCTAGAATCCTTTTTAATTCCCTATTAAACACATCTACTTGTCCAAATGCTTCAATAGAATAGAGAGCTGCCGATTGCATAAATGGCTTCCACCGTCCAAGATGATAGAGCTCGGAGCTCTAAATCTTGTAAAAAAGTTCTTGTGTAAGAATTACAGCACGGTGCGGCCATCATTGGCAACAACTGCTTCAGCTTCAACCCATTTCGAGACATAATCAACTGCCACTAGAATATATTTTTTTCCAAACGATGGAGGAAAGGGCCCCATAAAGGCAATTCCCCAAATATCAAAAGGCTCACGAACTAACATATTGTTGAGGGGCATTTCATCTTTTCTGGAGATATTCCCAGCCCGTTGACATTCATTGCATTCCTTCACATGAATGTAGGCTTCTCTAAACAGAGTTGGCTAGTAGAACCTACATTGTAGAACCTTTTGTGCTGTCCTAATCACTCCCATGTGTTTACCTACCTCACGATTGTGACAGTGCATAAGAATTGGTCCGTGTTCAGATTCCGGGACACACCTTCTAATGATGCTGTCAGCACAACTCAAGAACAACAACAGATCCTCCCATAAGTAGTACTTAACATCCAAGAGAAACTTCTTCTTCTTCTGGAAGAATAGATTGGGAGGCCATTTTTTGCACGCAAGGTAGTTAGTCAAGTCAACAAACCAGGGATTCTTACCATATTGTGAAGCTAAAGAGAAAAGTGCCTCATCTGGAAATGAGTTGGAAATTATAGAGTCTTCATGTTGTGAAGTGTCATGCATTTCAAACCGTGATAGATGGTCTGGAATAACGTTCTTAACTCCCTTCTTGTCCCGCACTTCAACCTCATACTTTTGCAACATTAAAATCCATCGGATGAGTCGTGGCTTTGCATCCTTTTTCTATATGAGGTACTTAAGAGCAGCATGATCGGTGTACACCACGACCTTCAATAGCACTAGGTAGGGGTGAAATTTCTCAAATGCGAAGACCACTGCTAATAGCTCTTTCTCAGTTGTGGTGTAGTTCCATTGAGCATCATTCAAAGTACGACTAGCATAATTAATCGTGTGGAAAACCTTATTTTTCCTCTGTCCCAAGACTTCTCTGATAGCAAAATCACTCATATCGCACATCAATTCGAATTGTAATGTCCAATTCGGGGACGTGAGAACTGGGTCACTAGTCAGGAAGCTCTTCAAGGTGCAAAAAGCTTGAAAGAAATTTTCGTCTAAATTGAATAACACATCCTTACCAAGAAGATAGCTCAACGACTTTGCGATAGAGGAGAAGTCTTTAATGAAGCACCGGTAAAATTTGGCATGCCCTAAGAAGCTATGGATACCCTTCGTAGAAGTTGGAGGAGGCAGTTTCTTGATGACTTCAACTTTAGCTTGATCCACTGTAATACCCATACATGACACATCATGCCCAAGGACTATACCCTCCTCTACCATGAAATGGCATTTCTCCTAATTCAACACCAGATCAATATCTTCACACCGTTTTAGAACCGTCGCTAGGTTCGCCAAACACACATCAAAATCTGCACAAAAAATAGTAAAGTCGTCCATAAAAACTTCTAAACATTTCCCAACCATGTCATGGAAGATAGCCAGTATGCATCGTTGAAAGGTCGCAGGAGCATTGCAAAGTCCGAAAGGAATCCTCTTTAATGCGAATGTTCTAGCAGAGCAGGTGAATGTCATCTTTTCTTGATCCTTAGGGTCAACGAGAATTTGGTTGTACTCTAAGTATCCATCAAGGAAGCAATAATATTTCTTTCTGGCAAGCCTTTCCAGCATTTGATCAATGAACATGACTGGGAAATAGTATTTGCACGTAGCCTCATTGAGCTTCTTATAATCAATACACAATCTACATCTGGTGATCGTCTTGGTAGGGAGCAGTTCGCTGCGTTCATTTTCTACCACTATGATTCCCCCCTTTTTGGGAACAATATGAATAGGACTTACCCATTTGTTGTCGCAGATGGGATAGATGATTCCATCATCCAATAGCTTGATCACTTCTTTCTACACTACCTCATGCATCTTTGGGTTCAAACATCACTGCGGTTGCGTAGAAGGCTTGACGCTATCATCTAACAAGATTTTGTGCATGCACACAGTTGGGCTAATCCCCTTCAGATCTTGTATGTTCCATCCGAAAGCCCTTTTCTGTAATCGCAGAACATCTTCGAGATGCTCCTCTTCCTCCGGAAAAAGCAACGCCGAAATTATTACCGGGTATGTTTGTTTTTCCCCTAGAAATTCATACTTTAATGCAAGTGGAAGAGGTTTAAGAGGAATGTTTGGTTGAGATTGATGATGTTCAGCAGATATACTTTCAGGAATTTGGTTTGGGTTGTTTTCATTCTGTCTGATATCTATTCCATTAACTTCCCACTGAAACTCCTCAAAATTGTCGGCAGATAATAGAGGGAGGGGTTCATGGATAGTGCTGCTAATGAATTCTATGTCTTCCTTCTTTTCATAGAAATCCTTCCTCGAGGCTTTATATATATCGAATGTGTTTTTTGAACTTTCGACACGCAACTTTAGCATACCCTTTTCGAAATCAATGATCGCACGTGCCGTGGCTAAGAATGGCCTTCCCAGAATAAGAGGTTCTGCGGAATTCGGAAAGATGTCCATAACGACGAAGTCAGCTGGGAAAACCAATCTGTTAACTACAACGGTGAGATCCTCAACAATCCCTATGGGCTTTCTTCTTGACCGGTCAGCTAGTTGAATTGTAATGTTGGTATGCTTCAAAGTTCCCGTTCCTATTTCCAAGAAGAGGTGGAGAGGAATCAAATTGATAGAGGGCCCAGAATCGCATAGTACACGATGACAACCAAAATTCCCAATCGTGCAGGGAATCATGTAAGTCCCTGGATCCTTTAACTTCATGGGCCAATGCTTGATAGAAAAAGCGACTCCATCTACCATAATTGAAAGCGCATTAGCACTCTCCAATCGTTTCATCTGCACTAGCAGATCCTTTAGATATCTTGTTTACTGCGGAATTTTGATCAGAGCGTCAATAAGCGAGATGTTCACCTGCACTCTTTTCATCATTTCTTGAAATTTCACAAATTATTTTTCCTTCCTCCTGTCCTTTAATCAATGAGGGAAAGGGGTGTAAATCTTATCTATAATAGGAATTACAACCTCTGAAGGTTGACATTTATTACGATCTTCAGCATTCGGTTATTTTATGGGTTCTTTATATTACCTTTTCGGTGACCCCAACTGAGGCTTACAAATTGCGGTAGACTTTCCACTCCGAAGCTACATGGCATTCACAGCTTAAGTGGGCTACTGAAAAATTGCGGTGATGGCAGCTATATTGTTGGGTACAAAAGTTTGAAATTTCTGGAATGCTTCGCTCTGAGCTTCCAAACATTGCAAAATGCATTCGGTGAATTTGCAGAATTTCTCCTCGGTGAGTTCCTGAGAGGGTTATTCCTTTCCACAATTCACTGCTCCGACCGAACTAACTTCCTCAACTTTCTCCATAGATGTGCGCAAAATTCCACTGGTCCGCTATATTCTTTCAATTCTTCCATGCTTCGGCGCAGCTCTTACTGAACAAGGATCCTCTTTCTGCTAAATAAAAGTAGTGTTTGTACTTAGTCGAAACCCCAAAGTAGAACATTTGAAGTTGTCCTGCTTCTAATGGACTATTCCCAAAGCAGAATTTTTGCAATTTTTGACATCTCTCCCAGGCTTCTATTAGTTGTTCACCGTCTCGTTGCGAAAATTGAAGCAGCTCGTTGTGCAACTCTCATAGTCGCTCGCGGGGGTAGAATTTCTTTAAAAACTCTTCTTCAACCCTGCTCAAGGACTCAAACGGGTGAGTCAGGAATTCGCGATACCATATCCTTGCCTTTCCAACAAGTGAAAATGTGAATAATCTCATCTTGACCCAATCCAACATCTCCTTTTCGTAATTTAGTGTGTTGCAAACTTCATGAAAATACTACAGATGATCAAGAGAATCATCCTAAAAGACTCCATAGAAGGATCTTCCGTGAGACACAAATTAGACTAAATCTTCAAAAATCTCAAAGCAATCCATATGATCATACAACACACCACATAAAACAAAACGATCAAAAGCAACAACTCTTGAGTAACTACATGAACACAACACAATCAACAATATGCTTGCAATCCCCAGCAACAGTGCCAAAAACTTTATGCGTTGTCAGCAAGTGTACCGGTCACTGTCAAGTAATAATTTGGGAATATCTTCCCCGAATGTCGATCTCAAGGGAATGCAGGAAGGGTACGTGATAGCGTTGTGCGAAGATCGTCAGTTAGAGTGAAAATACACAATAGGGGGGTTTGGTTTGATTTCCTAATGCTATAGAACAAAAAAAAACTACCGCGGGTCGCGGGCACCGCTTAGCTTGGTGGATGTAGTGTGTGCAGGCTGCTATACCGTTCTTCGGTAGGCAGATGGACAGAGAGCAAGTGTGAGAGTGAGGGTCATAAACACCTCTTCAAACACCAACTATAGCCCATGATACAGTGGATTCAAGTGTGCAAGTGAGTGGAGTTAGCAGAAGCGAGTGCATCACAACTACAACAGAACAAGTAACTAACCAAACATACTTCATTCATAAACAAATTAAAAGTAAGTTTAGTTCAATTTCAAGCATGAAGTACAATCCACAAAGAGAAAAGGTAGTCTAAACCGAAGAGGGAAAGGCATAGCCGAGGTGCTTGGCCGGAGAGATGGGTTGTCAATCCACTTCATGACTCTGACCGTGGTTGCTATCGGATGCAAGTGGGTCGTCAATCCACTTGTTATTCTCCATCTTTCTTCCTTGCCTTCAATAATTTCTTCCATTTGTCCAGAAGAGTTGAATCAAAATTTCTCGTTGCTCACTGCTGGTGGCTAGGAGCTCTCCGAAGGTTGAAAATTTCTTTGGATGGCCAGAGAATGCTTCCCAGAGGGTGTAGATGGGGGGAGGACATGTGGAGGAGTGGAACGGCGCTTCCCGCGAAACTCTGGATTTGAAAAATGACAAGCGTTGACCTAAATCGTAGAGCAGGGCTTTATATACGGAAGCAGAATAATCAGAGCGCACGATCAGTGGCGCACAACCAGTGGTCGTGCGCACTGATCAGTTTATGGTTGTGCGCACTGATAAGTATATATGCGCACGATCAGTGGAGCACGACCGGATGTCGTGCACACTAAATCCCTTTATTGGGCTATTGGTAAAGGCAGAACAACAGAAAAAAAAGAAGAGGTAAATGCGCACGAGCAGTTGCGCACGACCAGTGGTCATGCGCATAATGTACAGTGCTCGTGCGATTACCCAGGCAGAATAAGGAAAGTGGAGAAGACAGAGAGCATGATCACTAGCGCACGACCAGTGGTCGTGCGCAATAGGTCCAGAGATCGTGCGGTCACCGAGACAGAATAAGGAAAATGGAGAACGTAGTGTGCATGATCAGTTGCGCACTACTAGTGGTTGTGCTCAATAAGTCCAGTGATCATCTGCAGTAATCCTGTACCATTTGGAATTTCCCGAACGATCCAAGAACACGCACGCGACCCAAGCTCCTGCAGTAAACACAAAATTGCCACCAAAATTTGCACACCACCTTCTCCAGAAATAGAGAAATAACAAGTAAAGAGCAAAAGTATAGAAACAACGAATCCACTCTGAAAATAAGCCTACGATGCACTTAACATGAAATGGGCAGAGAAAAGAATATAAGAAATTATGGATCTCAAGTATAGTGCAATAACGAGAAAACTGGCCCAAATAAGTCCAAAAATAATTGTATAACTTGGACTCATCAGGTCTCCTACTTTTTTGAAGTTCCCTTCGGGACTTAGAAAAAGTTTTGGGATTATGTTAACACCAGAAATTGGCGATCCCTCCCAAGGTAGCCAGCTCGCAAGTCACGACCTGCTCTACGTTCCCGCTGGAGTTCGCAGCCTGTCTGCTCCATTTTTAAGGATGGGATGACAGACTTCTCAGTCCGCTCAGGCCGCATGACTAGGGCAATCTCCCCGGTCTGACCGCCAAGTCATGCATCAGCCGCTCATTTTACAGGTGCTACGAACTGCTTCCCTAGTCGCCCCTGTAGGCCACGTAGATAGATAAGCTAACCGCACATTTATTTCACTTCCATGCAATCCAACAAAATTGTGGAATTTCATTGCTATCCGGCCAGACCGTCACGTCACCAGAAGACCTGTCTCCAGGTCGCCAAACAATACGCAACGAGCCTCAGGTCGCCAAGCAGGTGATAACTCTCCAGGTTGTCCAGTCAACCAGCTCTCATCAGCTTGCAGTTTGCGTACTCGATCTCAGTCTGCCCAAGGAGCGTGGACTTAGCCCAACTTCAATAGACACAATAATCAGCAGACTTTACTTCAGTCCGCCAGGTCTCCCAGCAGGCGGCCAACCCCTCAGTCCGCCTGTAGTAGATGGACCACTCCTCCAGCAGGAAGGTGACCTACTATATTCAGTCTGATAGGTCGCCTACCTCTGACCCAGCAACAAGACTCCTGCGGAGGCAGAGTCATCCCATCCACCGCGAGTTAGGCGGACACTTTTTGTAGTCCGCTAGGCTTACTCCAGCTTCCCAGCTCCCCCCATTTCACAACATGAGGCGGTCTACTCCTCAGCTCGCATAGCTTGACGCAGGCTCGCTTAGTACAGTAGAAGTAGGCTCGTACCAGTCTGCCAACAACAGAACTGCTCAAGTAGACAAGTACCATCCACACGGCATGATGCGGACTCGGCGGACTCCTTCTTTACTCGATAAACTTACTGATCTATCGGGGGTGACGTTACCAAGACCATTACTTCCACGGGCCTATAAATAGTCCCCCATACCTCTCATTCAACAGGCACAGTGGAGACGACAAGGTCAAGGCATCAATTCCTGCAGACTCCAAACCTCAGTCCACCCGGCCTCAGCACCCTTCTCATGTTCTCTACTCAGCCTGATCGTGCAGTCCGCACGACTTGCTCAAGCGAGATTCGGGATCAGCTAATTGTGCGGTCTGCCGACCTCTGTACTCAAACTGAGCATCCTCTGGCATCGTTAATCTCAATTTATAATCAAAGGAAAGACCATCGCAAGAGTGGCATTCAAACCACGGTGGGTGAAGTCTACTGTTACCGCTATAAACGACCCACTCTTCTTCTCAACTCCTCTCCTCTCTTGACATCAACTTGTAATCTTAACTATCAAAGAAACAGTCTGCTCGACAGTTCCTAATCAACCTTCCCTGCTATTCTCAGCATCCTCAACAACCTATCCTCTATCCCCACAACCTTCTATCTCTTGACCTCACTTGTCAGACTGAACACCCGTTAACTGTTGGTGTCCGCGACCTCCTCTCCATTTTCGCGCATCAACACAAAAATCCATACAATTTCAAACGAAAGTATTTCAATGGACACAATTAGGTTAAAATAGACAATTGATATCAACATATCTTTCAAATTACTTTAGTGTTCATCTTGTGGAAATGATTATATTCATTTATTGATTTCAGAATCTAGAGATCAGTAACGTGGAGTCCGAATACTATCTTGAAGATGAGAAGTAACCCTAGAAATGTGTATTAACATACAACTTTGAAATCATTCGAGCAGAAAATAGAGAGCAAGTGTTGCTCATATATATACCTGATTAGGTAAGGATAAACCAAATTAATCTATCAAAGAAATGATATGCTTGATTTGGTGTTGTTAATTTTGTATAGAGAGCAAGGTAGAGTTCAAACGTTTGAGCACCTGTTGGAGAATCGAAAAAAAAGAGTAAGTGAAATGTTAAGAAATATATCATAGAACCTGTGCAAGCCCCTATAGGAAGATGCTCACAACATGGTAATGATGGGAAGCTATAGCTATGGAACTGCCCCGTCGATGCCTTTACCTATGATGAGTTTTGATTCCATCAGGAGGGGCTTTAAATACCCTGTTTTAAGCTGAAAAAAGGCAAAGTAATCACACGTAAGAGTAAAGAAATCATAGTCGGAGGGGTTCATTTTACCGGGAGAGAGTTTGGATCACTAGTTTGCCGCCGAGTATAGAGGGAGGGGAGTGACACTGAGAGCACGCCCAAAGCGTGCTGAAGGATATGTTGGAGTACGCACTGAGAGCACACCGAGTACGAAGAAAGAAATAATCGGGAGAAGCACTGATAGAGAAAAGAAGAGTGATGAAGAGAGATTACCTTAGAGATCAATGGCGAGAGAGCACGCTCGAAGCGGAGGAGGAGCTGCAGAGGAGACTTTATGGATGAGGAGCGGTCGTGGAGTTATGAAAGTCTTTGATTACAAGGGTAGCTAATCACCTACAGGGGGTAAATAGGTTATTGTTGTTTTTTTATAGTTCTTTAAAATATTCTTTTACTTATATCCTACTATGTATACATAATTCAGTTTCAAGAACACAATACTAAGCACAACAAAACATAAGACATAGCACACCAGATTTTATAGTGGTTCCTTAGTGTATGGGTATATCCACTGTCCCTCTCCTCCTTTCTAACATTATGTTACACAAGGCACTTCTCCAAAAACTATGGCTCCTCAGAGATTACAGCATGATCCCACTGGATCAGTCAGTCTCCACTAAGACTTACAACACAGGCTCACAACCCTCCACACAGTAATCTCCTGACTACAAAACACATGCAAAATTGCCCTTAACACAGGCTTGGAGAAATAGCCCCACACAGATCTACACAAGGATCTGATCACGGGCCCATGGCCCTAACACAGATCTCACAGATCCTTCTCACAGCCTTTATAATTTAGGCTTTACAATAAGATCACACAGATCTCTCACACAGCCTGATCAATCTAGGCCTCAACCTAGATCTATCATAGATCCATTGATTTTGAAAGAGGAATGTTGATATGATTCAAGATAAATTGCTCCCTTTGTCAATTTCTTCCTGGGCTAAGAAATTCTCAGCCCTATCTGCTTCCCAACAACAAGAAAATTGATCTTGAATGGTCTGCGGCTTGTGCTGAAAATTACTCAGAATCTTGATTATGATCTTGGTGATAAAAGAGGGGAAGACGATCGTTAAATAGCTTACATGTATGGCAGATTATAATTCCTTTGCTTTATTCTTTTGTCCAGTCAGAATCTGGCACATATATCTTCTTCTTCTTCGATTCAAAATATGATTTTTAGATTTGGCTCAAATTAAATCATGAAGCAATTTCAGCTAGGGCTTTCCTAGACTGATTCATCTTCTTCAGAGATATCCTATGTACTTCCTGTAGTAGATGTTGATTGCACCAGCGAACTAAGAAACCCTTCAAATTTATCAATTTGAAGGTCTTGGCTCTATAACAAAGGCAGATGAAGATGACGAACTCTCGCTTCTGGTTTTGAGAATGAATTAATGTTAATCAGAAAAGTTAATTTGATGTCGATCTCAGCTGCTATTTATTATCCCGTCGATTTGCAGAATGATTGACACTTTTCCAAGTTTTAATGGTGGTTAAAACCTCACCTTAATCAAATTTAGATTTACTATAGACTAACGGTGACATTAATATCGATTTAGAGCAATTAAATAATGAATCTGAAATTCGTGGACTTCTTGACTTTGCTGACATCAACATCATTCTTGACTAAGTAAAATCAAGCATCATTCCATAAATCCTCAGTTCAATGAACTCAAAACTTAGTTCGACAAACCCAAAGCTCAGCTCGACGAAAAAGTGAAAGCTGAGTTCGACGAACTCTGAACATAGTTCGACGAACTCAAAGCTTAGCTCAACAAAAAGTGGATAAGCAATACTCAACGATTCTAGACTTAAAATTTTCTTCAGCTCTGCTAGGCGTTGAGTGGCGTTGAGTTAATAGGACATACTCAACGAATTTGGACTTAGAAATATTTCAGCTCCGTTGAGAGTGTTGAGTGTATATTCCTTACTCAAAGCTTTTTGCCATAGCCAAATTCTTCTGCCCTTTCTGTTTAAAAACATTGAGAGTATTGAGTATATAAGCTTCACTCAACTCTTTTATACTTAGCCTGATTTTCTACAATCTTGTCATCTTGCTAAAGTTTAGCGTTGAGTGTGTTGAGTAAACTGGCTTCACTCAACGATTTTGGACTTTGTCAAATTCTTGTTTTTTCACATGAAGACTAGACACAAAGCCTTTTGACTTGGCGTTCAGTGAATGAGCTTCACACAACACTTCAATACTTCGTCGAATTTTCTATCTCCATATACTTTGGCGTTGACAGAATATCCTTGACTTAACAATTCTGGCCATATGGCATTGAGTGAGTTGACCTCACTCAACACCAGTGGACTTAGCCACATTTCTGCAATTTCAATACAATAAGATTTGACTGCCAGCCTTCTCTCAGCGCTATTAGTTGTATGGAATTAAGTGAGATTGTCGCAATCAACAGTTCTGGAGTTAGGCATTTTTCTTAATTTCCAGCCTATCACTTTGAGTCCACCTGTCATTGTCTCTTGAACTATATGTCCAATCATTGTGATAAAGACTAACCTGTATGCATTAACTTAAACATACATCAAATACAACTATGTGTATACCATTGACCTATTTTAATTCTTACAAATCTATGACATTGGGATCAATGGACCCAACAATCTCCCCCTATTTGAAGAAGTAAAAGCACCACTTGAGAATTCCTTGTCAATTATATACACTAACATATGCAGCTAAAATATTAATATTATATTATTCTAAGAGCAGCAAGAGTTACCATATTTTCCCTTCTTACCATTTTTTCCCATATGATCCACCTGCTTTGTTGCATCCTACTTCTACAAGCTGCTTCACTTGTAAAGCATTTCCTATAACCGCTTATTTGATTCTAATACTCCCCCATGCAACTATTCTTCCTATACTACTTCTCCCCCTTTTTGACTTCTGTGAAATATCAAAGGAGCAGCACGCTATCTACTCCCCCTATTTGAGATCAGAGAAACACCTAGAGCTGAAATTGTTCCCCCTCAGTAAGAACAACTACTATCAATCATTTTGATTGTTTCTTTAGTCCACACCAACCTGCAAGATTAAATTTTCTTGCTACAAAAAATCATAAAGAGCAACTAAAGTTATACCAAATTCAACATACCCAATTATAATTTGAAGGTGTTGAATTTTGCTTCATCTAGTGTCTTGGTGAAAATATCAGCCACTTCTTTGTTTGTTGAGACAAACTCAAGACTAATATCCTCAGAATCCACATGCTCTCTTATAAAATGATATCTAATATCTATGTGCTTAGTCCTAATATGTGATACTTGATTCCTAGCTATAGTGATTACATGTGTAGAATCACAAAACAAAGGGCTTTTACTTATCTGGAGGTTATAATCCTTGAGTTGATGCTCAATCCATAGCAACTGTGCATAACAGCTTCCTGTATCTATGTATTCCGTTTCTATAGTAGAAATAGATACACTAGTCTTCTTCTTGCAGCTCTAGGACACTAGCATTTACCCAAAAACTGATAGGAACCTGATATACTTTTCTTGTCCTCTCTGCAGCCTGCAAAGTCTGCATCTGAATAGCCAATTAGCCGAAAATCCCAATTCCTAGGGTACTATTGGGCAAGATCTATTGTGCCCTTTAGATATATCAAAATTCTCTTAACAGTAGAGAAATGAGTCTCTTTAGGGCATGTCTGATATCTAGCACAGACACATATAGCTTACATGATGTCTGGTCTACTAGCAGTGAGGTTTAAAAGAGAACCAATTATCCCTCTATACAAAGTTTGATCAACAGGTTTTCCTGTCTTATCTTTACTAAAGAAATATTTGATCCAATTGGAGTTTTCTCGGTGGAAGAATTCTCCATCCCAAATTTCTTAGTTAACTCCCTAGTAAACTTAGACTGTGATATAGATATTCCATTGGCAGGTTGTCTTACTTGGAGACCCAAGAAGAACTAAGTTCACCCATGCTACTCATCTAAAACTTCTCATGCATAAGTTTGGCAAACTTCCTGCAAAGGTTATCATCAGTAGACCCAAAGATAATGTCATCAGCATATATCTGGACTAGGATGATCTTGCCCTTAGATTCCCTAAGGAATAGGTTCTTATCAATATTTCCCCTAGAGAATTTATTTTTAATGTGGAAGCTAGACAATGTTTCATACCAAGCTCTAGGTGCTTGCTTTAGCACATACAGAGCTTTCTTTAGTCTATAAAGAAAATCAGTATGATAAGGAATAATAAAACCTGTAGGTTGTTCCACATACACTTCTTCTTTCAAATCTCCATTCAAAATTACTGATTTTACATCCATATGATAGAATTTGAACCCTTAGAATACAGCATATATAAGGAATAACCTAATAGCCTCTAGTCTTGCTTTAGGGGCAAAGGTTTGATCAAAGTCAATACCTTCCTCTTGTCTGAACTCCTGATCCACTAGTCTAGCTTTAATCTTAACTATAATGCCATTTTCATCATGTTTATTCCTATAAATCCACTTGGTTCCAATGACATTGTGTCCTAGTGGTTTGGGAACCATCTTCCAGACCTTACATCTTTTAATTTGGTTCAATTCCTCTTGCATAGTTCCAATCAAAAACTAGTCTTGGTTAGCCTCTTAAAATTTCTTAGGTTCTACCTGTGATAAGAAGAAGGAGTATATTGTCGTGTTGAGACATCTGCTCCTTGTTACTACTCATTGTCTTACATCACCAATAATCTGATGGTCTGGATGATCCCTCAGATGTCTTACTGTTGGAGGCAGTATTACTTCAACATCATGTTTTTCATGATATTGATCTTCATCCACTTCCTGTAAATTTTGTGCTTCCTCTCGAATGCAGAAACCCTCTACTTAGTCTTTCATTGTTGGACCAGCTTCCTTGAGTGTGAGCTTTTTCAACACTAGTTCATTACCTGTAGAACTAGAAGAAGAGCTTGACAGCTCATTATTAATCATATTTATTTCATCAAACACTACATTAACTGACTCCTCTATAACTTGACTTGTTAAGTTGTAGATCCTATAAGCCTTACAATGATTGTTGTACCCAACAAATATACCCTCATAGGATTTGGCAGCAAACTTAATTTTATAGGATTTCCCATTGTCGATCACAAAGCACTTGCTCCAAAAAATTCTGAGATATGCAAGATTTGGTTTTCTTACCCTTCATAATCTTATAGGGAGTCTTATTGTGGCTCTTGGTAATATAAGCCATGTTAAGGACATGACAAGCTGTATTTATAGCCTCAACCAAAAAATATTCTTGGACAGAAATGTCATTTAGTAGAGTTCTACAAGCCTCTTTGAGAGTTCTATTCTTCCTCTAAGCTAACCCATTTTGCTAAGGTGTTCTTAGAGAGGAAAATTCTTGCTGAATCCTATGATGTTCACAGATTCTTATCATGCATTAAGACTAAAACTCAATCCCATGGTCACTTCTGATTTTGACCACAGTACTGTTCAACTCATTCTGTATTTACATGACATATGTCTTGAAGACATCTGGATTTTCATACTTTTTCTTCAAAAAGAATACCCAAACAAATCTAGAAAAGTCATCAACCACCACAAAGGTATAGAACTTCCTACCTAGACTATAAACTGGCGTTGAACCAAACAAGTCCATATGCAAGAGGTATAAACACCTCACAAAATCTTTATTCGCAATGCTTTTGAAGGAAGCTTTTGTCTACTTACCCTTTTGTCTTGCAGAGCAAGTACCTTCCTTACCGCATTTCATGTTAAGACCTTTCCTAACTAACTCTTTACTCTAGATCTTTCCTATAGTCTTATAATTCAAATGATCCAGCCTCTTGTGCCATTTGACTTAATGCGAGGCTTTCTCATTTGCAACTAGACAAATGGGAGAGTCTGATGATAAACAAAGAAAATTAAGACAATATACATTCCCACTCCTAGTACCAGTCAAGTGACCTCTTGGTCACTTAATATTCTTTTATGACACTTATCCTTGTAGAAAGAAATGACATAGCCAAGATCACATAATTGGCTTATTCTTATAAGGTTATATTGCAACCCTTCCACAAAAGCCACTTTTGTAAAAGTGACTAAGCCATTAGTGATCTTACCATAACCTTTGTTTATCCCTCTATTTGATCCCCCAAATATCACCTTAGGTCTATAATTTATTGAAATGAAATCCTTTGGGATGCACTTTGGTCCATTCATGTGCCTGAAAAAACAATTTTCCAAGTACCATATAGGGGTATGGAAACTTGGACTAACCTGCAAGAAATAAATCATTTAACCTTAGGACCCCAATTCTTATTGGGTCCTAGGTTCATGTTAGGCTTAAAATGAATTTGCCTACCTGCAGCTCTTCTGACAAGTAAGTCAACATTAGCTCTCCAGACACTATTATTGTGCTAGCAATCAATGACATAGTGGCCCACTTTGCCTCAGAATCCATACTCATAGATGTTACACCTTATTTTAAGGGCTAGTTTAACAGTATTACTGTTATTAGGTCTCAGTCCAGCAGGTACAACATCAGCCTTTTTCTTATGTCTTCTAACCACAGCCTTATTTAGGATCTTTCTGGCTACAGAGGTACTTGGGGTATCTTTAACCCTAACAGCAGCTGCCTTCTTTTCAAAGAGCATGCTCCAGATGGATTCAGATATGCCCTGCTATGTTTGTTGATAGACTTTCCTTTAGTATGATTATAGACTGATAGATTTCTAGAAGGGACTGGTACACCAAAAACAAATTATCAAGGATGGGCCATTTGAATTTCTCCTTGGGCTTCCTTGTAGGCCCTAATACCTTTGCCATTCCTACCACCATAGTGGTGAATAACTTTGTTCTCATTGGTGGATCCACCATTCTCCTAGTGACCATAAATGCTCTCTTGGACATACCTGTTAGATGGTAGCAGCGCTCTCCTGAAAGGAATAGGAGGCTTGAAGGCTAGTGGCTTCACTGGAGCTTTTCTCGTCCTTTTGGAGTTTATCCTTTTGGGAGGAGAAGGAATCTATCAAAGACAACACAGTACATGGCTTTGAAAACGTAGTCATTAGATCCTTATCCTTTTAGAGTTTACCTTCAAGATTTCCGATAGGATCATTCTTAAAGGTTTTGGTGCTTATCTGAATAACAGTAATGTTCTTCAGCTGGCTAACTTCCCTAGTTTTTTGCTCTAGCAAAGTTATTGTTTCAGAATATTGGGAAGCAACAAGCTTTAGAGATGAAATCTCTTAAGGCTGCTGTTTGGTCAGCAGCTTACTCCTTTTGAATGCTTACAGAAGTTCACCATATCTTTCAATCATTTGATTTATGTCCTCCTCAAATTCAGAGCCATCTTCATCTCTTGAGTTGGATGAATAGTGTACCTTAGATGGTCTTGTCTGATCCTAACAGGAATCCTTATGTGATCTTGCCATCAGCCCAATGTAGGATTCATCATCCTCTTCTGATTCTGATGAGGAAGACTCAATCCAGCTTTTATCCCTCTTAGCAATAAAGTTTTTTCCTTCTTGCTTCTCTTGTGGTGATGATTCTTTTCACCAGCATCTTTCTTCTCAGGACAATCAGCCACAACATGACCTGGCTTCCTACAATAAAAACAAAAAACCTTTTTAGAAAAATGTTTACAAGGTTTTGGATCATACCTGCCCTCTTTGGAGGGTTTCTTCTTATTTTTATAGTAGTCCTTTTTGTGTTGGAAGGAAGAGGAAGGTTTTCTCCTCTACCCCTTCTTCTTCATCATCTTCATAAACTGCCTTAAAAAAGAAGTAAACTTCTCATCAAAACATATTATAGCCTATTCCTCTTAATCAAAATCTTCTGACTCAGCTTGCCTTCTTAGGGGAGAAGGATTCTTATCCTTGCTCCTCTTGGAGCTATCTGCATTGAAGGCCATAGTAGTTCCTTTGCCCTGGTCTCTGCTAGTCTTTTCTTCCTTCTTCCTTTATTTCAGCTGCATCTCATATTAAAGTAGCTTACCAAACAGTGTGGATGGTGGTGTATCTGCCAGTTTTGCATCTTCTCTAATGCACATATCTTAGTGTCCTAGTCTCTAGTAAGATACCTAAGAAACTTATCATTTAACTAATAATTACTAATTTCCCTGTCATAGGTCATTAGCTCATTAACTGTCCTAAATAACCTTACATAACAACTAGTTATGGTCTCGACGGGGTGCTAATAGCTTCATACACTTAGTTTAGCATTGACTTTCTATCATCTGTCACTTCCTCAGTACCTTCTATGTATACTATCAAGATGTCCCACATTTCCTTTGAGGTCTTGCAGTGAACCATGTTTTGAAAGGTGGGGTCATCTATGTAACTAACTATAATGTTTTGTGCCCTCTTATCCATTATTGCTAAGGTGACTTCAGCCTTAGTCATTTCAATGTACTTCTTTGGAGTCTAAAGATTTGCATCAAGGACAGATGTCTTCATTGGGATGAAGGGTCCTTCTTGAACTGGGATATAGATCCTTGGATCAGATGCTTCCATAAAAAATTTTACCCTTTCCTTCCATATACAAAAGTCTCCTTCCTATAGAGAGGAAGTTTCATGGATCAAAGATCTTTGTGATTCTCTCCTGAACCCATATTAACCTTCTGGCAGCTACCCTGGAGATCTACTAAGACAGTTAAGTCTTTTCTTGAGTAACCTCGCTCAGATACTACTTGAAATTCTTTGATTACAAGGGTAGCTAATCACCTAGAGGGGGGGGGGGGGTTAATAGGTTTTTGCAGACTTTTATAGTTCTTTAAAATCTTCTATGACTTATGTCCTACTATATATACATAATTAAACTTTCAAGAACACAATACTCAGCAGAGCAAAACACAAGACACAGCAAACATGATTTTAAAGTGGTTCCCTAGTGTTTGTGTACATCAACTATCCCTCTCTTCCTTTCTAATATTATGTTAGAAAGGGCTCTTCTGCAAATATTATGGCTCCTCGGAGATAACAACACGATCCCACCGGATCAGTCAGTCTCCACTAAGACATACAACACAGGCTCACAACCCTCAACACAGTAATCTCTTGACTACCAAATAAAGACAAAACTGCCCTTAACACAGGCTGGGAGAAATAGCCCCACATAGATCCACACAAGGATCCAATCACAGGCCCACGGCCCTAACACAGTTCTCATAGATCCTTCTCACAGCCCTTATAATTTAGGCTTTATAATAAGATCACACAGATCTCTCACACAGCCGAATCAATCTAGGCCTCAACATAGATCTATCACATATCCACGGATTTTGAAAGAGGAATGTTGACTCAACTCAAGAGCATTTTCTCCTTGAGTCGATTTTTTCCCGGGCTAAGAAAATCTTAGCCATATCTACTTCCCAGCAAAAACAAAATGGATCTTCAATGGTCTGCGACTTGTGCTGGAAATTCTTCAGAATCATGATTATGTTCTTGCTGATGAAAGAGGGGAAGATTATCTTTAAACAGCTAACCTGTAAGGCAGATTGAAATTACTCTACCTTATTCTTCTGTCCAGCCAGAATATGGCACAAATATCTTCTTCTTCTTCGATTCAAAAAATGTTCTTTAGATTTGTCTTTGATTGAATCGTGAAGCAATTTCAGCTAGGGCTTGCCTAAATATATTCGTCTTCCTCAGAGATATCTTCTATACTTGCTATAGCAGATCTTGATTGCACCAGCAAACTCAAAAACGGATGAAGATGACGAACTCCCGCTTCTCGTTTTCAAAATGAATTAATGTTAATAAGAAAAGTTAATTTGATCTCGGTCTCAACTGCTATTTATAATCCCATCGATTTGCGGGATGGTTAAAACGTGTCCTTATTTAAACGACAGTTAAAACCTTAGCTTAATCAAATTGAGACTCACTTTAAACTGACGGTGACGTTAATGTCAATTTGTAGCATTTAAGTAATGAATTTGAAATTCATTGAGTTGTTGAATTTACTGATGTCAGCATCATTATGGACTTAGAAAAATCAAGCATCATTCTAGAAATCCTCAGTTTGATGAACTCAAAACTCAGTTCGACGAACCCCAGAGCTCAGCTCGACGACAAAGTGAAAGCTTAGTTCGATGAACTCTAAACTCAGTTCGACGAACTCAGAGCTCAGCTCGACGAAAAGTGGATAAGAAATACTAAACAATTCTGGACTTAGAAATTTCTTCAGCTCTACTAGGCTTTGAGTGGCATTGAGTAAATAGGCCATACTCAACAAATTTTGACTTAGAAATATTTCAGCTCTATTATGAGTATTGAGTGTATATGCCTCACTCAATGCTTTTATCCATAGCCATATTCTTCTTACTATTCTTCTTAAAAGCATTGAGAGCGTTGAGTGTATAAGATTCACTCAATACTTTTATACTTAACATGATATTCTGCAATCTTGCTTTCTTGCTGAAGTTTGGTGTTGAGTGCGTTGAGTGAACTGGCTTCACTCAACGATTCTGGAGATAGCCGAGTTCTTGTTTATTCACAGGAAGACTAGACTCAAGGCCTTTTGACTTAACATTTAGTAAATGAGCTTTACTCAATGCTTCTGTACTTAGTCGAATTTTTGGTCTCCTCATACTTTGGCATTGACAGAATATCGTTGACTCAACGATTCTGGCCATTTGGTGTTGAGTGAGTTGAGCTCACTCAATGCCTGTGTACTCAGCCATATTTCTGCCTTTTCAATACTGTAATCTTTGACTTCCAGCCTTCTCTCAGTGCTATTAGTTGTATGGCGTTAATTTAGCTTGACGCACTCAACGCTTCTAAACTAAGTCATTTTTCATAATTTCCATCCATTGTGACAAAGACCAACATGTATGCGTGAACTTAAACATACATAATATACAACTATGTGTATACCACTGACCTGTTTAACTTCTTACAAATCTAGGACATTGATATCAATGGATCCAACAAGCTACGTCTGTGCTTGATGCTCTCGAGCAGCCTTCAACTGCATCTATGTGGGCATTGCCCACATGCGTACGGGCTTTGCTTGTTCTTGATGCTCTGTGCGGCCTTCGACCACATATTATAGTGAAGGAAAGACTTTAATTACTTAGTAATTAGAACATTCTCTTCACCTTCTACATTCTACAAGAAAAACTATTTATAAGAAGATAAGTGTTGCATGTTAGGATGCAAAAAGTAATTGCACGAGCAAAACATTAAAAAAAATTGAAATCATTTATAATTATGAACTATATTCACACATGTAGAAAGAAGGCATAAAATAATTTTGTTCATACCATCAACATTCCACCAGTCACCATCATTCTCCTCACATTTTTTGAGTCTTTCTTTAATAGAAACCCTCTATCGAAATGTTGTAGCCACCATGAATCCAAATATTTGACGAACAATTCAGTGGATGAGAACATCGATTGCAAATGACATAACACTTTTACAAGTATTGCGCCTTTTCTCCGCCTCCAATTTTGCCTGTGCTATGTCAGCTTCCATGGATTTCTGTTCTATGTCCCTATGACGCTGATCTTCAGGTTGTCTTTCCCTCTCAGCTTGCTCGGCAACAAGCTTTTTGAGTCTTCTTTGTTCATCTATAACCATAAAATTCTCAAATGCATGCTCATCTATCTCACCTTAAACAGAATGAGGAAAATCCTTCAGGTTATTGCTGTCATATACAATATCACCATTGAAGAACACAAAATCAAGCTTATAAGCCTTCTTGGGAACTTATATTTGGCAAGAACAACAATCCCCTTAAAGATCAAACTTATGCATTTTCTCAGCGAAATATTTCCTTCTCCAGTTATTTATGGTTTGTACTTGTGTAGTTTTTTATAAATGCCTGGGGTTTATGCATAAAACCTTTAGGAGTGGATACCTTAGTCTCAGGAACTGCACGTCTTCGAGGTCATCTTCTTGAGAAACAACATAAAATTATTATAACAGAAAAAATGGAGTATTTAAAAAATGTCAATAAAGGGTAATACGGATGCAATTACCCAGAAATACAAAAAATTCTATGTAGCACAACTATTCAGTCCTAAATTCATTCATGGGTGAAACTTTGTACTTTTGAGAGTAGTAAGAACTAAGAACTGATTCTATAGTTAGAACATTTCCATAATAGACATTATAGTTTGAAAACATAGTTTGCTAAACATCATAAAAATATATGAGATAAAATTTCATGAAGATCCTTCCCCGATTTACCAACCAAACACGAAAATCCTTCCAAAGAGTCAAACAATATAAAAGTTAAAGAAAAACTTGAAAAAGGCAGGCATTTTTACAAAATATAAAAGTACTTAAAAAGATAAAACATAAAGTAAGAAAACCCATATCAGGAGTCAATGCCAAATGTTAAGTTAAAATTTTTGTATTCAGCATCAACTTAAATTGATTAAATACTAAATTAGTGTTGTCTGCTTGATCTTCAGGTTCCTTTTGTTTTAGAAGAGCCAATATCTCTGACTCTATTCTGCATGCCATTTGATCTTCCATATCTTGAATATGAGTCATTCTTTGTGTCATCTGATCTTCCATCTCTTGAATATAAGTCATTCTTTATGTCATCCAATCTTCCATCTCTTGAATACGATTGGTCATCTCAACTTCAAACTCAGCTCGAATTTTATCTCCTACTTTTTGTACATTAGTATGCACATGCTTGGAAGGTCATGGTCTTGGTCCCATTCCAAGAACATAACCTTAATGATGTCCAAGTATGAAGTGTAATCATCTTCTAGGGCCAACTTATCTTCAATTTTCTCACTTATTTTAGTGTCATGAAGTTCCAAGAATTTTTTATATATTTCCTCTGTTGTTTCATCTTGCCACTCATTATTTTTCCCCTTGTGAGTATTCTCCCATAACCTTCTGTACATGGATAACTCATCTTGTTTCAGTAGAGATTCACTCTATATATAAAAAATAATAAAACATTAATTATTAGTACAAATATTACTATTAAGTTTAGTAAACATTATAATTGTTAAGAAAAGTACTTGCCATTTCTTATATTGTTCTTGTAATAGACTTTGTTCCAACATGAGACTTCATTTTTTGTTTGCTCCTATTTTTTTTATTGATCTTGTTAATCCTCTATATTAGCAAATCAAAAAGAAAAATAGTGTATGAGCAATGCACATATATAATTTAAGAGTAATTACTATATTTCGTACCTTGAATTGGGCACTCCCCCAGTAACTAACTATCCAATTTCAGTGAGTAGGATTGATGTCTTTAGGGCAATTTGCACGCTATTGTGCATCAATATTCCATTTCAGGTAATAATTATCATGCAAATGAAAATTCGAAATATTATATCGTTGAGGAAGTGAAGATATCAGATCACCACAAACATGAGACTCATTTGGGAGATTGAATTCAGTCTAAAAAAAATATTAAAAACCATAAATAATAATTAAAAATACACGAATATTATTAAATTAAAAATACAAATTTAAAATGTAATACTTACATAAATGACATTATTTAATTTGTCAACAATATCGGTTGGAATGTCAGACCCTTTCTCCACATTCAGGGGAGCAAGGTTCCTTACATAGCGCCCACTTTTTGTAATAAGCTCTTGAGCTCTATATCCAACCAATCATCGAAGTTCTGTTGGAAGTTGCACATCCACCCTCTCTATAATATTTTGTCTCCTCTTTAACCACTCAAGCCCAATGGTCAGACCACATTTCTTTTTTTTTTTTCTATATTTATACCTGTCATTAAAAACTTTTATGTTAACATGTTTTAAATATATCTAAGTAAAAAAATATAAGAGTGTTTAACAAATATCTGTATTATGCTCAAGATTTGTTAGATCTGCAAGTACAAGATTAACACCAGCCTGAATAGAAATGCGTTCAACTAAACTTTCAGTATATGCATGTGGATTTTCATTTATCAAACCTCAATCCAAATGTAACGATGTTGGTATTTCTGGTTCTTTTGCTTGATCCTTATTGGAAGGTTGGCAAGCCTGTTGAGTAAGAGATCTAACGAAGGAACGAACTCGTGCTGTAGTGGATCACAGATGTAAAGTGGTAGAGTCGATTTTCCAATCATACGGATTTCTTCTACCAATTGTGGCAGGTATTGGTGAATTATCTGTAAGGCTTTAATTGAGAGAAGATTTAGTATTACCACCATAAGTTGTAATCCTCTTCATTTTTATTATTTAAATAACCAAAAAAAGGTACAATTATAATTTATAGTAAATTTTTAAAATGAAAGAAATATTTTAAACTACAATTACATTTCATAGCAAATATGGAGAATTTACAAAATCGGGCAACCATATAGAATAAAGGATTGTAGTCTATGTATCACCCGCATACTCAAAGTCATCAATATCATCACAATTTTCTTTTTCTTCAGTCATAACTCTTCTATGAATGGATTGATTTTTCTTCTCAATAGTTATAGCTACAACATCTGTTCTTTGTAATGAAAGCACAAAGTTATCATTATCGAAAGCATTATCAAGCGTCGATCCTAACTTGACGTTTAAATCATACAACTGAATTTCATCTTCAACAAATTCTTCAAATTATTTTGTTGGAACATCATAAAAGTGGCGTGCAACTGTCTTTATGATCACTCGCCACTATTTTTTTTGTTAACAGGCACGTAACACACTTGTTCAACTTGGCAAGCTAAGATATAAGGTTTGTTACTTCTTAAATTATGTTTTGTATTAACAAAAATAACTCCATTGTATTCCTTTTTGTAACCTCTACCTTTATTGTATGTATCCCACCATTTACATTTAAATAAGATAATTGCTAGTCCAACATCATACTCAAACTGAAGAATATCTTTTAGAACCACGTAATATTCTCTGCAACATGATTGCTCCACCCCTTTAACAAAAATACCATTGTTTTGAGTTTTCCGTCTGATTTCACGTTCATAAGTATGAAACCTAAAGCCATGGACAATATAGCTAGTGCAATGTATCACCCCTCTTTTTGGGCCACGAGCTAACTATAAAAGTTCTTTGCTAGCTTTGGAGTCACCCTTATAATATAACTCGGATATCTATTGAAAACGTAATATCAGTACACATTAAATATAATAACAAGTTGACATTTAAAATAAAGATGCTATACTTACCAGTGACTCAAACCATCTAATAAAAGTATCCTCGAGTCTTTTCCATTATCTTTAGAGTGTACATGTTTAAGCTCTTGATGATTTTGCCTATTAATCAAAATTTTATTAAACTAATTACATTACATAAAAATAATATAACTATAAAGAGTAATAATTTGAAACTTACTTTATAAATGGTTCTACTTCTGGACAATTCCTTAGTATATAAAGTTGAGCATGTGCCAATCTTCATATTAAAGATCTTTTTCTATTCCTTTACCTAATGACCTCCCATTTTTTTGAAAAAAGGACAATTTCAATTCTTGCACAAAATTTCCTTCTTCATTTCTATTTGAGCGAATAAGCTTTGTTTCAATTTTATTTATATATCTCGAACAAAATGTCAAACACTTGTGTACAAGGTATCGATTTGCCATTGAACCTTCTGGGCGTGCTTTATTTTGCATAAATGATTTGAGTGTATGTAAATATCTGTTGATTTCAAATATTATAGTATACATCACATGACAAAGTAAAAAAATTAATTAATTAATTAATAAACATAACTCTTAATTGGATAAATCCATTGATATTGTACTGGGCTAGCGATTCTTGCTTCTTATGCAAGATGAATTGGTAAGTGCATCATGATTGTAAAAAAAGGAGGAAATATTCTCTCAATTTTGAAAAGTATGATAACAATATTTTGCTCGAGTTTATCCAACACCTCTGTACTTAGTACCTTAGAGCTCAACTCCTTGAAAAATACACTTAATTCAACTAGAGTGTCATAAACTTCTTTGCGGACAATGCCACGAAAAGCAGGAGCAAGTTGATCCAACATGAAGACATTCTAGTCATGAGCTTTCATTCTTGACACTTTACCATCTTTAACATTTACACATCTCTTTATATTTGATGAATACCCATCTGGAACGTTCAAATTCTCTAAAAAACTGCATATAACTCTTCGTTTAGCCAATGTCAATGTATAACAATCTGATGGAATGACATAATGATCATCTTTTTCTATCAGGTGTAATTCTGATCTCAACCCCATTTCCATATGGTCAAGTATAAAATTCAAATCATCCTTTATCTTTCCATCAATTTTAGCGTATTACCCAATATATTATCGGTAATATTTTTTAAAATAGGGATATAATCTAAACAATGGCGTATCTCAAGTGTACTCCAATATGGTAATTGAAAAAGAATACTTAACTTCTTCTAGTTGTACGGAAGATAAGTTTCATCCTGCCTTCTTTTCTTTTGCAGCTTTCAAAAAATCACATTACCAGTATCCCTATTTAAATACTAACTATGACCAATTTAAATAATTTGACACAACTCTTTAACCTCGAAATCATACCATGACACAAAATGCTTAAACCATTTTTAGTATTAAAAATTCATTCTCTTCACCTAATTCAAAACTCCAAATTGTAGTTCAATCCATTATATTCTTTTAATTTACTGTTACTTAACTAGTTGTCAGAAAAATTCAATTACCATATTGTAATAATATTCTTTTAATCCTTTTTTTTCATAAAGATTGAATTTTTATGACAACTAGTTAAGTAGCAGTTAATTAAAAGAATATTCTTAATTGAACTACAATTTGGAGTTCTGAATTAGGTGAAGAGAATGACTTTTTAATACTAGTAATGGTTTGAGCATTTTGTGCCATGGTATGATTTCGTGGTTAAAGAGTTGTGTCAAATTATTTAAATTGGTCATACTTAGTTGACATCAGTTCAAAGGATATTTTAATAGATTTTTAATGCATAGATTATTACCACGTCTTGGATTGGTGTTTAGTTTTCACTCATCCATTCTATAAATCTATGTTCAAATTCTTGTATTGTTATTAATAAATGAAATAAAAATATATTTCTGCTCCACATTTCATTTTTTCTATAAAGACAAATTAGGAGCAACACTTATTGAAGATAATAATCTTTAAAGTAATTAGGACTATTATATCAAAGAGAACAAGATGCATAAGTTACACAGATAGAATCAATATGAAGAGATTTGAAGAAAAATGGTTCATAGTATTGAAAAAGAATCGACAATAGTTAACAACAAGCTTATCATGAATATGTGAGGTTGGGATTATGCTATGATTTAACTTAGTGATTTGTGTCCTTAAAAAATTCTCGAAAAAATTTCTTCATACTTCTTGTCATTAATTTGTAATTCGTTTTTATTCCCAGTATTCTTATTTGCACAGTTAATCCAATCTATTTAACGAAATATTTCTTTATTTCTTCAGAGAGAACTTCAAAATAAGAGTCAAAGATGGGCTTTAGCAAAATCGAGAAAGAAGAAGAAATTATATGAATGGAAAATTCTTTACCATCAGCATAAAGAATCCATCATTAATTTTCTTAATGCAGAGGAGCACCATTTTACCGTCGACCATTCATCATTGCCTTATGTTTTAGGACTCCTGACAACATACCCGAATAGGCCTCCTTATTGCAGTGGTACTAAATTGAATTTCAAGTTTTAAGTAGTCTTTATTATTTGTTTTTATTTCATAGCATTTGAGTTCTCATCGATGATTGTTTTTTCTACACTTTAGTTTATATTGTAAAGGAACTTAATATAACTAAGAATATCACTTGATATAATAAATAATTCTAGTAAATTTGATGGAAATATGTTAAAGATGGTAGAGGTATATGGGATGATTAGTTGCGAAGGAAACAAAGGCTTTCAAATTTTTGTTCTTAGACAAGATTTTCAAAGTGTTTGTAAAATGCTATTTGAAGATGTCATGACCTTATTATGGTTTTTTCTCCAGTGAGTTTTGACAAAAACATCATTGTAATAGAATGTATGTTCTACATGACAATAGTTGTGACCGCCACGAAGAAAAGAAAACTAGTTTTAAATATAAAAGTACATGAAGTTCCTTAGGTGGGGTTGGGTGTTCACGAATAACTATTCATAACCATTGCGTTCATGACCGCTGCGTCAAACCTAGCTTGAGTATACGATTAGTGGGACTAAAATCCATTCATTATAACTCGATATTATTTGATACGAAATGATGTCTTGCTAGATAGTACATTGGATTAATTAAATAGAAGAATACGAACATAGATTGAAAATACGAAATTTAATGTAAAAGGGGGACAATTAAAGTGGAGAACTGTTTGAGATCTATTATAGTGTTAAACTTTATATTAGTGATGTGTGATATCTATTCTATATGGATATATGTAATGTGTGTTTAATAGTCCTTGAGAGTAAATGGAAATTTTAAATATGATGATGGATTTATGGAAAAATAATCAGATATGGATGTATAAACAATTATATTTTAGATAAATAGTGAGAGTAATATATTATAGCATAGATTTGAATTGTTTAAACATCTATAATGACGAGAAGATGCATCAAAATTATGAAGGCTTGAAAAAATTGATGTGAATGACTTTAAAGAAAAATGAGTATGGATCCCATGGGGTGAAATTGGATGGTTATAACCTTTTATCTAAATATTCACTTTTATCTTTTGATTGAATATAATTAAGCTTTCTTATGTGTTTGATTCCTAATAGTAGGCACAGTTACTTACTCAAGAAGATGAAGAAGTCAAATTGGACCCGACGAAAGTGGAATATCAAAAATAAGGTCCAAACATGAATAAGCATACAAAACTAAACTTAGCAGCATTCAAAAATAACATAACTTACTGATTAACCCTCACATTTCAAGGATTAGGATCATAATATCTATTAAAACAGACTGGAAGGCCAAGAACCTTGAAGATACCATGATTAACGAAAACACATCAATGATTTGTTGTGGATGTTATGTTGTATATTGGTGACACCATAATGTTTACATCTTGCATTTTTTATTTACTGTCAACACTTTTTTGCTACAAATCAAAGCAGGAGATGCATTTACTAGGATGTTTGATAGAGAAATTTTCAATCTTTCTCTATCTTTTTGAACAATCTTCTCATAGAAATTATGCGCAACTACAAAGGTAAACCATAATTTACGACTTAGAAAAATGTGCGTAACTCGTTTTAAGCATTGTAATTGAAGTGAAAATAAACATTTCTTTTCTTAATGATTGATTGCTTTAGAACATAATATAAAGATAGATTTAGGGGGTTCTACATGTCCAAGAGTTGGGAATTTATTTCTAATGGTCTACCTTTTTATAGTTCTCCCACTAATTTATATTCCTTTCCTTATAATAATTTATTTAATAAGTCCTATAAAGTCAAACACTTTTAGGTAAACCGAATGGCAGAATTTATATACAAGTGCTAAATGATTGAATGTTTTGGGCCATTTATAAAAAAGGTAGATGGCTATTATCATATTTACTATAAGTCAACAATTGCAAAAAACTATGATTTTCATTCTCCAAATAAGAAAGAGGCAAACACGCCTAAATATCAAAGAATTAGATAGAGAAACGTCCCATACCTAATGAGATTCTTGGATATAATTCGCAGAGATTTAACAGCAGTACCAATTCAACTGCTATAAGTGGCGTATATGCCCCTGATAATGATGGAAGAAAAACAAGAAAACATTCTCACAGTTATAAATTGACAGAGGAATGAATGCAGAAATAAAAAGAGTTCGCATATTTGGTTACTAAACCGTCAAAAACAGTAGGATCCAGGCCGTCGGATGTAGGCAAGGTGCGAGGTGCGAGAATTTTCCGTTGAAGGAGAAGAAGTGGTAGGTGTTGCGAGTTGTGGATATGCTATTGCGGTAGTGGAAGTGTAGCAGAAGCGGAGGGGAGATGGAGGCGAGGAGCGATGAAAGATGGAAGCAATGAAAGTAGCGGGGGAGATGGGGCGATGAGCGACGAGGGAAATGGAGGCGAGGAGCGATGGGGAAGATGGAGGATATAAGCGACAGGGAAGATGGAGGTGATTGAATCGGCATGGGAGATGGATGCGAGGAATGCCAGAAGATGGATGCAAGGCATAGTGGGAGACCTAATTTTTCATGGAAATGATAAGGAGCACTGGCGGATTATTAGGAAGCAGGAACCGTCATTTGGAGTTATACTTAATTAATAGTTATACTTAATTAGATATATACGTGAGAAATTAATATTAGTGCCGAAAGGTTTCAGATTTTTAGAAACCGTCATTGCAGTTATATATTCTTAATTAGTATACAATGGTAGAATATATATATATTAATGCAGAGAGGTTTCGGTCCGTATGAGATTTTTATCCTCACCTCAATTTTTAAAACATTATTTGTTTTTAAAACTTTAATCAAAACCTTAAATCTATTCATCGCTTCGCGTGTCCGTCCTCGCCGAGCTACTCCTGTCCCTAAAGCCGACCGTGCCTCCTT
The DNA here is from genome assembly GCA_039513925.1 of Platanthera zijinensis. Classification (NCBI taxonomy): domain Eukaryota; kingdom Viridiplantae; phylum Streptophyta; class Magnoliopsida; order Asparagales; family Orchidaceae; genus Platanthera; species Platanthera zijinensis. The sequence goes on from CM077089.1 coordinate 102,270,058, forward strand.
CCTCCCATGAAAAAGCTGGCGCCTCCTTGCTCTCCCTTGAACAAGCCGACGCCTCCTTCCTCTCCAGCATGGTTTCGTGATCGAGAGTTAGTAGAAATTACGGCATCACCCACTTGCAAATTATGAAATGCCAGTGATACAGTCTCTCGTGTACCCGTCTTCGCCTCTATGGGCCTCCGGCTCCAGCATTTTTGAATCTTCTTTTTCCTAAAGTTCTTGGTATAGTTTCCATCGCTGTCTCTTTGATCTTTCGATTTCCATCTCAGTTTTGCTGATCTTTCTGATCTTTTGCAAGTTTCTAACTAGAAGAGCTTTGGGTCATTATAGATGTGAGGGGGTTTGGAAGGGGATGAGTTGGCAGAGGTAATGTGGACAACACTTGAATGATTTTGTGTAGGGATGAGGGTTTGCTTTACCCGGTTACACAATAATATCTGATTTTTTGAGAAATAATGTTTTTATAATGTGTTGTATTAATTTATATTTATTTAATTTTGTGTTTGAAAAAGCAGCTAGTAAGTAATGTGTGTTGTTTGTACTGCTAATCTTGTCTATTTTTTTCACATTTTGACACATAAAAAACACTTCTTTACAGTGAAATTGGAAACTTTATGTGGCCTAAAATCAGGATTTAAGCTTTGCCTGCAGCTGACAATTGTAATGTGTATTATCAAATTTAGGCATAATTATTATGCATATAACAGGTTGGAGAGATCATAATGAACTGGGAGTGATGATAAAGCTTTTAAATTCTTCATAATGATACTTTAAAGTCAAATTGTTGGAAGAATTTTGAAATTATTGGGTCAATTTATGAAGATAATTCTTCATGATATTTAATACAATGAACACTATTATGTGAAATAATAAGTTGTACGTGCTGATGCAATTTAAAAATTGTTCAAATTAATAAATTGTGGTGCGGATAAATTTTTTAAATATTTTGGGGTGCGGTTAACAACGTGGTCCGCCAAGCCAAATATTGGGGTGCGATTATATTTTCGGGTTGCGGTTAATAATGGGGTGCGAACAATAAAATCTTGGTTGCATTAATAATCGCCTTTATTTATGGTGATTGTTAACCGCAACCCGATATTGGCTAGTCGCACCCCAAAACTTCTAATTTTCGTGCCTTTTAGAAATATGCCTTGTACATGCAATTTCAGGAAAAGTGTTCAACACGAAAGTTGTAGATCTCGACGAGATCTACAACTTTCGTGTTGAACACTTTTCCTGAAATTCCATGTACAAGGCGTATTTCTAGAAAGACGTAAAATCTGAGCATATTTCCAAAGTACGTCTTGTACATGCATTTTTAGGAAAAGTGCTCAACACGAAAGTAGTAGATCTCGACGAGATATACAACTTTCGTGTTGAGCACTTTTCCTAAAAATGCATGTACAAGACGTATTTGGAAATGGCGTGAAAAATTATGAGACTTCGGGGTGCGACTAACAAATAGCAGGTTTGCGGTTAACAATCACCTTATTTATTAGAGTCTGTGATTTAATTTTTGTATTAGCTAATTGCATTTTTATAAGGAACAATTCAAGAAATATAACTAAAGTTATTAAAGAATCATTACATTATGTACAAGCCGATAGATTATATAAACTAGAGGATTATCATTATTAGCTTTGTCTGTCTCTACTATTATACAATCCTGATATATATATATGACTATATTCAGGCATGTAAATTCAGGCCTGTAATTACCAATATGTTTATATTTGGATATTAAATTTGCTTCTTTAGTGACCAAACTTTTTTGTCACTAAAAATATGTCTGCAGTGACGAATAATTTACTATGTCACTAAAGGTGTGTTTTTAGTGAATAAACTTTTAATTTGTCACTAAAAATGCCTTTTGTTTCAAAATAATTTCTCACTAACAATTCGTCACTAAAATTTTGTCTTCTGTGTCAAACTTTTAATTAATCACTAAAATTTTCTCTTTAGTGATCAATGTTTAATTTTGTCACAAAAAAATGTGTCTTTAGTGACTTTTATTTCGTCACTAAAGATGAGTCTTTAGTGACTAAATTCTAACACGTCACTAGAGATATGTCTTTAGTGACTAAAATTTTACTTCGTCGTAAAAGATGTGCCTTTAGTGTGTAAACAATTACTTCGTCACTAAAGATGTGTTTTTAGTGATGAAAAATATTTTGTCACTAAATTTTCTTCACTAAAAGCCTGTATTCTTGTACTCAATACACTCAATACCTAGTAGTATAGACATATTATCTAAGTCCAAATTCGTTGAGTGATGAAGGTTTACTCGACACCTAGTAGTGCAAAATATTCGATTAAGGGTTTTTGCGCTGAGTGAAGGTACTTCACTCAACGCACACAATGACTGGGATTAAACTGTGAATTAGCTTAGTCCACAGATGCTGACGTCAGTAAACGTCAGCAAAGTTCAAAACATTGCGGGAAGTATACTGTACACGACAAATGGCACTGCTGTCCTACTGCATGAATTTTCATGTAAATGCAAAGTTGCAGCCAAACAGCTTTAGTGGAGCCCATGGGTCAAATAGTCGTTTGATGACGGAAGATAAAAGGATAGAGATCGGTCGAAGCAAATTAACTTTTAGGGTTTAACATTTCACAAAGAGGCGGAACTTTGTCGTCTTCTTCCTCGCCATAATTGTAGAGTTTGATGTTATAGTTCAAACCCGCTGATCTAAAAGTTCACCCAGATAGCGGTACCGATCATCACCTGCTACAGCAAGTTCATAAGAGATTTATGAGAAAGAAGAAGCATAGCATTCTAATTTCTACAGTGAAGGTTAACTAATTGAAGAATACTAAGAACTGTCAAATCATTATCTTAATCAACAAGGTCAGAAACATGTGTTTTTAAGTTACTTCCAACACAAGTAGCATTGTCTTGAAGATCAATATTCTTGTTGCTAAGAACAGGTTAGGGCTGAGATTTTCTTAGCTCAGGATGCATAAGGCTCAGAGAAATTTCTCTAGATTCAAAACATTAACACCAACCTTTATATTATATAGGATCCTTTAGATCAGAGTTGTATGCCTGTTTTATAGAGGCTGAGTGTAGCATCACTGGTTAATCTGAGTGGTGGGCCTGTATGCCTGAGGTAGGGATGTTTGCCTGAGGTAGGAGAGTCATTCTCTTCGAGGTAGGGCCTTTGTGCCTGAGTTGTAGGATCCAGCTATGTATCTGAGGTAAGGCCTTGTGCCTAAGCTGTATAAGAGTCATCCTCTCAGAGTTGTAGGGATAACCTCTTATCCTGAGATGCAGGACTATTAATTTATTTTGAGGTAGGTGATCTTTGGATCACTGAGTTTTAGGAGCAAGCTTGCTCGGAGGTAGGGCATTGTACCTGAGGTATGTCTTAGAGGCGACTGAGAGATCATGAGGGTTCTGTGTTATAAGCTCTTAGGAGCTGAGTTTTGGAGAAGTGCCTTATCTAACACACTATTATAAATGTGGGAGGGATAGTGGATGTAGCTATAATTTGGGGAACCACAATAAATTCTATTTATGCGTTTTGTGGTGTATCTTGAAAGCTTAAAACTACTAACTCACAACACACTTAAAAAAGGAAAATTAAAAAGATAAAAATAATCTATTCACCCGCCCCCCCTCTAGGTGTTTAGCTGCCCATGAAACTAAAGACTTTCACTTCGTATTGAAGAGAAGAATTGATTGAAGATATTTTCATGGCGATCGATGCCTTAGAATAAAAGTTCTAGTGTGGCCTTCTCCTAGAAAACTCCATAAACCTCCCAAAGTCAAGCTCTCTTGAGTCGACGTCTCCCTTAATTTCAGATCTAAAGATCTAGCTCCATGAGAGAGGGTAGGAAGATCACCTGATTTTTTTTCTTGGATCAAGTTCTTCTTCTCGGTGGCATAACAACATTCGGCTTTCGGCAATTTTGCTCTATTCCTTCGTTCTATTAGGGAAGAGTGGTCGACATGAAGAAGAAGAAAACTCCTTTTTGGATTAGGAAGTATCGTTTAGTATGATGTCATGAGAAGAGAGAGAAAATAGGCTGATTTGACTAAGGTTTAATGGTTGTCCTTCCTTGGAATGACTGACATGCAACATATCGCTCTTCTATTGGACCATACTTAGTTATATTAAATAAATTACACTTCAGAAAGATAAGGGGAAATACCATCAAAGCGCAGTATAAGTCCATTCGTCAAGTACTCTCGACGATTCTTTGGGATCACTTAACGAGTTCATCGAGTCCTTTCGATGAGTTCGTCAAGTCCATTTGATGAGTTTGTTGAGTCCATTAGACTAGTTTAAAGAGTCCATTCAATGAGTTTATCATTTCCATTTGACGGGTTCATCAACTCCACTCGACGATTCGTCGATACCACTTGATGATTCATCGAGACCATTCGACGACTTCATCGAGTCCATTCAACGGAGTTGTCGAGTCCATTCGATGGGTTCATCGTGTCTATTCGATGAGTTCATCGCGATTCGTCGAGTCTACTTAGGATTTCTCTCTAATTCTGTCCGGACCTACCAGCCATCCCAATGACCAAGGGCTCTTTATCTCTCTTAAACTTTCTTACAAGGCCTAAACCACCCAAGGTGACACAAAATACGCACATGTGGTCTTGCACAATATGGGATGTTACACATAGAAGGGAGAAAGAGATTTCATCTTCTTGCTAGCAACACTGATTTTCATGCTTTATAACATATTTCTACTCCACCTATGTTAGAGATGACAAGGGGAATGAAGGAATATACTGATTTCCAAGATTCAAGAGATGAGAATTATTAATTTAAAATCGTTGCAAGATAAAATATTTTAACATTTTAAACAATTATAATTTTAAAGATTCATCTTAACAAGCGTAAAAAATCAAAATACATGGCTACTTCTTCATATTGATCAAAGTTATATTCGTAGAAAATCGTTTATTTAATTTTACTACTATTTTAAATCATTTTTCAATCACCCTAATTAATTAAATTTTCTTGGATTTAAATAAAAAGTAAAGTTAATATTTGCAAGCGCTATATTTGTCACTTTCTCATGGGAACGATCTTTACTCTCATATTATTACTTGATCTAACACGTGCACTTGCATAATTTTTATACATTTGTTTTCGGCATAACAAGTTTTTTGCACCATTGTCGTGGACCTATAAAGTTTTTTTGCTCCATTGCCTGGGAAGTATAACTTATTTAGTATTTTATTTCTTGCAATATTTGTTAGCCCTTAGTATTTATAGCTCAAGTTTTTTTCCAATATCTATGATTTAGATTTTTTAATTAACCATTTAAAATTTTTTATTACTAATATATTTATTTTAAAGAAATTATGGAAGGTTTATCCATTTAAATTAGATGTGTGTAGTTGACTCCTGCAATGATTAATATCCATTAAGTAAAATTCCCTGCAACATCATGTATTCATATTTTTATTCTTGATGTCATTGTTGCAGTGCATTCAATCATGATAGTGAATATAGTTATATAGGAGACTATAATTATATTTCATACGGCTTCCCTTATGGATTACCAACATCAGATAATACTTCATAGGGTGCGCCTATTTTTACAATTATGCTCCCCCCACAACGTGCATCTTTTTTGAAGTTGGGCCCCCTCTAAGGCCAATAAGAAATGAGAAACAATGCTTGTTTGGTCATAGCACCGAACACGCTTTGTAATATTGCATTGCACTTCAACGCCAAAGAGAGGAGGATAAAAAACTGTAAATCTAAATCATCTCATCTGCTTCTCAGTTTAGCATTCTTTTTGTTTTTGATGATATATACGCATTACCACATTGTTTATGGGGGAGTATTGTGGATATATCCATCATGCACATTCATGATCTGTGCAACTCCATCACAAAGCTGCCCCTCCCTATGCATTCATCACCATTTTTAGATTCACCAATGGAGTAACCAACTCACTCATTCTCTAATAATACTATGATCATAGTTCTTCCACTTTCTTTGCAAAACTTTTCTACACCTATTTTAATCGATCTTGTCAAATATATTGCGTAGGGGGATACACCAGAACCTGAGGCGGCGCTAAAGTGAGACGATGATGTTGTTTTCTTTGATGGGGGGAATGATTCTATAAAGCACGATGATGCGCCAAGGTGGGATGGATATGATATCTTTTTAATAAGGTTTGCAAAAACAATTTTGGTGAGAAGGTCCAAATAACCACAAAGGCCCTTGAGTTCTCGGGGCCCCCTTGCTACGATACTTATGATACCGACAACGATCAGTCTTCTATACTACTAGGAGTGAAACCGGGATCACTCTCACGATTATAAATTATTTTTGTCTTTCTTCTATTCTGTTTCCTAACAACCCTTCTTTACTAGAATTTGTGAAGGGGGATTTAGAAGTGGAAAATATTTATGAAGCTGAATCTGAAATAAAAATCATGGTAGGGAGCTCTACTCTTTGTGATTGGGATTATTTCCCCTTAGAAGAGGAAGACCAACCCTATATTATTTCCACTTTCTTTACCCATTCCACTACTGATCCACAAAAATATCCTCTTCCTAATAATATTAATGCATAACTACTGGAGTTTGAGCATATTAGCCCAAATTTGAGTAATGCTAAATGTTAATTCTTGTAGGGGAAGTATGTTGTAGTTACAGAATTCATTCTTTATTTCACCACACCATCACCACTCATGTTTACCCTTAAAGATTGTCTACTGGGAAGTAAGAGAAATTCTTATGCTAATATGATGTTAGAAGAGAAGAAGAAGTCCAAAAAAGAGATTTGTGGATGGAGGATTAACCTTTCATTCTACTCCTACTATGGGGTCTTCAGGTCATTTACTTTTATCTCAATCTATTATTTTAAAGCAGCGTATACGTAATCTTATTGTTGTATTAAAGTAGTATATGAAATTTTGTTATTTGCTTATTTAGTATCTTTGTTTTAAAAAAAATGCCACTTGGAGACAACCTAGATTTTGTGTTATTCTCTTTTCATTATTGTTTGCTCATTTGTTCTTTTATATATGTTCACCTTTACTGAAAGTCTTTGTTCAAAAGTAGCTACACACCTAGAGGGGGGTTAATAGTTTTTCAAATCAATTTTAAACTATTTTAAAATTTGTTTAGTTGTGTTAGATTTTATTGTTAGCTATCAAGAGACAGAACAAAATACCAGAATTTATTGTGGTTCCCCTATCTAGGGTACATCCACTTTACCCCTTAACCTATCTAGCAGTGAGCTAGATTCGGCTAACTCCTCCTTTATCTCGGCTACTTGAGCTTACACCTCTGATCCCACAGGATCCTACAGCTCAGAGTGAAACTCACTCCTACTAATCAGAGTATAACAACTACTATCTCAGGCTAGACATCCCTACACAGAGAGATACAGATCTTCTAGCTTAGATCTAAATAGAGATCTTACCGCAGACATAAGCCCTACCACAGATCCTAAACAGAATCCTACAACTCAGAGACTCAACTCCTACACTCAACCTTTATTATACTAGCATACAACTCAGATTAACAGTTGATCTTACAGATTTAGTTAAGGTTTGGTGATGATTAATGCTAGAGGGATAGTTCTCCGTATCTCCTTTCTGTACTAAGAAAACCCAGTCCATACTCTTCATAGTAATAAGACTTTGAATCTTCAGAGTAGTTTGGCTTGTACTTAGAAGAACTGATGAAGATCTCTGTATCTTCAAGCTTTTAGAGTAATAGTGTTGTAAGTAGTGTCTTTGAAGATTAACAATAACTTTTGAATGCTCTGCTTCTTCCCTTCTTATAGAAAATACAAAAATGGTTTCTGTTCTTGCTGAAGAGGACTTTTATATATTCAGTTCTTGATCTCTTTTATCAGCTTCATTTTTCAATATTAAAAAAACTTATATAAATCTGAGAGAGTTGGATTTCCCACCAGATGGAGAAGATGAATGTTTAAAAAAGCTCTTTTAATTTCTCCATGAAAAGACCTTTAATATCCCGCCATCCAATGGCTCTTTGATCTGTATGGGTAGGCCAAACTACATAATTGTAATGTTACTTTTGCATTAATATCAATATAAGAAGGCTTTCAACGCAAGTTGTCTTCTAGCGCACAAGTCCATCAATATTTGAAATATGGATAACGTCAACATGACGTAGTGCTTGTGGACTTAGCAATTTTCAGTCAATCTGCACAGGAGTTGAGTGAAGCATTATGACTAAATGCAAAAAACGTTGGCAGAAAATCTGTACCATGAGGAATTTAGTGAACCTTGTTCACTCAATGCATCTGACTTAAACAACTGAGCTGATAAAGATTTTTGTGAGCCTTCATCAATCGACACATTTGGACTTGGCAGAATTCTCCAGACTAAAGGCGTTGAGTGAATTTTAAACTCTCAACAATTATGTACTTCTGCCAACTTATTGATAAGGCATTGAGTGAACTTTCTGCACTCAATGCTTTTGTACAAAGACAGATTTCCTTTTGAGTAGGCGTTGAGTGAACTATCTTCATTCAATTCTTCTGAACTTAGCCAAATTTGAGTCCAGCAACACTGAGGCTTTGACTGCCTGAACTTCTGTCAACACTTTTAGACCTCTTGCGTTGAGTGAAGTATACTCACTCAACGCTTCTAGACTTAATCTGATTTATACTTTTTCAACATCCTGCCATGTGTCCAACAAACATAGTGACCCTGACAACCTATCTAATCAATGAACAGTCACTACAACAATTTACACCCATCGTAAGGACTGATATATAACTAAAACACAGTTTGTTACTAATAGCTATATTTAGTAACGAATTTTTTCTGTTGTTACTAAAAAGTACTTTTTTGTAACGAATAATTTATATTTTGTTACAATAATAAATAATTTGTTACTATAAATGTAAGTATTTGTAACAACACTAATGTTACGTTACAAACAGTAAATTTCCTCATAATATGTATTAATTATAACCACATTATGTAAATTTTTTGTGACAAAGAGATTTTCCTTACTATTAGTAATATTTTATTATTAAAGTTTTGTTATAATAAATATATCATATTTTATTATCAAATTTTGTAGTATTTTATTATCAAAGTTTTCAATTAATTTTTTTTAGAAATAAAAAATATGTGTATACTTGCAACAGTAGTACCCCACCATGATAGTGCTTCAACGTCGTGACACTCCTACAGCTCGCAAACATCTGTAGGCTGTTGTAGCAGATATGTGGTACTATTGCAACATGTGTATTTTTTCTCGTGCGGGGGTGGTTTGCGAGATGCGCAATATAATCACGCTGGGACACTATCGAGGTGAGGGTAATAAATGTCTCTCGGGGAACGAGCGGTTCAATGTTTTGTTAGTATAACGAGTGTTCGATAGCTAGCATTTTTGGGCCGATAGAGCATTTTTCTCTCAAGCATGTGCTTTTCACTCGGACACACATTTTTTCCCAAAGCACACTTTTTTTACTTAGTCGCGTATATTCCATTAGTTCTTTTTTGCTCGGGAGAATATAAAAGTTTGCAAGTGCACAATTTTTTGATCGGGAAGAGCTAGCGTTTTCTTGCGAAGCACATTTAATTTTTTTCGGGCTTGATTTTTTCATACCTGTGCTTTTTCGCAATTATACCTACGCGACAATACCACCCCCACTTCGACAATGCTCCAGCGCGTCGACCCTCTTACAGCTCGCAAACATCTACGCACGGCTTTAAGTTAAACAAAAAAAGATCGACTCGAGCTCGAGCCACTCTAGCTCGGGCTCGTTTAGGAGTCAAGCTTGAGCTCGTTTACGAGTCAAGAGGTCGAGCTCAAATAATATTTTCTCATAACGACACAAGAGTTATTATTTCCACATGAATTGCTCGAGCTCGTTATGTAATATCGTATTACTCTAGATGAGATGACAATAACTTGTACTCTATGTACACTACAACATTTTTGGTCTTTAGCAACACTTTATTTTCCAACATTTATAAATTGTTGTCTAAACATAGAATTAGAGACATTTTTTCATTATAGCAATAGAGAGATAGCTTTAAGTAACACATTTATCCTAACTTATTAATAAATGTTCCCTTATCCATTATTGAGAACATTTTCTAAATGTTGCATTTATTAACTCTCTTTAAGCAAAAATTATAAGATGTTGCCCGTTATAACTATATTTTGCAACATATTAAAAATGTCCCTACTTATATCTACTCTTAACCAAAACTACTAATATACAAAAATTAACAATTTGTACATCAAAATTAAAACTTTAAATAAAATTTATTAGAACTACTCTTACAAACACCCAGCAACCTTCCTCTTTTCCTGATTCCCAATATCTTCCTCCATTCTCGATTCTGCAGAAGGAAACCTCATTTCCGGAGCCGATCGAAATCACCAAAGTTGATCAAACTCGCCGGAGAGCCCCTCGATGGCCTTCCTCCACGCCGTGAAAGCCACTCCTAGCCGTTAGAGCATTCTCTATGTAGTCGGCTACAACCCCTAGGGCACGCGAATCCACGTTCTCTACCCATGAAACCCAACACTTCTCTTCTTTGAATCTATCTAATATGAAGCAATAGATCTATCATTGTCTTCCACTTGTGGATCTACCGTCATCAATTTGTGTTAGGGATTCCCGACCTACAGATGATACCATTGCCTCTTTCTTCGATGCTATCTGAAATGCAACTTGATCTCTTTGCTAAAGATTATCTCTCATGCTTTATTAGTTAATATCTTATTTATATCACTTGAGAGATTTATGAAAGGTTATATTTCTATATATTAGCATTCAGGTTTGTCACTCCATTATCAATAAAGCCTTTGCAACTATATTGATAATTACTCAGGAAATCCTCCATTGCATCTTTTACCTTCGTGAGTTCGCCTATTTAGTTATCTTTATAGTCATGCCAACACTGAAACATGGCATTATATTTTTTATTAAGTATTTTCCCATTACTTTTATATTTTTAATTAAATGGTCTAACCTACTTATAGATCTAAAGAGTTCATCTTGGAAAAATCGCAATGTGTTATGCTCGGAGTCGAGAATTCACAGGTGGTTTGACCGCAAAGGCTCGTCGTAAGGCCAGACTATTAGGATGGTCAAGGAGAAGGTAGATGAGACCACCACCTTGATGGATCGGGATCTCAACTTGGTGTTCCACCTACAAAAGCCTTGGTTCAAGAAACTTATCTAGTATTTTTAAAATTTGATTGTAGTTCGACTTCAGAGTTCCATGGATTCCATTTTTGTTGTTGTAATGAGTTATTTTCTCCAAGCAAATTGAGAAAGATTGTGAGTTTTTCGAGGCATAGAGCATCATGGATTATAGTCTTTTGGTTAGACTCCATTTCATCGATATTAGTAAGTTTATGCCATTGAAATATTTTTTTGGTCCCCTTAATTGAATCTAATTCATCAAAAAATCATTTTCAGAAATTGCTGGTATGGATGATTCCTTGTCAAAAATAGTTAAATTCATGGATGACAGCAGGTATGTCTTGATACCTATTAATTAATATTTTGGTATATTGCCATTTGGGAGGGAAGGACATTCCTTTGTCCATTTCCATAATAACACAATAATGCATCTGCCAAATGGATTGTGTTTATAGTTCTTGGATTTATTGGGAGTAAAATAAGTAAGAAGACAGTAAAATTTTGAAATGGAGCCATTTGGATATGATATTACACAAAAATTATGAGAGGAATAACTAGCTTAGGAAAAAAAGAAATTTGTATCTATTCAAAGTTGAGATCCATAGTTTTGGTTTCGTTTGGCACGATATTTTGCTCTGTTTAGCGTGGGATTTTTGCTCCGACAAGTTTGGAAAAAAAGTCACCGTCATAGAATTCTTGTTTTGGCATAAAAACGGTTATGCCGCCATTACGAAAAGAAACTAGTTTTGAACATAAAAGCGGATTAAGTTCCTTAGGTGAGGTCGGGCGTTCACAAAATGTTAAACAGAGCCTTGATGTTTTCATTTTGTTGAGAGCCCAAAATGTTAAATATTTGCTTAAGTTATCGATAACTTTAATCATCCTAATTTAAAGTTGTTGTACTTATAATAGTGAAATCATATACAGGTTCACATTGCTTCTAGGATCCCCATGTTAAGGGAAGAGCACTCAATTGCAAGCTCTCATTAGAAAGCTGGAACGACTTATTAATGTTCTTCAAGTAAATCTTTTTGATCAATATTTTAATTAAAAAACGATAGATTGGGAGGACAATGAAAATAATGGAGGTTGTCTGATGCAGGTAGAAGCTGATCAGAAGATGCGTCTCAAAAGTCCTGGAACTCTTAACCTAGGCTAATTGGAAGTTCCTCGACAACCATAAACCATGAAGATCAGTTATTGTTTAAGTTAATTTAGATATATTTTCTTTTGTAGATTTTGATGTCTCGTTGTTTTTATGTAATTGAAAAATTATGATTAGAAGACAAAAATGTTTTAGTTGGGGTTGATGTATGTAGATGAATATCAATATAATTGTGATTTTGATTAGGAATAATTATGATTTATCTGAATGTATTTCTTCTTCATTACTTCTCTTGGAATTGTTAATCTTTGCATCTATTAAAATGTTGTGATAGTGATGGATTTTTTATTATAAAATACTTCAATATTTGGCAACAATTTTGATGTGTTGTGATAGGAATAGAAATTATATTTATCATAACTGATTTTTGTGAGGATAGAACTTTCTTAAAGAAATAATATTTATTGTAACAAATTTATTGTGAGGAAGAATCATTTTGGGTGAGGAAGTATCGTTTGTTTCAATTTATTTATTTGTAATGACACGCATACATTCGTTACAATAAGTTTTAGCATCAAACTTTAGAAGACGACCGTTACATAAAGTTTTTTTCATTACCAAAGAGTTTTTTTAATGATTTTTGTTACTTATTGTAAAGATTTAGGTCTTTATTATAAGTGCAATTTGTTGTAGTTAGTAGACAATCTGCATATAATGAAATTTGAACATATATCAGATACAATCATTTATATACCATTGATCTATGGGCCTTCTTCAAATCTGGGATATTGCGATCAATGAACCCAATAATCTCCCCCTATTTGAAGAAGTTAGAACCCTAGTCAATGATATACACTATTACATGGAAGAGATTAACTTTCACAGCAAATAAGAGCAATAAATAACACATAATCAAAAATATGATTAACAATTAACGTGATAATTATAAACATAATGTGTGCTAAAAATAAAGTTCATATTCCTAGAGCCCTTAAGGAACCTAATACAGAAAACATTTCAAGTTTATTTTTCTTTAATGACTATGCCCCTGCTGGTTTTCTTGGCAGCCTTCTCATGATCTTTAATCTGCATCTGTCTTTGCCTTTCAAAGTAGTTGTAAGGCTTTGGAATGTACTTGCTTGGCTTTGGAGCATCTGAAGCCACTACACCTGTCCTCTAATCCCTTCAAAACTTTCTTCTTACCTCTTCATTTCATTCCAGCTTGGCATATTCTAGGGAGCTATATAGCTTTCCTCCTTCAGTTTTGTTTTCTTTAAATTGGTCCTAGGCAGATAGAATGATAGTCCTTTATTGAGGACTCCATCTTTCAAAGTCAGGCATGGTTTCCATCTCTTCTCTATATCTCTTTTTGCTTCGCATGAACTCTTCATCTTCTTCAACATCACACTTACATTTGGCCCTTGATATCTGTTAAGTTGTGGGGCTAAAGTGAGGAATATCAGTAGAAGTGAATTCAGCCCACTGATCACCATCATTCTATTCTTCTGGAGGAGGAATAGGCACATTATCATATGTATATTATTCTAGTCCAAATGATCCTCTGATGACATTGGAGACCCAAACAACATTATCAGTGTTTTCTTTGATCATTGCTTTCTCCCCCTTTATGACTTCTTCAGACATAGTCATAGTTAGGGAGTTCTTGCCCAAAGAGATCCTTTCATCAAAAAAATTTACCAATTTGCTAACATGATTCTTAACCTTTAGCATTTGATCATCAGAAATCTGTATCCATGCATCAATCCTCATCTCTAGAGTGTTCTTGTGTGTTTCCATCAGTATCCTTTACACATTATGTACTATTCCCATATTTCCTGAGATGATGTTCTTATTTTCTATTGTATCATTCTACTTTTATATGATCTCCTCAAGTTTACTTTCAATATATATCATAGCTGGAGCAGCCCTTTTGAAGAATGAATTATGTTGGCCCTGAGCAAATTGACCGAAGATTTGAAAGACTTGATCTCAGTAGATAGTTCTTGTCTTAATACTTTTATAGAATCATCAACATAATGCTCTAGCCGTCTCCTTTGTTAATCTAGAAGTCCGTTAAGCTTTTTTAGGAATGTTGAGGACATAGTATCAAGTTGATTAGATGCCCCTGGGAAGAAGACTACCTCATCCTCTTTCCTTTTATCTTCCCTTGTTTCAAAGTCATCCCTCATGATTTCAGAGGAATGATCATCAACATCAGCAGCTGGCTTGTCAGATTAAGATATCTCAACTGTATATACTATCTCTTGAGAAGAGAGCTCAGTTTGAATCTCCCTGTCATCCTCAGTACTTTCCAATGGAGTTTGTTGTTCTTCAACAACTATAGTCAACAAATCCTTTTCTACTATAAATAGAATTTGCTACCCCTCAGTAGGAGTCCTGGAGGTCAGCAATGGAGACTCATTTAGAGTCTAATCTATCATTCTTTACAGATTGTCCAAGAAGGAATCAATCTGGTCTTGTAGTTAAAGAACTTGATCCCCCTCAATAGGAGCATCTAACATGGGAGCCTCCCCCTCAATTTTAGCACAGATCATATCCTCCACATTTCTAGTCAGTTGTTCTGTAGTTCTAGTTGGAATGTCGTTAGATTGAGAACCACTACCTTGTACTGTCCTTGATGTAGGTTCTCAGGACATAGAAACCTAAGCACTCATATCTCTTCTAGTGTCAATAGAAGAGTCAGACAATTGGGGGTCATGAGGCTATTCTCCTTTGCTCTTAGAAGAGCTGCTCTCAGAACTTTCTTCAATGATTATAACTGCTTTCTTTTTCTTCTTATCAGCTGTATGTTTGTGTGGAAGCAACACCCTGTCCCATATATCCAAAATCTTGGAGTCCATTTTCCTCATGTGATGTATCTTTGTTCCTAGCCTCACATTGAGGAACCGTGGAACAGAACCATGCAAGTACAAAGACGGAATTCTTCCCAAGTTTGGCTCTACAACACATTCCATAATTCTTTCAAACAGTACCTTCCCCTATCAGTCCTTATGGACAGAATTATTCTTGCCATTATTTCAAACATCTTCCCCGAGATTTTATCATGAGACCCTATTTTGTAAATCAAGGCCTTGTCGATTACATCCGCCAGAAGCTTCCCTTTAAGATTCATTTCTTTTCTGATAATAAGGCCAGTGGTGTGCTTTGAGTGTCAACACCACTTGAGAGTTGATTTCACATATTAAATAAATAGTTTGTCTTTCTCATTTGATGGCCTGAACTTTGCAAGATTCAAAGCTTTGCTTAGCCTCCTAGAAGTGACCTTAATCTTGTGTCCATTGATGAAAGACTTGATTTTGTTGGAAGTTGAGTTGATTTTTGCATTCGAGTACAGTTCTAGTACATCTCGTTTCCATATCGAACTCGGCTCTGACAGGACAAACTCTAGGTCGATGACTTGCATTAAGTGGAGAACTAGCTGAACTTCTTTAGGTGCATCCTTAAACCCATTCCTTATTAGTTCAGAACCCTTGAAAAGGAAATCTATTCCTTTGGGCGCTATGGGAACTTTGAATTTTTAGAGTGACGAGTAACTTGCTCGACAAATCTTGTCAAGGATGCAGACAGGCGAATAGGGCTAGGATTTATGAGTTTTATTCTAAGCACACATTTTTATTTATAGTTACTAATATTCGAGAATGTAGAGAGGTATGTACTAATTGTGATTAACACGAGTAGATCAACGGCTTAGATTAATCCCGGAAGATAATCGTAATCAGAACTATCTAAGTAAATTCGTTAAGTGAACTCGAAGCACTCGACGCCTGGAGTTACCTCAACGCACTCAACGCTTGGATAGTAAGTCTCAGCGCACTCGATGCCTGAACAGTTAGTCTCAGTTCACTCGATGCCTGAAATTTTCTTTGCCCACTCGATGCCTCGATAGTTAGTCTTAGCACACTCGATGCCTGGATAGTTATTCTATATCTATCTTGATTACCTGCAAAGTTCAATCCCTCCTAGAGCACACATGCATGAAAGGACAATAAAGCTATGTTATCTTCAATATTCCCAACTAAAATTTTAAGGTGTTGAACTTGACTTCATGTAGTACCTTAGCGAACATATCAGTCACTTCTTTATTTATGAGGACAAACTCAAGACTGATGTCCTCCAATTCTATATGCTCTCTAATGAAATTATATCTAATCTCTATGTGCTTTGTCCTTCTATGAGACATAGGATTCATAATAATAGGGATTGTACTAGAAGAATCACAAAACATGGAAGTTTTACTTAGCTATAGATTATAATATTAAAGTTGATGTTGAATCCATAGTAGCTCTACACAACAACATTGAGCTGATATATATTATGACTCTTGTTTAGAGATGACTACACTGGTCTCCTTATTACTGCACCAAGATACCAGTCTTCTCCCAAGAAATTGATAGGTGTCAGATGTGTTTTACCTATCTTCTCTATAACTTGCAAAATCTTCATCTGAATACCCAATTAGTTCAAAATACTTATTCCTAAGGTACCATAGACCAAGATTAGGTGTGGCCTTGAGATATCTCAAAATTCTTTTTGTAGTAGAATAATGAGACTCTTTAGGGCTAGCCTGGTACCTAGCACAAACATAGAAATCATACATAATGTAAGGCCTACTAGCAGTCAAGTAGAGGAGGGAGCCAATTATGCCTCTATACAAGGTTTTATCAATAAATTTCTCAATCTCATCCTTTTCTATTGACACACTTGACACCATAGGAGTTTTCAATATGGAGACACTCTCCATTCCAAACTTCATGATTAGCTCCTTGATGAACTTAGACTATAAAACCCCCCTCCCCCTTAATAAGGATGTTACCTGGTCTTATGCCCAGAACTGCCGCCTCACGGTGACACTAGCAAACATGCTAGTCGACACGACACGATGTTGATCCTGCCAGCTAATATGATCATTCAACTATTAGACAATAGAGAAAAGAAGTATAACTAACAGAAAATGAAAACTAGAAACTCCATAAGTTACAGCAATATCATCATAATATATAAAGATGAAAGATACATCGGTCCATAATGAGTACAAAATAAGAGAGTTGTGGCGTATGACCGATACATGACAAAATGAAATAATATCTCTCTCTAAACACTCATCATAACTTGACGCAAAGCAACGGTAGTAGTACGTGGTATCTGCTCCTCAAGTCCGGCAACCTTGTCCTGCTGGTTGTACTAGTGCTCCAGCTCCACAAGCTCCTAAAATAATATGGTCACAACTAACCGTTAGTTATTAAGACTAAGCTATTTGGTCCTCGCCTCACCACCACGACTCCTAGGTACCGAGAGGGAGGACGAAAGCGGGGGATAACAAAGCAGTACAAAATGGAAGGAGGTGATGTTGGGATAGCTCTATCATGGTCTTGTTTCTAACAGTTATATCAGTATACCAAGAGTTCTTCTAACACAAGTAAAGTTAGTAAAGTAGTAATGAAAAGAAGTGCAAAAGGTAAAGTAGAACTGAAAGACAGTGATGTAAGTAATGCAAAGAAATTGAGTAGAAAGTAAACTATCTACTTCTACACTAACATCACAGGACTACCTTAACTTATACGAATGCTCATACAAACTTATAAGTTAATGTTTCATAAATATAACTTATATTATAAAAGAGCCCATTCTAATTTATATGATAAGGATCCACAGTGCGTATGCCCCAACTATGAATGTATACTATGATGAGTTATGCGGGTTATGATTCATACAAGTGAAACTCAAACACACGATTCTGTGATCATATACCTTTGGTTCCACTTTTTGGAGTTAATTGAACTATATGGTACAACCATTATGGCTACAAAAGCAGTGGAGTGGGCGTCTCCACTTCATAGGCAGGTATGTACACTACCAGGCCTAGACCCTTTGTACTCCTTTGTACACGTCCGAGGTGCACTTTAGAGTCTCTGCGTACTAATTTGCTAGCCATGTCCACCAGTATTTTTGGTCAGGTGTGCATTTTAAGGAATTGTCCTCTAGACCGCAGTATAAAATAATCTACTGGACCCTCACCCCTCATTAGAATAATCGTACTTCCGTCGGTGTGATGACTTGCCAGTACCGCATGACCCGACACTAATTAGTTCTATGCACATGCAAGTTGTAACATCCCTCAAACAACTAGACCCCAAGGAATGATTTGTTCATGACTAGGTCATGACCAAACCCTAGGAATCACAATAAAACCAAGTGGACCTAGGAATATAGGTGAGATCACAATGGTCTACAAATAGTAGGTTTCTAAACACTAGTTAAGGATGATCGTGGGGCTTCACCATGACTCCAAGATGCCACCACAACCTCACCAACCTATTGGAAGATCCATTTGAGCCCTAAGGGTCCATTGGAGTCAACCCAGGGTGGCCAAGTTGACCTAGGATCATCCTAGTTCTAAATTTGGCAAGGTGCCCTAACAAGGGGAAATGTGCCCCTAATGTGCCCATAAACCCCTACCTATGTCTTCCTAGACCTAAGGTGAAGTCAATAGGTCACCAAATACCCATTGGGGTCAACCTTAGAGGCTGAGTTGACCCGAGTCAACCCTACCCCTAAAGTGGTCAAAGTGTCGTAACTAAGGGGCATGTGACCACCAAGGTGCCTAGTCAACCCTAAACAACCCTTCCTAGACCTTAGGGGAATCCAAGGGGTCATCAAGGCCCTCTTGGGGTCAACCCAAATGGTCATTTTTACCAAAGTCAACTCATGGGTCAAAGTGGTTAATTTAGGTTAGCCTAGCCCAATTCAAGTGGGCTAAGCCCAAGTGGTGCGACCAGTTAGTATAAGGAAGTGGAGAGACACATTTTGGCCCCACTAAATTCAGAGAATGATGACTAGGAGAGAGAGGGAAGGAGGTTACCCCACTTTCGAGGAGAGAGAAAATGGGGGCTTAAAGGCAATCATGGCCATGGAGGTTTCATAATCCCTCACATTGATGGGGCTTTTACTCCTTGGAGGCAGGGGAAGAGTTTCCAGGAGGTGGCCGGCTAGTATGGTGGTTCAGCACCCTCAATTTGGCTGAAACAAAAAACTAGGCTTAATGGACATTAATGGAGATTTCAAAAATTGGGGAGTTACAAGCCTTATCTCCCCAATTCCTTCTTTAAGAAACTTCACTAGGACAAGAGCTGGCATTTCCCTTGTTCCAATCTCGATTTCCTTGTTGTTGCTATGGAGGTTGTAGATAGCGAGGCACATCACCGGCTCCCAGGCCACAATTCAGGTCCTCCCTTGCTCCTTCTTCTATGAGTAGATCCTACAATTCATTTAGATTGAGAATCGGGTTCAATTGAGCCCGTTCAAATTCTTCGTTTTCCTGATTTTTCCAAGAAAAACATGTTTGCAGGATCGCTGGAATCCGCCCCTCCGGCGGCTGTGCTGCCGCCTGGTGATAACCACCATCTTGATAGAGGTGGTTGTGGCGGTGGCCGACCAGGGAGGTGGCCAGGTGGTCGGGAAATGGCGATGGAATAAGCTCTAGGTTAGGAGAATACAAGCCGTCGGCTGGATCTTGAAGACGACCAGATGTCGTCCATCTCTGCGCCAAGATTTCTGCTACTTCAATTTTAATCTTGGGATTAATATATCATTTCATTTATTCTGTCATAAATAATGTTGTTAATGTTTTTATTTATTAATAATACTTAAGGGCTTAATCAAAGAAAGTGGTCAACATCTAAATTATAGCCCTATGGGTGTACTTTAATTTAAATTTAATTTGAACCTATTTGGATATCTGGTTTCACTAGGGCACCCATTTTGGTGAGGACTAAACCTAGGGCCAGTCAGAGATTTAAATGTGTGCCCCTACTTCACCATATGTCCAAATGATCTGAAAATTGGACAGGGAATCAATCTTACCAATACCTAGGTCAATGCCAAAAATGGGAATTTTTGGATATACTATTGCTATAGGTTTTGAAATAATTTAATAATCCTAGGATAATTTAATTAGGGGACCTAATGACCTCAAAACCCTCCCAAATTTTGGTGATTGGTTCTTGCGTCATCATAAGGCTCTAGATAAAATTTCATCTCATTTGGAGATGATTTGGTTTGACTTTTGTAAACCCTAGCCTTGGCCTAAAGGGGGGTATTTAGGTCAAAGTGTTCCTTGTGAATTTAAGTGGTAAAATCACCTCAACAGAGGCTGAAACTTGGGCCACTTGTTTGATATGATGCTAGACACCCTCACATAGAATTTGGGATTGATTGGGTAGATTTGCCCTAGGACCGAAGTTCAAACCCTAAGGTTGGAATTTGGGGATTTGTGAAGGGCATGGGGTGAAATGCCGTTGTATGGACTTGGCGTTTAGTCCATGTGATACTAGGGTTGCGGTAAGCCCTAGGGAGAGATATGGTAGGATTTGGACACATGCACACCACTTAAACCATAGGGTATGTTTTTGGGTCCATACACCTTAGCGAATGTCTAGTGGCTCATATGACTTTTGAATTGAATGATATTTTGGTAGAGGTCATTTTCATATCCATATTATCCACTGAAATATACTACATATGGTTTGGATGAGATTACATGTGGGTTCCTTTCAAAAGTGCACTATCATAAGTTGTCTTGAAGAATTTTATTATATAACCTCCTAACCTTTGGTTTGGATGATATTTAGTCAAGCTATGTTATAAGACTATAGCAAGCTTTAGGAATTTTAATATGAATTTTAGATAATTAAATGGGGTATTTCATTCACAATCCATCAAGTTGCACCTTCTACTTAGATATTTCTTATGAACAAATCACTCAATGGAAACTCATAAAATTTTGTTGGTAGACCTTTACTAATATTTGAAAGCTCTGTGAATTTGTATGGAAGTTTTAGAAGTCTATCTGTTGGGGTTGGTTCACAAGGTGCTGTTTTTTAAATAAACATAATTGAAATTATTTTGATACTTATTAAGTTTAATAAAATATGATTTTTAGTCAGAGGCTCTTTCTGGTCATCCTTGAGATTCAGTAATTTTTATAAAATTTTCTGATGATTAATTTTAGTTCTTTCTTCTTTACCCATAATTAAAGGCTTATTATTGGATTAATTAATAATAGGCAAAACCATTTTTGGAAAATCATGAAATTGGGTATTTACTGGCCTAACTTTGGGAAAAAATTAATTAAATACCAAATTAATTAGGAAAACTATAATTTTTTATAGTTAGTCTTATCATGTCATGATAGACTCTAATTAAATATCTTAAGGCTTGTGGATGAAAATTTGGAGTACTTCCTATCATATACCACATATAGTATAGGTTGGTCTGCATATAGTGGAACTGCAGAAAAAGGGATAGCATTTGAATTGGGCATATGGGTTGGAGTTAATAGTTTGCTGATTTGGGTAAAGTGAAATTGAGTTCATCATTTGATGTTGGGATGAGTAGAATGTTTGGTTAGCTAGCGTTAGGTGGCACACATGATCGACGAAAGATCGTCTTTCCTGTGAAGAGGAAGAGTCAAAATACATGAGGGTTAGTTCTAGTATAATATTAAAAAGGATCGGGATTCGGATATTAAAAAATAATAATAAGTGCCTTGCGAAAGGGAACGATGGGCTTAAACTACCATCATAGTTCCTAGTGCCCTTTGAGATCCCTTCACGGGGTATGCCGGGTGTAGTCCTGGGCTAACCTAAACTGTAGGAATAATAAAATTCAAGAGCAACTAGTATAACTAGGGGTTCACTTTCACACACCCCGATGTCTTGGGAAGTTAGGTTTACTAGGATGTTCGGGCGGTAGGCTCGGTGGTTGTGGAATGGGAAGGATAGCCCGACGAGTCGAAGGCTCGGTAGATAATTGTGACGGATGGGATAGTCCGGGGAGCTTTGGCTCGGTTGTTGGTTGTGATGGACGGGATAGTATGGGGAGCTTTCTCTCGGTGGTTGATACATCAAGATTGCATGTGCATAAATTATAAGGTGGTGGGTATTCGATGTTGGAGGGTCGAAGCACCGACGGCAATACATTGACTCGGCAAGTGTGGTTTACACTTCGCAAAATTAAGTTTGGTGGACCATCCGACGTTGAGTACGTAGGAGCTCCAGTTAGTGCACCAGCATCGAAGCGTAAGATAGGTCTGACAGGTAGTGTAATTACCGGTTTAGAGGTGGACGAGGCCCAACCCACCGCTTCCGTTTGCCACTACGGAGGTATCCTTGCAGGTTAGGCTCAAAAAAGGGGGAACTAAAGGTCTGTGTGCACAGAGTCGGGTGGGTGTGTTGCATTTGCATGATTATACCATGGCATACTTGCAAGAAATATCATAACCTTTGCATTTAACCCTTGACACCTATTGTATAAATTGGTATGTAACTCTTTATACAATAGGCCCTGCAAAACGACCCCTTGGTTTATAAGCTTGTGAGAGCGTGCTTATAAGCTAAGGTTATAGTTCTATGGATACATATATTGCTTTCTTGAAAACCGACACCCTATCGTATAAATTAGTATGGAACTTTTTATACAATAAGAGCCTTGTAGGAGACCCATTAGCTTATGTGTTTATGTTGGCACTCATATAATCTAAGGTTATATGTTTCCTTGTTTACCATTCTTATGCTCTCTCTATTTACCATTGATATTACTACCAGTTTACATTGAACTTCTAGATTAGTTCCTCCGCCACCAGCTACCTTTGTTATTCTCCACCTTCATTACCTTTCCTTTCCTTCTCCCCGCTCGGTGCCTAGGAGCCATGGGGGATGGGTGGGGGATGATAGGACTTAGTCTTTTAGACTAACGGTTTTCAGACTAAATCATTTTAGGGGATTGTGGAGCCAAACTTGGAGGTGCAGACCTGGAGGTTTGCACGCTTGGAGACGGGATAGTCTAGTACCAGAGTTCAGACACCTAGGACAGTGAGTCTCATTCGCAAGTAGTTGTTATAGATTTTCTTCCACGATGAGTGACTTGTAGTGAGGACTCTGATGTATCAGGCATGAGCCCTAATTCCAGTACTTTTATTATTATTGTTGTGGACTCTCCCTTCGCGAAGATTTATTACTATATATGTGATTATTGTGAACACGTGTTTGAGTTCTAATTTCACGTACTCTCGTACTTTTGCTACTATTCTATGATCGATGTGCCCGGAAGGATCGACATTTTGTAGTGACGACCTTCCCGGGCGAGATGGTGTCACCACAAAGCGGCAGTTTTGGGCCTAAGACCCCATGGTTTAAAAGAAAAAAAATGGGGTCTTACACAAGTCATTTCAAACCAAATCCTCCATCTCGCGGGACTAAACCCATCTTGATCCAAACATTTGAGCCTCCAGCTTATAGTACTAAACCCAACCTAATCTAAACATCCGAGCCTCCAGCTCGCAGGACTAAACCCGTCCTGAATCCAAACATCCAAGCCTCTAGCTCGCATGACTAAACCCAACCTAAAACTCTCCAATCATATACGGATGAGTTTTTCACATCGTTCCCTTAACCTATTAGACTGCTCTTATCTAATTCTTGTTATACATAGTAGCTTAATGTTAATCCTTGGACTACCCAGGGCATGCCCGGTGAAGGGCTCTCGATGACACTAGGAACTATGATGGGCTGAAGCCCAACGCTCTGTTTCTCAAGGATACTTACTTTTATTAATGTCTACCCACTATTAATACCCCAATCTCGTTATTACTCTTGTGTAAACCTAACGACTTAAGGTACTGATTGGGAGAGCGACGATCTTCTGTCGGACCCCGTTATAGTTATTCTCTTGGTGACTTGCACTCTAACACTTGTTACTATGTACTGATATACTTGAGACACCAAGCAGGGTTTCAACTTCCCAATTCATCTCTCAATCCAACCACCTATCAGTGACATGTGGGTCCTAGTGTTACACGTCACTTTTTACTAAGCGTAACCCATGACCTAATTCTAACCCATATGAGATGACTTCCAATTCCACGGGCCATAGGCCTCCCAATTTTTATCAAGGGTTTTTAGTGCGTATAATATTGACCATTCATAATTCCATTATTTTTCTAATTAGTTTGGACCATAATTTAATTAGTTTAATTAAGCGATCGAGGTCACTTTGAACATGAACTACTCTAACCAGGGGTCCATTAGGTCTAAATAATTTATCTGAAGTTCATCTACATTAAAAATATCTGTCAACCAAATATCTTAAATTTCTAGCTTGATTTGACCCTTATTTTCCATTTATGATTAAAATTCCAATATCTTCCTTTTTCAAATGAAATACTAAAAATATTCATGTAAAAATTCAGGAAAAATTCCTACTCAATAATATTAAACAGATAATTGTCAAAATAGATTTTTAAACTCCTAGTTAGTGATTTGACCTAAGATATTCACATGTTAAGATAATTACATAAATGCCACTTTCATAATATTCACCATAAATAATCATCCAAAAATCTTGATAAAATATTCAGGTGTTGATAATGAATAAATAAGGACCTAAACATTTTCTCATAATTTTCCCCGAAACACTACTCATGTTTTTGAGCAAAGTCCCGTAAGGGTAAAAATGTAATTACACTGTTTACACATAAAATATTTCTAAAAAATTCTCATAAATTTTTCCAGTGAAGTGAAATGACCTATTAGGGCTTGGATCAATAATTTGGTATTTTCTAAGTTCAATAGCCCTAATTTTTATTTTAACACATAAATTTGCTAATTTTGAAAAAATTTCAACTTATGGGAATTTTTATTCCAAAACCCCCCAATTTTCTCATGAAAGGAGTAATTTGTCTCCATAAGTCTCTATCCAAAATTTCAAGGACATACCTTGGGCCAAATGGGCTAAATTCCAATTTTACCATTCATACACTATTTACAAATCTACCTTTACCATCAATGTTGGATCCTTTAACATACAGAGATTCAAATGGCTCCAAATTTTTACCAAGGCCATAGTAGGACCTTAGAGCCATGCCACCAAAAGTTTGGGGGAATTTGGATTTGGGAATCTCCCTAATTTTTATTTATTTAAAAATTCATATTTCTATAAAAATATAGAAAATTATTCTCCAAAAATTCTGATTTTTTGACATAGTCTTAGTATGGTATTCGCACATACATGACCCAAATTTCATAGCATGTGGACTTATAGTTTAACCAAGGCATCAATTTGAAGTTCTGCCCTAGTGTTGGAGCAATTATAGGCGATTGGCCCTACAAGGATCTACAATGCTCCAAATTACATGTTTGGGGTGTCAAATTAAAGGTAACCCCTAGGGCTACCTTTTTTTATGTTTATGACTTTCTCTGAATATGCATTTAGCAGGACTACAATTATTATGAAAAATGACTGTAAAAATATGACAGAAATATAACCATTATTAATCATACACTATAGTTGAATAAGAAATAATTCGACGGCATCAGGTTATCTTCCCTGATAGCGAATGACTAAGATCTATCAAGCCTATAAACACTTCAATTCTTGATTCCATCCACTTGGGCCATTGCCACCACCGACGATTATCATTGTCACCTCCTTTAAGGTGGTGGCTAGCGTTTCCCGACGACATGGCGGTCGGAGGCGGCTCCTCTGGAGATCCTGAGCAAGAAGAAAAGCTCAGTATTTTCCCTCTATCTCTCATGGAATCAGGCTCAATTGATCCCAATATCTATCCTAGTGGTTCTAGAACACTAGCACCAAGGGAGGGGAGGAGAAACTGAACCTTAATCGAGCTTAGAGACGGGTGCGGTAGTGGTGAACCATGGTTGATCCTTGCTCCTGAAAATTAGCTCCAAAGCATGATTCTCTGGCTAAAGTTTATCTCCAGGAGTCATTTTCCACTCCTCCGACCTCAATGAATATGATGTAGGCCTTAGTAAGGAGTGGGGGTGACGGATAGGGTTTCATGTCTCTTCCTCTTTAAAAGAAGAATTATGGCTTTAGTTGCTTTCCATGTGTCATCCTATTGTTGGACCGCCAATTAGTTTGAGTTGCTTTTCTATGTGTCTCCTTCGTATTGAACCGCCAATCATTGATTTAAATAAGTCTTCTTGAGAAGATCAATGTATTAAATAAGTTGTTGAAGAGATCGGGTTCAAATGTGCCATCAACACTTATCCCGAAAACCCGGTTCAGGCCGGATATATAAATCATCAAATACAGCTTAGATAGAAAAAATACTCTAAGTACAAAAGCATCAAAATCACTCGATGCTTCTTCAAATGGCGTCAAGTTCACTAGACGCACATGATGCTTTGTTAAATATCATCGAGTTCACTCAACACACTCGGCGCTTCGTTGAATGGCGTCGAGTTCACTCGACGCCTTTTTATCTAGAACGATTTTTCTAAGTTAAAGAGCATGGTGGTGAGTCCACTCAACGCACTCGATTCTTTATCGAATGAAATCGAGTTCACTCAACGCACTTGATGCTTTGTCGAATGTTGTCAAGTTCACTCAACACCTTCTGATTCAGAACAATTTTTCTAAGTTAAATAGCATGTCTTTGAGTCCACTCAACGCACTTGACGGTTTGTCGAATGATGGCGAGTTCACTCAACACACTCGATGCTTTGTCGAATGGCGTTGAGTTCACTCACCGCATTTTGATCCAGAACGATTTTTCTAAGTTAAAGAGCACAGTGCTGAGTCCACTCAACCCACTCGACGCTTTGTCGAATGGCGTCGAGTTCACTTAACGCACTCGATGCTTTGTCGAATGGCGTCGAGTTCACTCAACGCCTTTTGATCCAGAATGATTTTTCTACGTTAGTGAGCAAGGCGTTGAGTCCACTCAATGGACTCGACCCTTTGTCGAATTGCATCAAGTTCACTCGACGCCTGTTGAATCCACCCTATATACTTCGGTAAAACCTAGCATAACCCCATTCACTTACAACATGTTCTACCCTTAACTAAGTTTAGAGGTATAGTAGAAAATGAGATGTTACAAGTCCCAATATACAAAAATAATACTTTCGTCCCCGAAATTCAAGTTCGGGTGTATGTGGTTCCTATGCAGAAGGATTTAGGAACTTTTCAAAAATACTTATGATATACCTGAGGTGAAGAGTCCCGAATATCGTTTACGCATCAGATCCATCGGCTCCCAGGTGTTCTCCTCCCATCTGTGGTTGGACCACAATTCCTGGACCAATGGAACCTTCTTCTTTCGCAGCAGTCTGATCGTCGTGTCATCGATCCGGACCGACTCTAAATGAACTGGTTTATCTGGTTCCACAAGGCTTGATGTAGTGGTATATGTTGCTCTGCCTGAAGTAGTGCTCTCGGAAGCGAGGAGACGTGGAAGAAGTCGTGTAGGTCTCCTTAACTCTGGCGGAACCTCCAGCTAGTAAGCCAAAAGACCAATCCGCTCCAAGATCAAGTTCGGTCTCATAAATTGAGGGTTGAGCTTCTTGGGCCTCCACACCCTAGAAACACCATACACTGGATGTATCTTAGAGAATACCATGTCTCCCACCTGGAACTCCTCCTTATGATGCCTCATATCACAATACTTGGCATGTCTACTCTACGCCGCTAGCATCCAATCCCCCATCAGCTGTATGTAAGAGTCCGTATCTTAAATATAATCTGATCTACGAGCTTGCGGATCCTTATCCTCGACATAAGATAGTGGCATCCGACATTTCCTACCATATAGAGCCTCATATGGCGCCATCTTAATGCTCGCCTGTTGTTGTTGTAGGAGAACTCTATCAGTAGCAACAGCCTCACCCAGGGCTTCCCCGTATCTAATATACATAAACGTGACAGATCCTCCATAGTCGGGTTTGTCTACTATGTCTGACCGTGATCTGTGGATGGAAAGCGGTGTTGAATGCAAGCTGAGAACCCATGTACGCCTGCACCACTCTCCATTCACTATAAGTGAACCGACCATCACGGTCTTAGACAATCATCCTGGGAACACCATTATACCTGACGAACTGCTCTACAAATAACCTCACCAAAATTGTAATTGGGCTATCCTTCTTGATCGGTATAAATTGGGCCACCTTGATCAATCTATCGACAATTACCTATAAAGAATCATGCCTAGAGTTAGAGCGAGGCTATCTGTACATGAAGTTTATAGATATATCCTCGAACTTCCACTCTGGCACCAGCAATGACTGTAGTACCCCTCCTAGGCTTTTGCATTCACCCTTCACTCGCTGACAAGTCTAACAATGTTCCATATAATCTATGATCTACATCTTCATCCTCGGCCAGTACATATCCCTCCACAGGTATGTTGTCATCTTGGTGATTTCGGGGTTCACTGAGTGTTGAGTATAATATGCTTCCCTGAGTATGTCCTCCAGGATACAAACTCCCGCAGGAATATAAATGCAGCCACAAAAATGAATAAGGTTGTCACGCAGTGAATAATCCTTTGTCTTACCCCCTTCCAGGGCTCTTAATATGGGCTCCAATGCTGCATCCTGTCTCTTCTGCCCGAATGCGGTGTTATATGTTGCAAATAATGCTCGGGGATGCCAGGTACTCCCGATAAACATCCGGCTCAACACTGGAAACTATGGTAATGTGCACATCCTCCATCATCTATACTTACACCATAGCCATCACCCGGGGTTCTAGTCCAGTAATTCTGGCTCTCCTACTCAAGGCATCCTCCACGGTGTTCGCTTTCTTGGGTGATAATTCATCATGTAGTCATAATAGCACAGGAACTCAAGCCAACTCCTTTGGCGCTGATTTAGATCCTTCTGTATATCATTTTACTTAAGGTTTTTATGATCTGATAAGATCAAACAATGAACCCCATATAAGTAATGTATCCAAATCTTCAATACAAATATCACATCCCCGAGCTCCAAATCGTGAACGGGGTAGTTTTGCTCATCCTTTTTTAGCTATCTTGTAGTATATGCGATGACGTCTTCATGTTGTATCAAGAACTACACTGATCCCCTGATATTATGCGTCGATATAAATATGAAATCCTTCCTTCCTAGTTGGTAGTGCAAGGATGGGGGGAGGTGAGCCTGTCCTTGAACTCCAGAAATGCAGCCTCGCACTTATCAGTCCAAGTAAAAGTCGTATCCTTCTTTGTCAAGGATGTGAGGGGGAGTGTTATCCTCGAGAACCCATCAACAAACTTGCGGTAGTATCTCGCTAGTCCCAAGAGACTACAGATGTCTGAAGCTGACTTGGGCTACGACCAATCTCTAACTTCCTGTACCTTGGCTGGGTCCACAGCCAACCCAGCTCCACTAATGGAATGCCCTAGAAATGCTAACTCCTGTAGCCAAAACATGCATTTAGAGAACTTTGCATACATCTGATGCTTTCTCAGTTTGCCCAGCACTAGAGACAGATGTTTGGTGTGATCTTCCTTCATCCTGGAATAGATCAATATATCGTCAATGAAAACTACGATGAATATATCCAAGTTTGGTTTGAACACATGGTTCATCATACTCATGAATGCGGAAGGTGCATTTTGAGCCTGAAGGGCATTACCGTGAACTCGTATAGTCCATACCGAGAACTGAAGGGAGTCTTAAGAATATCCTCCCCCTGAATGCGCAACTGGTAGTATCCTGACCTTAAATCGATCTTGGAAAACAAGAAGGCTCCGTGTATCTGGTCAAATAGCTCGTCAATCTGGGGTAGCAGATACGTATTCCGTACCGTCAATCGGTTCAACTCCCGATAGTCGATGTAGAGCCGTAAAGATCCATCCTTCTTCTTCACAAAAAGCACTAGTGCTCCCCATGGAGATGAACTTGGCCACAGAAAACCAGACTCCACCAGCACCAGTAATTGAGTCCGGAACTCTGCTAGCTCCTTGGGAGCCTTCTAGTAAGGTGCCCGGGACATAGCCCTCGCTCCTGACACCTACTAGATCCATGAAATCCATGTCCCTAGTGATAGTACGTTTTGTTGTCTTAACTATTATCATATTTCTCTAGTTTTTAACATACAAATCTTGTATTTTTAAGCTTTATTGCCCCTAACTTTTTCCTCTCTTTTTGCATCTTTTCGGAAAATTGGTAAAAATTGACCTGACACGCCCCCCCTGTCACGCCCTCCTTGGGCGTGACCTAGGACGTGTCACCTTTTCCAGAGGATTCAAGAAAACAGAGGAAAATACCAGGAAAAAAGCTATCACGCTCCCCTGATACGCCCTCCCCGGGAGTGTCCACGGGCGTGACACGGGGCGTGTCGCCCTCTGCCCGAAGCCTGACGCAGCATTAAATGCCCTTTTGTCTCAGCACACCAATAGTACTGTCACGCCCCCTATCACGGGCGTGACGCAGGGCGTGAACCCACCTTTTTCGATGACTGATGGATTTTCGACCAATGATTTCGACGTTACGTGCGTGTCACGCCCCCCCCCTACACGGGTGTGACACAAGGCGTGTCCACCGACGTACAGAAGCAATCATCCTTCCCGCCAGAATCCATAGCCCGAGGTCAACCTCGTACCTATCACGCCCCCTGACACGCCCACCCAGGGCGTGTCGAAGGGCGTGACCAACCCTTAAACTTTTCCTATAAATTCAGACCCCCCCTTCCATTTTAGCAAGCTTCTCTTGAGAGGGGGAGGTGCTTCCCCTTTGTTTCTTATTTTTTTTCATGTTCTTCTCTCTCTCTCTCTTTCTCTTTTTGTAATTTTGTTAACCCTAGCATAATGCTTTTGTTGTATTAGTTTTTAGTGTAGTTTATGCACTTGTTCTAGTTGATAAATGTAGGGCTAGATTAGGATTTTAATTTCATGCAAGTGTAGTTTTCATTTACATGCAAGTGTAGCTCTCTTCTAGTATTAATAAAAGTGTTCTTTTCTTACTTGTGTTTTTGTTATGCTTTACTACTCATCCCCCCTCCTCCACTCCATTATGATTAACTAATCCTTCTTGTACTCGATCTTGTTGATCCGAGGTTCGAGTGATTAAGTTATGATGTTTTAATTTACATTTTCTTTTTATGTTTTAGGCCTTGAATTACTCTTGATTTTTCATGGGCTTGAGGTATATTATCGATATATACTCTCCACTTTTGCTTTCATTCTGGGCTAGCCGAGAGGCCGATAGAATGAAGTGAGAATTCAAGAGTAAAGGGTGTTGTACGCACCCATCGAGAGAGGCAGACGTCCAAATCTCCTGGATTGGAGTAAAATCCAATAGTGGGGTTCACCGCGTAAAGGGAGCTTTAGGCCACCGATTTAGACGATAGACGGTCGGACCTTCCTAAACTCTGTTGGGCACGACTTCGAGAGAAGTGTGTTTAAGCTTTAGGAACCTCCACGGTCAAGGACCTTTACCCTATTAAGTTTAGGTTTTTCTTATCGTATTTTCTTAGTTGTCTTTAGCCGAGGTGATTCTTGATTGAGTGCATTTCCATTTCAAAGTTTTAGCCCTTCATTGTAATTGCTTACTTTATACTCTTTAATTAACTGCAGTAGTTTTCTTTTTAGCATAGTTTTATTTCATTTATTGCAATTAGTTTCTCTAAACTCTAGTTTTTTCGTCGATAAAATAATAGCCATCATGTGAGTATGTTTACTCAATAGTTCCCGGATTTCAATACGACACTTGTGTCCCCTAGCTACAGTTCGATAGGTATACTTGCCTCATTGGATAGCTAGTTTGGTTGCTTTTATTTTCTTCAAAGCTTAGCATTCACCAAGTTTATGGCAGCGTCGCTGGTGATCAACTTCCTTTGATAAATCGAAAACACGAATCTATTAATTTTATCATTTCTCTTTCTCACCCTCCTTCTAAAATATTTATATAAAAAAAATTTTATTACCGCTCTTAATAGTAACCAACTTCACAATTTTTCTACTCCACCTAATTCTCTCAAAAAGGG
Organism: Platanthera zijinensis; assembly: GCA_039513925.1. Lineage (NCBI taxonomy): Eukaryota > Viridiplantae > Streptophyta > Magnoliopsida > Asparagales > Orchidaceae > Platanthera > Platanthera zijinensis. Next base: position 102,302,107 of record CM077089.1, read on the forward strand.
CAAAGGGCTTTAAGCGCCACTATCTTGTCTAGTACCTTGCGAACCCTTCACCGGGTAGCCCTTGGGAAGTTTGGGAGTTAGATTATTATAAAAAATTTATTTGAAAAAAAAACTCTAATCTTTTTTTCTTCTAGTTAATTTATTTCTCTTTCTTTTCTCTTCCCTTTTTTTAGTGCATGACCCGAGGGAATCTGTCGGCTATTTTGGACTAGGACCAAGAAATTTAGCGTACTCTTCGGAGAAGATCGCGATTTCATGGCCTTACTTCCCAAATACCAGTTGAGGCTTCTGAGTCATCTTCTACTTTAAGAATGGCAGAACCCCCAGTGGAGGAAGTCGTGCAAAGACCTATGTCTTATTATTCACGACCAAATCTAGAAGAAACAGAATCAAGTATAGTTCGCCTTGTGATAGCAAATAATAATTTCGAATTAAAGCCTAGCATAATTAAAATGGTGCAGCAGTATGTGCAATTTGACAGACTTTAAGATGAAGATCCGAACGCACATATAGCAAGCTTTCTTGAAATTTGTGACACCTTCAAGATAAATGGTGTCACAAATGATGCAATCAGGCTAAGACTTTCCCTTCTCTTTAAGAACTAAAGCTAAGCAGTGGTTAAATACTCTACCTAAGAATAGCATAACCACATGGAATGAATTAACCGAAAAATTTTTGGTGAAGTATTTTCCGCCAGCTAAAACTGCAAAACTTAGGAACGACATCTCTACCTTTGGTAAAATAGACTCTGAAACCTTATATGAAACTTGGTAAAGATTTAAAGAATTATTAAGACGATGCCCACATCACGCGTTGCCTGTATGGTTACAAGTGCAGACGTTCTATGACGGGCTAAATCAAAGCACAAAGAAAATGATAGACGGAGCTTCTGGCGGTACTTTAAATCATAAGACCCTGGAAGCAGCTCTTGAGCTTTTTGAGGACATGGCCATGAACACTTATCAGTGGAATGTGCCTAGGTCCCTCCCGAACAAGCCTGCAGGTATCTTTGAAGTGGACAACGTCTCCCATCTCGCTCTACAAGTTGAAATATTAAGCAAAAAGATAACGGAGATGACTGCTGCCTCCACCCCTCATATATGGGAATCTGCAACTCCTTCCCCAGAACAATTGAATTTGGTAAACAACATGCCTAGAAATTCTTTTAATTATTTTTCTACTACTAATTTTCATCCTCCTGGTTTTAATTTTCTGAATAATTATAATCCTGCCTTAAGAAATCATCCGAATTTTTCGGGGAGTAATACATCGAATGCTATGCGCCTGCCACCACAAAATGATTTTTCTGCACCACCACCACCACCTCTTTAAAATTATCCAAAACCTCCAAGCTTGGAGGAGTTACTTTCCAAATATATCTCCACAAATGACGCTACGATAAGAACCTTAACTAGAAGCGTTGAGTTAGTATATCATAGCAAGACTCGCTTCTTTTGTTACTGGTTCTGGTGGTTTATTACATGGCGTGTGTAAAGCTAACTTCGTCTGGTGATGATTGATTTCCCATTCTTCCAGAGTATGCAACTAATTTTCACAAACCTGCAGCTTAACCTACTACAAAAAAGATCGACGGCATCACTTCACCTCTTCTAGAAAGGTGATAAGGGCGTTGTATTTCTCTATTGCTATGGTTCTTGATACAAAACCCTTTCTTAAAAGTCTTGAAAATACAGTAGGAGAGCTAGCTAAAATTATTTCTGATCGACCCACAAGGTCTCTTCCTTCCAATACCGAGCCAAACCCGAGAGAGAGGGCGAAAGCTATAACTCTTCAGAGTGGGAAGAAAGTTCCCATTATGGTAAGTGAAGTGCCCGAGGAAAGCTCCGCCCCTGCCTTAAAAAATCAAAGCTCCGCTCCCATTTTAACATTCCACCCTCTGTTGAAGAAGTTATCACCCCTCTCTCCACATTAGAAAAAGATTTCACTCCACCACCCTTCTTTATAAATAATCTGACCCTGCCTTACCCTTCCGAACATAATAAACAACGTCAGGACGATCAGTACTCTCGTTTCTTAGAAATGTTCAAGCAAATCCACATAAATTTGCCTTTCCCTAAAGCGATTTTACAGATGTCGAAGTATGCCAATTATCTTAAAGACCTCCTGACCAACAAGAAAAAGTTAGAGAAGCTTTCACATGTCACGTTGAAAGAAGAGTGCTCTGTTGTTTTGACAAACGGTTTGCCGAAGAAAATCAGTGACCAAGGTAGTTTTTCTATTCCGTGTGTCTTCGGTGATCTTTTTGTCAAGCACGCATTAGATGACTTAGGTGCGACTATTAACCTAATGCCCCTCTCATTGTTTAAAAAGTCAGGAATTAGTAGCCTCAACCCCACACGCAAGAGTATCCAGCTCGCCTACAGATCCGTTAAGTACCCGTTAGAAATAATGGAGGATGTTCTAGTTAAAGTCGATAAGTTCATCTTCCCGGTGGACATTGTCATTTTGGACATCGAAGAAGGCGTCGAGGTTCCCTGATCCTTGGCTGAACGTTCCTTGCCACCTACCGAGCCATCATTGATGTAAGCAATGGTAAGCTCTTCCTTCGAGTAGGCAATGATGAAGTCACCTTCTCTATCACCCCTTCGATGAAGAACACCTTAGCAAATGATGACTCCTGTTTCTTCGTAGATTCCTTAAGTGATGAATCCACCTATTGCCTCTCCAAATTTGAAAACGAATTTTCTGCTTTTTGTTCCTCCTCTTCTCTTCCAACTGAATCGCTGCAAGAAAGTGTAGAATCCTCTTATCTTCTGCATGATTTTGAAAACAAATTTTCTTATTTTTGTTCCTCTTCTACTTTTCAACCTGAATCGCTGCAAGAAGCCGCCTTGGCCACCAACTCCACCCGTTTTAATTTTCCATATAAAAAAGTCTATGAAGATATAATATTTGAAAAAGAATGAATTTCTCAAACCTTTTATGAAGAACCCCCTACCCTAGAACTTAAAGAACTTCCTGAACATCTCAAGTATGCCATCTTAGAAAAGAACTCCAAGCTGCCAGTTATAGTTTTGGCCTACCTCACGGATGTCCAAAATGAAAAACTCTTTTTAGTTTTACGTAAACATCGTCGAGCTATTGCTTGGCAGATTTATGATATCAAGGGCATAATCCCATCTTTCTGCACTCATAAAATTTTAATGGAAGATAATTCGCGTAACTTCATTCAACCTCAGTACCGTATAAACCCGAACATGAAAGAAGTAGTAAAGGGAGAGGTTATGAAATTATTAGACGCTGGAATTATCTACCCTATATTAGATAGTAAGTGGGTTAGCCCTGTTCAGGTAGTACCAAAGAAGGGAGGGATAACGGTAGTTAGTAATGAAAATAATGAATTAATCCCAACACGGACGATGATGGGTTGGCATATGTGTATAGATTATAGGAAGCTGAATAATGCCACCCACAAGGACCACTTTCCTTTGTCGTTTATCGACCAGATTTTAGAATGATTAACCAGCCATAGCTTTTATTATTTTCTTGATGTCCTTTCGGGGTATTTTCAAATCCCCATTTCTCCCGAGGACCAGGAGGAAACAATGTTTACTTGTCCCTTCGATACCTTCGCCTATCGAAGAATGTCGTTTGGATTGTGTAATGTGCCAGCTACATTCCAGCGATGTATGCTCGCTATCTTTGACAAGTACGTAGAAAGCATTATGGAGGTATTTATGGACGATTTCTCCATGTTCGGCGATTCCTTTAATAGATGTTTAGAAAACCTCGAAAAAGTCTTAGAACGATGCGAAGAGACTAACCTTGCCCTAAATTGGGACAAATGCCATTTTATGGTGAGGGAAGGGTTAATTTTGGGTCATAAAATTTCTGCGAGAGGTATTGAGGTAGATATTGCGAAGATAGAAGTTATCGAGAAGCTGCCGCCGCCTACGAATATAAAATCTATGAGAAGTTTCTTAGGTCACGCTAGTTTCTACCGCCGCTTCATAAAGGACTTCTCCAAGATCACCAAGCCCCTTACCCATTTTCTAGAAAAAGACACCCCATTCATTTTTGATGACTCTTGTCTTTCTGCCTTCGAATTAATTAAAGAAAAGTTAATTAACGCAACGATTATGATAGCTCCAGTGTGAGACCTTCCTTTCGAGATAATGTGTGATGCGAGTAGTTTCGCTGTGGGAGCCGTATTAGGTCAACACATATCTAAAAACTTCCACGCCATAAATTACGCTAGTAAAACGCTCACATCTGCACAGGAAACTTAAACCACGACCGATAAGGAGCTCCTCGATGTAGTATTTGCATTTTATAAATTCCGTCCTTATAATACACTTTCGAAAATTATTGTTTTTATGGACCACTCGGCCCTCAAATATCTTCTTGCCAAAACAGATGCCAAGCTGCGCTTGATTCGCTAGGTCTTACTCCTCCAGGAGTTTGACTTAGAGATCCGTGATAAGCGTGGAGCCGAGAACTTGGTCGCCGACCATCTCTCTAGATTAGACAATCCCTTTATAGAAAAATTAAATGAGAAATCTTTTAACGATTATTTTCCTGATGAGAAGCTGCTTTTAATTAGCACATCTACTTCTCCTTGGTTCGCACACATCGCCAACTATTTAGTGGCCCGGGTGCTCCCAAAAGAGTTCTCCTCTCAGCAAAAGAAGAAATTCTTTTCTGAGCTGAAGAACTATTTTTGGGAAGACCCGCATCTTTTAAAAAAATGTGCGGATCAAGTGATAAGGAGATGTGTTTCTTGTGAAGGAGTTGATATTTTAAACACTTACATGATGGTCTGACAGGTGCGCACTATCAAGCTGCCCGCACCACTCACAAGGTGCTTCCCGCGGGTTTTTACTGGCCTAGCCTGTTTAAGGACGCGCAAGCCTTTGTGAGCAGGTGTAATAGTTGCCAAAGGTCGAGCAACATTTCCAATAAAAATTAAATGCCGCAAAATTATTTCTTGGAGTGCGAAATTTTTGACCTCTGGGGAATCGATTTTGTTGGCCCCCTTCCTTCTAGCTTCGGAAATAAGTATATTTTTGTTACCGTTGATTACGTTTCACGTTGGGTCGAAGCCCAAGCTCTTCCTACGAACGACTCCCAAGTTGTAGTCACCTTTTTTCAAAAATTATTTTCTATATTCGGTATGCCGCGTGCCATCGTTAGCGATAGGGATTCCCATTACTGTAACGCGCAGTTTTCAAAAATCCTTACAAAATACGGCGTTACACATAATCTTTCAACTACCTACCACCCCCAAACTAACGGACAAGTCGAAGTAGTAAATAGAGAAATAAAAAGAATATTAGGAAAGACTAATTCAACTTCTAGGAAACACTGGTCAGCAAAATTTGACAATGCTTTTATAGGCCTACCGAACAGCGTACAAAACCTCCCTCGAATGTACACCGTATTGGCTGGTCTATGGAAAATCGTGGCATCTACCCGTAGAATTAGAACATCGCGCTTTTTGGGCCTAAAAATTTTTAAACTTTGATCCCCACTCTGTCGGTGACCTTAGAAAATTTCAACTTAATGAACTCGATGAGTGGCGCTGTTACGCTTACGAAAATAACAAACTTTATAAAGACCGGACGAAGCGTTTGCACGATAAACACTTAAGGCACCCAAAAACCTTTAAGCCGGGCGACCAGGTTCTTCTTTATAATTCTCGATTACGTTTATTTTCGGGCAAATTAAAATCTCATTGGTCTGGGCCCTTTTCTATTTTAGAAGTTTTCCCATATGGAACTGTTTTAATTTCTCACCCTGATAAGGTAAATTTCAAAGTGAATGGTCAGCGTCTTACACTTTAATTCTCTGGTGATGATGATGTCAGTCCAAACATTGTTAAATATCTACTGCACGAACTCTAACTTTAAACTTTTATTTTTTGTTAAAAACTACATTATTTCTAGACAACAATATTTTTGGAAAATATTATTTTTGATGCGTCGAGCTCAACGACGCTTTAAACAAAGGGCGCTCTTGGGAGGCAACACAAGTTATCTTTTTCATGTTTTCTTTATTTTACAATTTTGCCCTGGACGGCCCCAATAAGCTGAAGCTCTTGCGATCGCCTGCTCCAATGTTTCTTAATCCATCATGAAGTCCAAAGATTACACTTGGAGGAGCCACATCACTCAGCTTTCGCAGCGAATAAATCTGGGGAAGTACCTGTCTTTCAATTCTGTCTTTCAATTCTGTACTTTAATTTTCTCTCCTTCTCCAATCCCCTTCTTTTGCCATTGAGGATATTTTCCATTTTAAGCTTGTGGGAGGACTTCCTCCTTCTTTTTGCTTAGTGTAAATATGTTTGCTTTTTGTGTATATTTTTTTAAAAAACCCAAAAAAAATGAATATCTTTTAATTCCAAAAAAAGAAAATATTTCAAAAATCAAAAAATGTGAATATTTCGCAAATTAAAAAATATATATGCTTTTTGTTTCTGCTTTAATAGTTTAGACATTTTGGTATTTAAATAGTACCCCTAGTTATTGTTTTGTTTTACTCAAAATTTTCAATAAACAACTTAATTAATTATAATATTTCTAATCGTCCTTTTTAATTATGTTTCACAAGTAAAATGTTGGTCATACTGTGTTTCTAATTCACGGTAGCATGTTAAGGTGAAATATTTTTCTAAATCTCTCATTTCTATTATGGTTTTTCGTTCTTTATTTCCTTTACTTTCTCAAAAATTCATCATCCACTATTTTCCTTTTCGTTTTTGGATAATTTTTGTAAGGTCAACCTTTGAATAGCGTAGTAGAAGTGAACGATCCAAGTCACCTATTATTTCTATTTTCAAGACAATTTCATCAATCTTCTTTTATTATCGAGGACTCGCTTTTTGAAAATTTTGAAATCTATGTTTTAAATAAATTTAAAAGCGTGAATATGAATAAGGTCATTTTTGTTTTCGTTTGAGCTTTCTTGCCAACTTAAAAACTTTTACCACTAGTTAGCAACTTTTGAGACTTTTTTCCGATTTCATTTGATAGCTCCTCTTTTTATTTCATTTTCACCAAAGCCAAAATTTTCAACCTATCTAATCACACGAGCCTTTTTGAGTTTTATAAAATATTTTCATGATTTTGATAGGTTATTTTGTGATATTCTTGGGAGAAAAGTTTTTGAAAAAGTATGCTCAAAAGATATGTTTGTTTTTATTTGTCCAATTCAAAATGAAAATAAAAATATTTATGGCCTTTGTTTTGAAAAAAAGAAAAAATGGAGAAAAGTAGAAAAAGAAAGAAAATAATATATATATATTTTTATGAAAATTTTTTGAAACTCTTTGTTTGGGTTTAGTGTGATTTTAAGCCTACATGTTTATCTTTGAATTCCACGCCTAATGATATTCTTAAACCAAATGTTTCTGTCATATTTAAGTCCTTTTGATTCACGCCTTTTGAATTTTATTTAATAACTAAAAAAAGAAGAAAAGTAAATCAGTTTTAGTTTTGGATTTAAACATAGATTTTTGTTAATTGAAATGATATAATTATAATGCGTTGTTTAGATATAGTAACAACTCAATGCATTTTTTTCATTTTCGTTGCTTTGCTTAAATCTATTTAAAGAATTTCGTGAAAATTTTGGATGATTTATTTTCGTTAAGTAAAGTTTATAAAAGTTTTACCATACCTAAATAATTGTTTTAGATTTATGTTTCACCTTTTCCCTACTTAGAATTTCCCATAGTACTTGTGTTTGCATAATTAGAACTTTTTTATTAGTCCTTTTTATGATTTTCTAGTTTTTATATTTTTGCTTGGGGACAAGCAAAGCTTAAGCTTGGGGACAAGCAAAGCTTAAGCTTGGGGACAAACAAAGCTTAAGCTTGGGGGAATTTGATAGTACGTTTTGTTGTCCTAACTATTATCATATTTCTCAAGTTTTTAATGTACAAATCTTGTATTTTAAGTTTTATTTTTATCTTTCTTAAGTTTATTTTATTGCCCCTAACTTTTTCCACTATTTTTGAAGCTTTTTTTAAAATTGGTCAAAATTGACCTGACACGCCCCCCTGTCATGCCCTCCCCAGTCATGACCTAGGGCGTGTCACCTTTCCAGAGGATTCCAAAAGACAGAGGAAAATACCAGGAAAAACGGCTGTTACGCCCCCTTGACACGCCCTCCCCGGGCGTGTCCCCGGGCGTGACATGAGGCGTGTCGCCCTTTGCCTAAAGCCTGCCATCGCATTAAATGCAATTTTGTCTTAGCACGCCAACAGTACTGTCATGCCCCCTATCACGGGCGTGACACAGGGCGTGACCTAACCTTTTCCGATGACTGATTGATTTCTGACCAATGATTTCGACGTGACGTGCGTGTCACGCCCCCCCTACACGGGCATGACACAGGGTGTGTCCACCGATGTACAGAAGCAATCATCCATCCCTCCAGAATCCAGAGTGAAAGTGAGGCTAAGATCTATCTCAACTCTAGAGGGGGGGTGAATAGATTATTTTAAAATAATTTTTCACAGTTGAAATGAACAGCACATATAAAATTTAATTTATGATATAGTGTAGAGTGCTAGTAAAAATGTTAAAAGCTAAGAAATAAAAAGCACAGCACACAGCAAACAAATCACACAAACAAACCAGAAGACACAAGGAAATATAGTGGTTCCCCAAAAACCTGGGTACATCCACTCTTCTACCACCCTTGGTAGGAATCCACTCAGGATGAGTTGATCAGGTGTCCTGACACCAATGAGCTTTTGATAAGGTGCCCAAAAACCAAAACTAGATTTTTTGATAAGGTGTCTTGCCACCACTGAGTTTTGACAAGGCTCTCAGAACCAGACAGAACTTTTGAAGGGAGTTCAAGAACCCTTTTACAGCAGGAAAAGAAAAATAAGAATGAAGGGTGTCTTCTCTGTTCTCAATTAAATGAGAGAAGCACAAGTGGATTGATGAAGTCAAAGCTCCCCCTGAGATGTAGAAAGGTTCAGGAAAAGAAGCTTTGCTCTAGGGTGATAGGTCTTCAAAACTTTGATCTCCAGCACAAGATGGTTTCAGCAAGAAGGCTGAAGGTGAGGTGTCTGGAGTAATGAGATTGTGAACACTTTTCAGTCAGCAAGAAGATTTTTGAGTCACAGTTCTTCTGTTGTTCTTCTGCTATCAGTATATTCTATTCTGTGTGTTCACTTCTGTGTGTATATCCCAAAAAAAAACTTGATAACACAGAAGAAAGGAATAATAAATTTTCTGACGATTCCTTGTCCAAAAATAGCCGTTGGGAGTCATAAATTTCTTCCAAAAATAGTCTTGTCTTCTAGAGGAAGGTCCAGCAAACATTCTCTGAATAATTCTTTGAAACTTGCTCCAGAATTAAAGACAAACGGCTGGGAGATCTTCTGACATAAATGCTGATAATATTCAAAAACATTCCAAAGAACAGCAGCATTTGAATTCCTGAAAGCGTCGATCTCTCCAATGAAAACGTCGATCTGAGCTCTACGATCGTCGAACTGAGCTCAGAGATCAAATGGACAAGCAGACAGAAAACGTCGATCTGAGCTCTACGATCGTCGAACTGAGCTCAGAGATCAAATGGACAAGCAGACAGAAAACGTCGATCTGAGCTCTACGATCGTCGAACTGAGCTAGAAGATAGTAGAGGGGAGTTCGACGACTCAGCAGAAGCTAGACAAAGGCAGATAGTCGATCTGAGCTCGACGATCGTCGACCGGAGTACGACGATTTATTGAAGATGAGCTCAGAGAACGTCGAACGGAGTTCGACGATTCGTCGACCTGAGCTCGACGAAAATTGCCTTAGACTAAGCTCTTCAACCTTGATCTTGGAATGATCCTGGGGGCAGCTTCAAACCTAGGTTCTAAGACCTAGACTCATTCTAATGTTGACCTTTTCAACTATACAACTAGGTCAACTGGGATTCCTAAGACAAGCATAGTGATCCTTACCCAAATTAGTAATAGGGTGTTCCAACAATCTCCCCCTATTTGGGTTAGGATTACTATTTACAGATAATCATAGGAAATGAAAAGCATACAACAATACATAAGCTAATACAAAATGCAGAGAAGATATATAGCAGTGAAGCAGATCACAGATAAATATCAGCAGATGTCCAAAGGTGGATGAAATGTTTAGCTTACACAGTTCACTTCCTTTCAGATCCCTTTTTAAATAAAATTTCTCTATTTGGATTCTGACTTTCTTTCTTTGACCTTCTATCATCCTCTGCACCTAGAGAAGTTTGAGATTTGGGCCTTGGAACAACATCCTCTGGGTGCAGCTTCATATAATCTTCTGGATTGAAGAATTTCCTTGATGCATATCTTTCCAGTTCTTTCTTTCTCTGCTCTGATAAGGTAGTTATGTTTGAAGTATCCTTTCCTTGTTCTCTGGCTTTTTTTATTTGATCAAGGGCAGCCAATTCTTTCATTCTGGCTGTCCAGGATACAGGGTTGTTCTCAGGGTCTTCAAAAGGAATGGGAGGTTCATATCTGTTGATGATTTCAGAAACAGTAGAAGGAGTCCTGGAAACAATAGTGTCTTTCAGCTTGTAAGGAAAAGGACCTGAAGAAGGGTCAGGGAGACCTTGTCCTTCCCTTTGATAGAATCTTTGTTCTCTTTGATTTCCTCTGTAACTACCCCTTCTGGGTTGATATCCTTTTTGATGTTGTCCCCTTTGATATGATCTTTGATAATGCTGGGAAGAGCTGTGTCTGGAGACTGGAGCTTGAGGGGCTGAACCTGAGCCTGAATCTGGAGGAGGAGGAGGAGGAGGCTGATATTGAGAAGAACCCTTTTCATATTTGTCAAGCTTCCTCTTCTTCTTCATAGCTTTCAGTTGATTTTTGGAATATTGCATCCAAGGCTTAGAGATTGGGCAGTCATGCAGAATGTAGTATGGAATATCATTTGAGTCTTTGGCTTTGGCAGGAGGGACTGACATCATTGCTTTACTTCTGGCTTTTCTCTTCTTGGCAATAGTTCTAGCAGAATCATCAGAATCAGTCCTGTATTGGTCACTCTCAGAACTTTGATGTTGATCATACAGATCATCAATTCTTCTGATAAGCTCTTCTTGAGCTTTAAGTTTTGCAGAAACATCAGGAGCAGGAGGAGAGGGAGCAACAGCAGAGCAGGCAGAAGCAGTTTCATCAGCATCAGTTGCTGGAATCATTTCTATGTCAGCAGTAGCATCAGCAGCAATTTCAACAAAAGGAGGCACAGTGGCCTTAGTAACAATTGAAAGAGGCACAGTGGCCTTAGTATCAGCATCAGAGATATCCACAGCCTTCCAGGATTTGATGTAGGAATCAATATGGCTTGGATCACATGTAGCTATAGGCACAATGGCCTTAAACAAATCTTCAGCAGGAATTGCAGGCAGACAACTGAAATGGACTGTATCAAATATAGATAGCAGCCTCTGCAGATTCAGTGCAAAAGCACATCCAAGAGCTGGAGCTGGAGCAGACATAATATCAGCAGCTGGCACAACCACTTCTTCATAAGGCATCTCCCCCTGCCTTGGTTCAGAGAAAGATGAATCAAGGCACACAAAAGATGGGATAGCCAGGGAGGAGGAAAGGAAGGCAATCTTGGTAGACAGCTCCTGTACTTGCTTTAGGAGTAGAGCCAGGGAAGACTCCAGTAGAGATGTCAGCTTGGGGGCTAGCAACTCATACAGCCTGTCTGCCAAAATAGGAATATCTACATGCTCAAGTGGGGCTTGAGCAGAGGTAGAGGCAAAAGTAGATGGAAGGATGGTGGCTGAAACTGAAATTGTGGAGAGAGGTGGAGAGGGAAAGGTTGGTTCAGAAGATGGAATAATGGAGATAGAGGAGGTTGAGGTGGAGATAGGGGAAGTAAGAGATGGTGTGAAGGAGGGTTGAGAGAGAATGTCATGGAGCAGTTGTTGAAAGGAGGAAGTGGAGGGTGGCTCAGGAGGAGTAGAGGGTGAATCATCCATGAAGGAGTCATCTGTAAGTGAGAAGGATGGAATGGTGAAGGTTGAATAGGAAAAGAGAGGATGGAATTCCTCTAAGGTGGATAGAGGAGGGGATGGCATAGGTGAGGAAATGGTGATTGGGGATGAGATGATTATGGTGGATACTAGTGGTGAGGAGGTGACAATTTGGGTGGTTAGGGTGGTTATGGCTGAAAGAGGGGAGAAAGCAGGCAGCTCTTCTGCTGAAGGAGTGACTAAAATAGTCCTTGTGCCTGAATGAAGTGTTGCAGCAGCCCTGGAGGGGTTTATAATCTGCCTGTCCCATTTACTGAAGAGGGCACAGGAAAGCCTCTTGGATGCATTGATAAACATGCCAGAGGAGGTTAATAGGTCAGGGCACCTGTTGTGCAGAAAGACCCCTAAGATTCTTTCATAACTAACTGCATTCTTGTTGATCTTCTTCTTAATCAGAGTGAAGAAGATGGAGCCCCAGTCCAGGTGTTTCTTGTCTAATAAGGCTCCCATCAGGCAGAACTGATATCTGGAAATGGTGTCATGGGCTGAATGCTTGGCCAACAGCACCTTCCCAACTACATCAGCCAGGAATTGAAATTCGATTGCCCGATTTTTCTTCAGCAGCTTATTAGGGTTTACTGCATTGTGACCCATCCTATCCAGCATGGTGTCAAACTCCTCTCCAGATAGTTCAATGGAGTCTTCTCCAGTGCTGAGTTGAAAGACTTCTGTTAGAAGAGCCGGGGATAGAAATACCTGAGTCCCCTTAATGGTGCCGACAACAGAATTCTCAGACTCGTCTGTTGCGGTAAAACACCACTCTTTTATCTCTTCTGAGGCGATCTTCATCCTTGTAGTCATTATTGGAGTCAGCTGTTGTTCTCGGAATAAGTTTAGGATGTCCTTGAAGCGCTGGTCGCTTCCGTCGAAGGAGTTTATGTCGATGTCAAAACCTGTGTCGAACTTCATCTTAGCAAAAGCAGCACTCGATTCAGCCATATTCACCTGCAACAGAAAACTAAAAACGACCAAGCGTAGAGAATTTTGGAGGGAAAAGAAAGAGAGTTGCAGAGTATGAAAGCACAAAGGGAGAACGACGGCTGAAAGAAAGATTTTATATTAGGGTTCGACGCGAAAAAGGAAAATCGTTAAGCTCAGTTCGACGAAACGTCGAGCTCAGCTCGACGATTTGGGCTACAGAGGGAATCTGAAGAGTCTTCAAAATCGGTGATCTTCGTTCAACGATGTTGAAAAACGTCGAGCTCAGCTCGACGGCCTCTGATCAGAAGGAGAGAAAGCCTAGCTCTAGCGAGGGCTCTGAACTCAGATCGACGACTGCAAAAGCGTCGATCTCTGGTCGACGATTTTTGGAAAATCGTCGATCTCTGTTCGACGATCTTGGGGAAAACGTCGAGCGCAGTTCAGAGTCTAAACTCATTCTACAGACACAAAAAGAGGGAAATTTTTGACCTAGTCTTGGTCTGTTTTAGCTTTTCAAAATCTTGTAATTTAATTAAGGCTTCCTCCATCTAACATACCTAACTGATTTAGGAAGAAACTGTGTTTCTTTTCATCCAAAGGTTTGGTGAAAATATCTCCCCTTTGCAAATCAGTAGGAATATATTGAATTTCAATTTTATTTTTTTCTACATTATCTCTTAGAAAATGATGCCTAATTTCTATGTGTTTTGTCCTACTATGGAGGACTGGATTTTGTGCTATAGAGATAGCACTAGTATTGTCACAGAAAATTTTAGACTTCTCTATGTTGTAGCCATAGTCTAGGAGCTGATTCTGTATCCACAATATTTGTGAACAGCAACTGCCTGCAGCCATATACTCAGCTTCAGCAGTTAAAGTTGACACAGATGTTTGTTTCTTATAGAACCAAGAGACAAGTCTATCACCAAGGAACTGACAGGTTCCACTGGTGCTTTTCCTGTCTATTCTGCATCCAGCATAATCAGCATCTGAGAATCCAGTTAAATCAAATGCTGAATCTTTTGGATACCAGAGACCTAGATTTAGACAACTTTTAACATACCTAAGAATTCTCTTAACTAAGATTAAGTGTGACTCTCTAGGGCTAACTTGGAATCTAGCACAAATACATGTGGCAAACATTATATCAGGCCTACTAGCTGTAAGGTACAATAAAGAGCCAATTATTGCTCTATATGTTGTCTGATCAACAGGTTTCCCATGTTCATCAGCATCTATTACAGCATTTGAGGGCATGGGTGTTTTCATACATGATGCATCAAACATACCAAATTTCTTAACCAGCTCTTTTGCATACTTGGTTTGAGAAATAAATATGCCTTCAGCATGTTGCTTGACTTGCAGTCCTAAGAAGAAGGATAGCTCACCCATGCTACTCATTTCAAATTTAGAGTGCATAAGCTTGGAAAACTTTTTGCACAATTTTGAATCAGTAGAACCAAAAATAATGTCATCTACATAAATTTGCACTAGCAGGGTGTGGGACTTATGGGTTCTAATAAAAAGAGTTTGGTCTACTCTCCCCCTAACAAAATCATTTTCCAGAAGAAAGCATGCTAGGGTCTCATACCATGCTCTAGGGGCTTGCTTGAGACCATATAATGCTTTATGCAATTTGTAAACATAATCAGGGTGAGTTAGAGAGATAAAACCTGGAGGTTGTCTAACATAGACTTCCTCTTTGATGTCCCCATTGAGAAATGCACTTTTTACATCCATTTGATACACTTTGAAACCTTTGTGGGCAGCATAGGCTAGGAATATCCTGATGGCTTCCAGCCTTGCAACTGGTGCAAATGTCTGATCATAGTCTATTCCTTCTTGTTGAGAGTACCCTTGAGCAACTAGCCTTGCCTTGTTTCTGACTATAACTCCTTGATCATCCAGCTTGTTCCTGAATACCCACTTTGTTCCAACAATGGGATGATCCTTTGGCTTAGGCACTAGTTCCCAAACCTTGTTCCTTTCAAATTGATGCAACTCCTCTTGCATTGCAATGATCCAGTGTGGATCTTGCTCTGCATCTTGAATGGATTGAGGCTCAATTTGAGATAGAAAGCAAGTGTGCATCAGGTTTTGGTTGACCTGACTTCTAGTTTGCACACCAGCTGAGATCTCTCCAATTACTTGGGTGATTGGATGATCTCTTGTTGTTACTAAGTCAACAGGGAGTGTTGATTGTTCACCAGCCTGTGTTGTTGTCTCCTCTAGTGGAGCAGCAACTGGCTCTTCAGGATGATTTTCTTCAAGATGTTGAACTTCTTCTTCATCATCACTGCTCTCATTCTTTTCAGCAACTTGCAGTTTGTTCAAGTCTTCAGCTAGAGAATGTACCTGCAGAGGTTCTATGGTAGAAGCATTCTTCTCCTTGAAAGACATGTTAGCTTCATCAAAAATAATATGAACAGATTCTTCAATTTTACAGGAAGATTTATTATAAACCCTATAGGCCTTGCTGATCATGGAGTATCCCAGAAACACTCCTTCATCAGCTTTAGCTTGGAATTTTGCTAGATATTTCTTGTCATTATTATGAATAAAACAAGTGCAACCAAAAACTTTGAAATAGCCTATTTTAGGTTTCTTCCCTTTGAGCAATTCATAAGGAGTCTTGCCCTTCAGCTTGTGTATCAGGCTTCTGTTCAACACATAGTTAGAGGTGTTCACTGCCTCAGCCCAAAAGGACAGAGGTAAGTGAGCATCTGCCAATAATGTAGTTGCAGATTCAATGAGTGTTCTATTTTTCCTTTCAGCTACCCCATTTTGTTGAGGAGTTCTAGGAGCTGAGAAAGTGTGCCTGATCCCTTCACTCTGACAGAACTCTTGCATGAGAAGAGAATCAAACTCTGTCCCATGATCACTTCTGATCAGGGCAATGTGAGTGTTGAACTCAATCTGAATGCATTTGAGAAAATCTGTCAAACACTTGAAGTTATCAGACTTCTTCCTCAGAAAGAATACCCAAGTGAATCTTGAGAAGTCATCTACAACCACTAAAGTATAGGACTTCCCTCCTAGGCTTTGCACAGATATGGGTCCAAAGAGATCCATGTGCAACAGGTACAAAATCCTAGGTGAATCACTCTTATTAATTGATTTAAAACTACTTTTAGTTTGCTTGCCTAATTGACAGGCCTTGCAAAGTCCTTCCTTCTTGTAGGGACCAGAAGGTAGTCCTTTAACAAGGTTGTCTTTAGATAGCTTAGCAATGGTTCTAAGGTTAATATGTCCTAGTCTCTTATGCCATAACACATTAGATTTTGAAATGGAATTAAACAGGCAAATATCTACCACTGGTGAATGAAAATCCACTAAGTAAATGTTACCTCTTCTGTTACCTGTCAACACAGTTGTGTTGTCCACAGACTTGACTTTGCATATGGCTTTGTTGAAGGTTACTTGATATCCTTCATCACACAATTGACTGATACTTATCAAGTTGTGCTTGAGTCCTTCAACATATGCCACCTTCTTGAATGTGACTGGACCAATTTTGACTGCACCATATCCTTTTGTAGTTCCAAAGCTTGAGTCTCCAAAAATTACTTTGGGTCCAAGCTTGGCTTTGAAGGAAGTGAAGTTGTCCTTGTCCCCTGTCATGTGCTTTGAGCAACCACTATCCAGATACCATTGATGGTTTGATGCTGGATAGGTCTTCACCTACACAAAAACAACTTATTTGTTTTTGACCCAGCTGACCTTGGGCCTAGGTTGATATCCCTTGAATTCTGAAATAAAGGACATCCCAGGTTGATCCTTATAACCTTCAGGATGGTATCTCCTAGGAGGTACTATCCATTCAGTATAGGGATTAAAGCTTTGGGATGTGGAGCTTCTAGGATTGAATCTGAATGTGCCATTGAAGGTGTGTTCACAAGCCTGAACTCTGTTCGACGATCGTCGAACTGAGGTCGACGATCTTGGGTCAGATCGTCGATCGCCGTTCGAAGATCGATTATGCTGAGATTCAGAGTTTGGATATCGTCGAGCTGAGGTCGACGATCTGTAGTTAGATCGTCGAGCTCTGTTCGACGATCGTCGAGCTCTGCTCGACGCCATCTGTTGAACTGAGTTCTTCTCTGACAGATCTGCATTCTTCCTAGGTACCTCTATTACTCCCTTTCCTTTATCAGAGACAAACTTGATTGGAGTTGTCAGAATTATAGGTTGGCTGGATGAAGCACCCAAGCCCAGTGTGCTATTAAATCTAGAGTTCACTGTGCTTGTGATGTCCATCAGTCTGATACTTCTCCCATTTAGGGATTCTTCAAACTTTTTGGCCTTTGATAGTTCATTCTTCAATGAAGCTATCTCCTCCCTACAACATTCTAACTCCTCAGAGAGTTTGAGGTTCTTTGAGTTTAGGACACTATGCTCAGATAATTGATTCCTGAGAGAGATTATCTCCTTCTCAGATTTTAATAGATCTAGACACAGTGTCTTAAATTCATCTTTGAAGTCTTCAGAATCAAAATCAAAAGAGTTGATTACCTGATCCTCATCTGGTTGACTTTCTGAATCTGAATCTGATTCTTCATCAGAGTTTTGCTGTGATGCATTGATAGCCATCATGCAAAATTCTTTTTCATCTACATCATCCTCATCATCACTGGAGCTGGATGAGGCTTCAGATTCCTCTTCAGTCTCACTCCATGTTTCAGCAACAAAGCCCTTCCTTGTATGTTTGTTCTTGCTAGAGGAGGCTTTGTCTGAGCTATTCTTCTTGTAATCCTTTTCTTTTCTTCTTTCTCTTCTTTCCCTTTTGTCCTTATTCTTGTTTTCTGGACAGTCAGGCACAATATGGCCTGGTTTCCTGCAACCAAAGCATATGATTTCTTTAGTGTTATTTGATTTATCATACCTTGGTTTATCATGACCCTTGTATGGTTTCTTTCTGAAGTCTTTTCTGGCCATCTTGTAGAATCTTTTGGCCAGAAGACTTATGAGCTCATCATTTCCTGTAGCTTTATCTTCAGGCTCCTCTTCTACAGCTTTGAAAGCTATGGTCTTTTCTTTCCTTGTAGCTGGAGAGATAGCCTTTTGTTCTTCTTCTCTATTTTTAATGAGCAGCTCATAGGATTTGAGCTTGCCCAGGAGAGCTTCAGTAGTAATCTCATTCAAACTTCTGGCATCCTTAATTGGCCAGATTCTTGAGTCCCAAGTGCTGGGGAAGCACATCAGGATTTTGTCATTTAGCTCAGTCAGTGAGATTTCTTTGTCTAGGGTTTTTAGCTCATTGACAATTAGACTTAGTCTATTGTACATGTCAGCCACTGATTCAGCTTCTCCCTTTTTGAAGTTCTCATATTGGCTTATCAGATAAGATCTTCTATCTTTCCTTTCATCAGCAGATCCTGAGACAATTTCAGAGAGTTTGTCCCAGATTTCTTTGGCTGAGTGGCATTCAGCTACCTTCTGAAAGATTTCATCAGACATTGTTTGGGCTAAGATGTTCATAGCCTTAGCATCTGCAGTCTTCCACTTCTTTATATCTGCATCTGTTCCAGAAGGAGGTGGGACAGCATTTGAACTTGAGCTTGCTGGTGGAGTTGGACAAACTGTCAAGACAGAGTTGAAAATGTCTTCATCAATAGAATTCATGTATAATCTAATCCTTGCCTTCCAGAGTGCAAACTTAGAAAGGTTGCACACTGGTGGTCTGGTGCTTGCATAATCTTTGTTATGTGCCATGTCTTTAAATAAAAAGAAGATGTAGAGAAAATGATCCCCTTAAGAGATTGATCTTATCAAGGATCTTTTGGTACAGGTGTTAGCCTGTATGAGCAACCAACCCCGCCTCTGATACCAATTGAAAGTGAGGCTAAGATCTATCTCAACTCTAGAGGGGGGGTGAATAGAGTATTTTAAAATAATTTTTCACAGTTGAAATGAACAGCACATATAAAATTTAATTTATGATATAGTGTAGAGTGCTAGTAAAAATGTTAAAAGCTAAGAAGTAAAAAGCACAGCACACAGCAAACAAATCACACAAACAAACCAGAAGACACAAGGAAATATAGTGGTTCCCCAAAAACCTGGGTACATCCACTCTTCTACCACCCTTGGTAGGAATCCACTCAGGATGAGTTGATCAGGTGTCCTGACACCAATGAGCTTTTGATAAGGTGCCCAAAAACCAAAACTAGATTTTTTGATAAGGTGTCTTGCCACCACTGAGTTTTGACAAGGCTCTCAGAACCAGACAGAACTTTTGAAGGGAGTTCAAGAATCCTTTTACAGCAGGAAAAGAAAAATAAGAATGAAGGGTGTCTTCTCTGTTCTCAATTAAATGAGAGAAGCACAAGTGGATTGATGAAGTCAAAGCTCCCCCTGAGATGTAGAAAGGTTCAGGAAAAGAAGCTTTGCTCTAGGGTGATAGGTCTTCAAAACTTTGATCTCCAGCACAAGATGGTTTCAGCAAGAAGGCTGAAGGTGAGGTGTCTGGAGTAATGAGATTGTGAACACTTTTCAGTCAGCAAGAAGATTTTTGAGTCACAGTTCTTCTGTTGTTCTTCTGCTATCAGTATATTCTATTCTGTGTGTTCACTTCTGTGTGTATATCCCAAAAAAAAACTTGATAACACAGAAGAAAGGAATAATAAATTTTCTGACGATTCCTTGTCCAAAAATAGCCGTTGGGAGTCATAAATGTCTTCCAAAAATAGTCTTGTCTTCTAGAGGAAGGTCCAGCAAACATTCTCTGAATAATTCTTTGAAACTTGCTCCAGAATTAAAGACAAATGGCTGGGAGATCTTCTGACATAAATGCTGATAATATTCAAAAACATTCCAAAGAACAACAGCATTTGAATTCCTGAAAGCGTCGATCTCTCCAAAGAAAACGTCGATCTGAGCTCTACGATCGTCGAACTGAGCTCAGAGATCAAATGGACAAGCAGACAGAAAACGTCGATCTGAGCTCTACGATCGTCGAACTGAGCTCAGAGATCAAATGGACAAGCAGACAGAAAACGTCGATCTGAGCTCTACGATCGTCGAACTGAGCTAGAAGATAGTAGAGGGGAGTTCGACGACTCAGCAGAAGCTAGACAAAGGCAGATAGTCGATCTGAGCTTGACAATCGTCGACCGGAGTACGATGATTTATTGAAGATGAGCTCAGAGAACGTCGAACGGAGTTCGACGATTCGTCGACCTGAGCTCGACGAAAATTGCCTTAGACTAAGCTCTTCAACCTTGATCTTGGAATGATCCTGGGGGTAGCTTCAAACCTAGGTTCTAAGACCTAGACTCATTCTAATGTTGACCTTTTCAACTATACAACTAGGTCAACTGGGATTCCTAAGACAAGCATAGTGATCCTTACCCAAATTAGTAATAGGGTGTTCCAACACAGAGCCCGAGGTCAACCCCGTACCTGTCATGCCCCCTAACACGCCCACCCTGGGCGTGTCGAAGGGCGTGTCCAACCCGTGAACTTTTCCTATAAATTCAGACCCCCCCCCATCTATTCAGCAAGCTTCTCTTGAGAGGGGGAGGTGCTGACCCTTTGTTTCTTGGTTTTTTTCATGTTCTTCTCTCTCTCTCTCTTTCTCTTTTTGTAATTTTGTTAACCCTAGCTTAATGCTTTTGTTGTAGTAGTTTTTAGTGTAGTTTATGCACTTGTTCTAGTTGATAAATGTAGACCTAGATAAGGATTTTAATTTCATGCAAGTGTTGTTTTCATTTCCATGCAAGTGTAGCTCTCTTCTAATATTAATAAAAGTGCTCTTTTCTTACTTGTGTTCTTGTTATGCTTTACTACTCATCCCCCTCCTCCACTCCATTATGATTAAATAATCTTCCTTGTACTCGATCATGATGATCCGAGGTTCGAGCGATTAAGTTATGATTTTTTAATGTACGGTTTCCTTTTAGGTTTTAGGCCTTGAAATACTCTTGATTTTTCATGGGCTGGAGGTATATTATCGATATATACTCTCCACCTTTGCTTCCATTCTAGGCTAGCCGAGAGACCGATAGAATGAAGTGAGCATTAAAGAGTAAAGGGGGTTGTACACACCCATCGAGAGAGGCAGATGTACAAATCTCCCGGATTGGAGTAAAATCCAATAGTTGGGTTCAATGCGTAAAGCGAGCTTTAGGCCTCCAATTTTGACGAGAGTCGGTCTGACCTTCCTAAACTCAGTTGGGCACGACTTCGAGAGAAGCGTGTTTAAGCTTTAGGAACCTCCACGGTCAAGGACCTTTACCCCATTAAGTTTGGGTATTTCTTATCGCATTTTCTTAGTCGTCTTTAGCCGAGGTGATTCTTGATCGAGTGCTTTACCATTTCATAGTTTAAGCCCTTCGCTGTAATCACTTACTTTATGCTCTTTAATTAACTGCAGTAGTTCTCTTTCTACCATAGTTTTATTTCCTTTATTGCAATTAGTTTCGCTGAACCCTAGTTTTTCCGTCGATAAAATAATAGCCTTTGTGTGAGTAAGTTTACTCAACATTTCCCGGATTTCAATACGACACTTGTGTCCCCTTGCTACAGTTTGATAGGTATACTTGCCTCATTGTATTGCTAGTTCGGTTGCTTTTATTTTCTTCGAAGCTTAGAATTAACCACCTAGTTAGAGGTAATCCGCGCAATTTCTCTTGGAATACGTCGGAGAAATCCCGAACTACTGTTATATCAGCAATGGAAGAATCCGTCTCCACCATCTCAAAATGGATCATGTACACCTAATCACCCTTCTCATGGGCTTTGACAACCTACACCAATGATAAAAGAATACGGGAAATAGGTCAAATAACTTCGATGATTATGTCAGTGTCCCCATGCCGTAAGGTGATCCTTATTGACGGGCAATCGATCTGGGCATGGTTACAATGTAACAAAGTCATGCCCAGGTTAAAATTGAAGTCCGGCATTCTCAAAATCATCGTCGGAGCTTCGAATACCTTTACATCAATCTCTCCCTCCATGTTGCACTTGGAAAATGATAGAAGCTTTGATCTATCTGGTATACGCATTCTCCTCGTCATGTCGGTGAATCGGTCTACGCCCGCTTTTTCCCCTACGAAGGCTTCAGATATGAATGAGTGCAAAGCACTTACATCTAATAAGATAAATGTAGGCCTGTCATTAATGAATACTATACCCTATATTTGGTGTTTAAGTTACGGTATGTTGTTGTTATTGTGGTCCTAAGGTTAAGATGTTAAAAGTTTTACTTGCAATTAATTTTAAGTACCTGTAATAACTTCCTCGGGGTTCCTCGGCTCTGCGAGGTCTAACGTATACATCTCCTCCATTCATCGACCTCTACCATAATGTCCTCGACCTCTCCCTCGACCTCATACTCGGCCTTGGACCTACTGTGCTAGAGGTGCTACTGGAGGTGGGGGTGGAGGTGGATGAAACTCCTAAGGGCAGTCAGCCCTAATGTGCCCCGGTAGTTGTCACCTATAGCAAATCACTAGTTAGTGGCCACGATCATCCTGTCTCATCCGGTCATGGATCAGTAGTGGTGGAGGAGCTAATAATATGGGAGGCCTCTGCTCCTACCCTAAATTAGGATGATAAAGTCCTCCACCCCTCTTATGGCTCATCACTCTGCATTCCGGAAAACCCCGACAGCTCTCCCCGAAGGATGACCCATCTAGTGGTCTCTTTCCCCTGCTCTGTACCATCAACTGGTCTGCCTCCAGCTTCTTTTCCATCTCGATGATATGGGCTGAAGATCCATGCGAGATGAATAGTAGAGACTACCTCATAGAGTCTCTAAGTCTCAATTAGAATCTCTTTGTGTACCTCATGTCACTTAAATCATGAATCCCCGAGAACCTGGCCAGATGGTGGAACTCCCTCTGGTACTATGTAACTGATTTTCTCCCCTGCCTAAGGTTCAAGAACTTCTCCTCTAACTCATCTCTATTTGTAACAAATATGAAGTGCTCTAAGAATCCCTCACTGAACTCCTCCCAAAGTGATGTCTGACAGCTCCCGACAAGCATATGCGGAGTCCAGCTGGAATTCCAACACCTCTATTCATGAACGTCTAGTGCGGATGTTGTTAAGGAAATTGCCTTACTGACCAGGCAGCTAATTCCTACCAGTATCTTCTGAATGGTCTCTAACCACTCCTCTGTATTCACTGCATTCTCTGTCCCATGGTACATTTGTAGAGAGAACTCTTGAATGTATTTAGCCAACTCGTACCTTGATTTGGATGCAAGACAGGGGCTTGCTGGTCCCTAAAAGCATCAAAAATGGTCATCATTATCTTCCCCATCTCTGTCTGCTGTAATGGTGTCGCAGCCGGAGGGGGAGGAACGACATCCTGTGGTATGATTACCTGTGGGGGCTTTGCAGAAGTAAGGTTTATATTATGATTGGCCTAAATCATTATTTTAAATGGACAGTTTTCTGTGAATTTTTAAACATGGGAACACCATTACTTCCGCTGCATATTTTGTCCAAAAACTAATGCTCGAGCGGGGTATTCTAGTGTTGTGCACTTCTTTCTCATATGATCATTTGTTAAGTGATACCAGTTTGTCAGACCCTCGTCCCCCTTGCTAAGGAGGTTATACGGTCTTATGCCTTGAACCACCGCCATACGGTGATACTAGCACACCGGATAGTCGATACCACACGATGCCGATCCTGCCGGCTAATACAATCATTCAACCTGTTGGCAAATCGAGAAAAGAAGAATAACTAGCAGTAAATGTAAACTAGTAAGTCCACAAGTCACACAAATATCATCATAATATACAAAGATGAAAGATACATCAGTCCACAATGTGCATATAAAAAGAGAGTTAGGGATTATGCTCAGTATATGCAAAAATGAAATCAAATATCTCTCTCACAACAACATTGTGGGGAAGTGGTAACTAAAACACTCGTCATCACCTAACACTTTGCTACGGTAGTAGTACGTGGTGTCTGCTCCTCGGGTCCTGCCATCTTGTCCTGCTGGTCGTACTGGTGCTCCATCTCCTCGAGCTCCTAAAATGATACTGTCACAATCTACCGTTATTCATAAAGACTAAGCAATTTTGTCCTCGCCTAACCCTCGCGACCCCTAGGAAGCGAGCAGGAGGAAGAAAGCGGAGGACAACAAAGCAGTACAAAATCGAGGTTGGTGATGAAGAGACTACTCTATCATGGTCATGTTTCAAACAGTTATATTATTATACAAAAAGTTATTATAGCACAAGTAAAGTGAGTAAAGTTGTAATGAAAAGAAGTGCAAAAGGCATAGTAGAATTGAAAGAAAGTGTTGTAAGTAATGTAAAGAAATTGAGAAGAAAGTAACTATCTACCACTACACTAACATCACAGGAGTACCTTAACTTATATGAATGCCCATATAAACTTATAATTTAAGGTTTCATAAATATAACTTATTATATAAATGACCATACTAATTTATATGATAAGGATCCACAGTGTGTGTGCCCCAAGTATGTATGTATGTTATGATGAGTTATGGGGGTTATGATTCATACAAGTGCAACTCACACACACTACTCTGTGATCACAGAACTTTAGTTCCCAATTTTTGGAGTTAACTGAACTCTCTGGTACTACCACTGTGGCTACGGAAGCAGTGGAGTGGGCGTCTCCACTTCCTAGGCAGGTATGCACACTACCAGGCCTAGACCTTTTGTACTCCTTTGTACACATCCGAGGTGCACTCTAGAGTCTCTGGGTACTAATTTACTGGACATGTCCACTAGTATTTTTGTTCGAGTGTTCGTTTTTAGGGTTTTTCCTCCACACTGTAGTGTAAAACAACCAACCAACCCATCAAACTTTCACACCTCACCAGAGTCACTGTACTGCCGTCGGTGTGACGATTGGCCAATACTGTATGACCCGCCTCAAATATGTTCTATGTACATTCAAGTCATTTCAAACACGTGCCTCCAGCTCACAGGACTAAACATGTATTGTATCAGCCTCCAGCTCACAGGACTAAACCCATCATGAATCCAAACATCCGAGCCTCCAGCTCACAGTACTAAACATGTCCTGAATCCAAACATTCGAGACTCCAGCTTGCGGGACTAAACCCGTCCTGAAACTCTCCAACCTTATATGGATAAGTTTGTCACATCGTTCCCTTAACCTATTAGACTACTTGTTGGATCCCAAGTTGGATTTGGGCTAGGTTAACTAACTTTGGCAGAGTATGACCCAATATTATATAGCTAGGGTCATGAGTAGTAGTCCTAGAGTTTAGCCTAAGTCCCGATTAGTGCCACCTTCTTGGACAAGCCAGAAGTGGACTTAAGAGAATGAGATTTAGCAGCTTTCAGAAGATAGTGATCAGTTCGAAATTTTTCGAACTCAGCTTGACGATCGTCGATCTCAGATCGACAAACTCAGAGTTAATTCTCTGAACTGAGCTCGACGTTCTCAGAGCTCAGGTTGACGCTTAGTTTTCTTCTATTAGTTTCTCAGCTCGAAGAACTCAGAGTGTAGATTTGGAAAGTTATTCTCAGTTAGCAGATCGCAGAGCTCAGGTCAACGAACTTGAATTCCCTGGTCAATGATCTTTGATCTCAGGTCGACGAATTTTGTTCCGTGTTCGAAGTTTTCTGTGTAGTTCCAGAGTGAGTCCTTCCCTCTTCTGTTCCTTATTAGCAGGATTATTCTGAGCATTTAATGCAAATATTCTTCTGAATATAGCCGTTATTTGTCAGCATTAAATATGGTATTCTTCAGAATAAATATTTGTGTATTCTATGAAGAACAGTCGGGAAACTCATTAATACTATTATTCCAACCATTTTCTATTCCTCACAACAGCCAGCATTTATGAAAAGATTTCAAAAATTCAAAGAGAATTTTTCAGCATTGGAATAAAGTAATTCTCTCCTCTTCGAGAAAAACAATAGACAAGAAATACAATCAGAGAGACAAGAAGAGAAATCGAGAAGCACTGCACAAGAAATACTGAACAAACACTCGACGCTCTCAATGCCTTTTTCATTCTCTGCCAACACTGTAGTTTGAAGAAGAACAAATCATCAAGATCATGAGTCTTCCTCAACTTCTGTTCCAGAAATCCTTAGAGACATTCTATTCAACATCTATTACTGGATTTCCTGGACCTTGGCAGATCAAGCTAAAGACCTACTTACGCTTTAGCAAAGCTCTGTTCTTCCTGAAGCATTCTACTTCTCAGGGGGAGCTTTGACAACACAATAATACACACAGTCTTCTCAGTTGTATTGAGAAAAGAGATGACTTCCATCAACATCTTCCATCCCATTATACAGGGTTATAGCTCCCTTCAAAAGTTAGTTTGGTTGACAAGTCTCCCTCCAAAAGGCTTGAAGTTGGTTTTTGGGCACCTAATCAAAAGACTGAAGGGTTTCCTAATCTACCTGAACCGAATCTTGTGTTGGCAGTCACCTGATCAAAACTTGCTAGTGGATTCCTACTAAGGGTTGTAGAAGAGTGGATGTACCCAAGTTTAGGGGAACTACTATAAACTTCTTGTGTCGTCTGGTTGCTCCTTTTCATTTGTTTTTACTGTGCTTGTGATTGCTGAATTATTTAGATTAGTTTTCTTATTCCATAACTAATATATGGTATCACTATATTTACTCTGATTTAATCTAGAAAAAGAGCCAAAGTTTTAATACTCTATTCACCCCCCCCCCCCTCTTGAGTAATCTGATCTAACACCCTCCTTTCAATTGGTATTAGAGGTTGTTTTTGTTTGGTTGTACAAGTTAATACTTGAACCAAGATCCAGTTAGATTAGATTTTCCTCTTCCCAACTATTCTCTATCACAATGGCACAAAATAAGGATTAAGCAAGCACCAGACCTACAGTATGCAACCTAAATAAGTTTGCCATCTGGAAGGTAAGAATTAAGTTGTATCTGAATTCTATTGATGAGGATATATTTCACTCTATCTTGGCAGGACCTCCTACTGCAGCAACTACTTCAATTTCTACTTCAGGCACTCATGTTGTTCCACCACTTGAGTGGACAGATGCCCAGAAGAAAGCCAAGATTGCAGATCAAGATCCATGAACATTTTAGCTCAGACTATGTCTGATGACATTTTTCAGAAAGTGGCTGAGTGCACTTCAGCCAAAGCCATCTGGGATTCCCTAAACTAGATGGTGGCTGGATCTGCTGATGAGAGAAAGTACAGAAGATCAAATCTCATCTCCCAGTATGAGAACGTACTTCAAGAAGGAAGAAGTTGAGTCAGTCAGTGACATGTATAATAGTCTAAGCTCAATCATCAATGAGCTAAGGCCTATAGACAAGGAAATTACCCTGACTGAAGTGAATGACAAGATCCTTATGTGCTTCACTAGCACATGGGATTCAAGGATCTGGCCTAACAAAGAAGCCAGAAGCATGACTGATTTATCAACTGAGTCTCTCCTTGGAAAGCTCAGATCATATGAGCAACTGATGAAGACCAGAGAAGCATTAACTGAAATAAAGACTCCAACACCTACCAGGAAAGAACATAACATTACTTTCAAGGCTGCTAAGCACTCTAAAGGGACTCCAGTCAATGAAGAACTTATGAGTCTATTTTCCAAAAGATTTTTCAAAATGGCAAAGAAGGACTTCAGAAGGAAGTCATCTAGACAAGATGACAAACCAAGGTATGGAAAAACAACTTCGAAAGAAATTGTCTGTTTTGGTAGCAAGAAGCCTAGACACTACATCTATGAATGTCTAGAAGCTCAAAAGAAAGATAGGAGAACAGAAAAAGCATCAAGAAGAACTCATCACAGCAAATCCTCCTCAAGCAAGCATAAGAGGAAGGAAAAGGGTTTTGTTGCTGAGACCTATAGTGATACAGAAGAAGAGTCATCCTCTTCCTTCTCTAGTGATGATGAAGAAGAACAAAAGGCAAAGGAAGTTTGCCTAATGGCAATTGATTCCTGCAACAGCAAATCAGATGCTGAAGATTTAGATAATTAAGAATCAATGTCTGCTAAAGATCCGGTAATTGCTCCCTATGATTTTGAATCAGAAGAATTTAAATCTGAATTTAAAAATCTTTGCTTAGACTTAATAAGCTCTTAGAAGGAAGTCAAAATTCTTAGAGAGAAATTAACTGATCATGATAAATATCTTACTGAAAATGCTAAATTGTCAATTGAACTAAATTCAACTAATGAAGAAATAGTTTTTCTGAAAATTGAACTAAGTACGGCCAAGAAACTAGAGTAATCTCTAAATGTCAGGAGCATGAAATTACTAGATATAACTAGTACCTTAAATGCTAGGACTAATAACTATAAACTAGGATTAGGTGCCTCATCTAATGAACGACCTCTAATCCAGAAGAACAATCTATCAAAACCTGTAAACTTCATTTTAGAGAAAGGCAAGAAGAACACTGAACAGGTTAATAAAGTTAATGATGTTCTAAAACAAATGGAATTAAAACAAAATTCTAAGAACAAGAAAAACAATAGATATAACAATGTTCAGCAGTTTTCATCAAACTTAGATCGACAAAACGTGAACAGTTCGTCGACCTCAGAACGACGAACTTTGAAAACAAACCATAATAATAAGAATTCTTCGATCTACGATCGACGAAACCAGTACGGTTCATTGACCAGAGATCGATGATATTGGTGCACTGAGAATGAGTACTTTCCTTCTTCGTGCAGAGATCGTAGATCTCATTCCAATGCGTCGAGCTCAGGTCGACGAACTCACCAGAAAAACTCGATCCCAGATCATAATTACAGAAACTTAAATTCCAACAGAAACTGTAACATTAAACCTAACCAACATAGGGAGAACATCAAACCATTCACCCAATGGATAATTCCTTTTAGAATATTTCACCACTTAGGTTATAAGAACCAACCTGAATGTTCATTTATATCCAGTTTTTCATTTGAGAAGAAACAAGGACCCAAGGTTACCTGGGTCAAGAACTTTTAATTTGTTTAATTGCAAGAAAAAGACCTAACCTATCACTCAAAATAAGTGGTATCTGGATAGTGGGTTCTCTAAGCACATGACTGGATGCAAGAACAGTCTCATCAACTTCAAGGCTAATCTTGGTCCAAGAGTCATCTTTGGAGATTCAAGTTTTGGACAGACCAAAGGCTATGGAGACTTCAAAAGTGGAGATGTCACTTTCAAAAAGGTGGCACATGTTAATGGTCTCAAGAATAACCTCATATCCATAAGTCAGTTATATGATTCAGGTTATCAGGTTTGCTTTTCTAAATCTCATTGTATTATTTCTGAAAACAATCAAACTGTTTTAATTGGAATTAGACAAGGTAATAAATACTTAGTAAACTTTAAATCTGCCAGTTTAGAAATCTTTTTATTTAATCTTGTTAGCAATCAAAATGATTTGTTGCATAAAAGATTAGGTCATGTTGAGAAACATAGCTAGGATTTCTAAAGACAACCTTGTTAGAAGATTGCCTTCTTACCCCTATAAGAAGGAAAGTCTCTGCAGGGCTTGTTAGTTAGGCAAGCAAACTAAATCTAGTTTTAAATCATTAAACAAAAGTGACTCGCCTAGGATATTGTACTTAGTACATATGGAGCTTTTTGGCCCTATAGCACTTCAAAGCCTAGAAGGGAAATCTTATACTTTAGTTATTGTAGGTTACTTTTCTAGATTCACTTTGGTATTCTTTCTTAGATATAAGTCAGATACTTTCAAGATTCTTACAGATTTTCTCAAGAACATACAGATTGAGTACTCTACTCCAGTTTCGATGATCAGAAGGGATTAAGATACTGAGTTTTAGTCTCTTCTTATGCAAGAGTTCTGTAGGAATGAAGGTATCAGACATTGCTTCTCAGCTCCTAGAACACCTCAACAAAATGGGGTTGTTGAAAGAAAGAATAGAACACTAATTGAATCTGTAGGCATATTTCTTACAGATGCTTATTTGCCTCTATCCTTTTTGGGCAGAGGTTGTAAGCACATCAAATTATATGCTGAATAGAAGTCTTATACACAAACTTAAGAATAAGACTCCTTATGAGTTAGTGAAAGGGAAGAAACCTAAAGTCACCTATTTTAAAGTGTTTTGTTGTATATGCTATATTCATAACAATGACAAGAAATATATTAGAAAATTTGAAGCAAAGGCTGCAATGGGAATTTTTATAGCATATTCCCAACTATGCAAAGCTTATAGGGTGTTTAATAAATCATCTTTAAAAATTGAGCAATCTGTGCATGTAACTTTTGATGAAGCTAATATGTATTAAAGGAGAAAGAAATTTCTTCCAATGAGCTATTGCA
This sequence comes from Platanthera zijinensis, assembly GCA_039513925.1. Classification (NCBI taxonomy): domain Eukaryota; kingdom Viridiplantae; phylum Streptophyta; class Magnoliopsida; order Asparagales; family Orchidaceae; genus Platanthera; species Platanthera zijinensis. Next base: position 102,332,302 of record CM077089.1, read on the forward strand.
GGTACCTCACTTGTGTGATAAAATGGATGAAATAAACCTTACACCAAAGGTTATATCACATCCTCCTCCACTATGTGATGTAGAAAGTGAAGAAGAAACTGTGGAAGCAGTTAAACTTCCTCCAACAGCAGATATAATTCCATAAAAGGAATTCATTCCAAATGCTATTGCTAAACCAACTCCACCATCTGATCTTGACACACTAAGGGATAACCCTAGATTTTATGTGATTGGAGACATTTTAATCCTTAAGAGATTTTACAGACAAGGAATCAACTCAATCATGATATGATGCATGCTTGTTTTCTCTCTCAAGGTTAGCCTCAATCCATAACTGAAGCAGATCAAGATTCCCACTGGATTATTGCAATGCAAAAGGAGCTCAATCAGTTTGAGAGATGTAGTGTTTGGGACTTGGTTCCAAGGCCTAAAGGCTATCAAGTAATTGGGACCAAGTTGGTTTTTAGGAACAAGCTTGATGCTTAAGGTGTGATTGTAAGGAACAAAGCTTGGCTTGTTGCTCAAAGCTATAGGCAAGAGGAAGGGATTGATTATGATAAAACCTTTGCACCTATTGCCAAGCTAGAGGCAATAAGGATTTTCCTTTCTTATGATGATTTCAAGAAATTCAAAGTCTACCAGATGGATGCAAAAAAGTGCATTTCTGAATGGAGAACTAAAAGAAGAAGTTTATATGGAACAACCTCCATGTTTTATCTCTTCATCTTATCCCTCTTATGTTTTTAGATTGCATAAAGCTCTCTATGGTCTAAAGCAAGCTCTAAGAGCTTAGTATGAAACCTTAGCTAGCTTTCTTTTAGAGCATAAGTTTTCTAGAGGCATGGTAGATAGGACTTTGTTTTTCAAGCATCATAATGATAAAATTCTTTTTGTATAAATATATGTAGATGACATAATATTTGGCTCTACAGATCCCAAACTATGTAAAAGGTTTTCTAACCTTATACATTCCAAGTTTGAGATGAGTAGCAATGGTGAGCTTTCCTACTTCCTTGGCCTCCAAGTGAAGCGGACTCTTGATAGCATTTTCTTATCTCAATCAAATTATGCTAAAGAGCTGATTAAAAGGTTTGGGATGGCTGATGCCTCAGCTAATAAAACACATATGGCTACAAATGTTGTGGTTGATTCTGATGAAAAAGGGAAACTTATTGATAAAAAATTTTATAAGGCCATTGTTGGGTCCCTTCTATATCTCACAACAAGTCAGCCTGATAAAATGTTTGCTACAAGTCTTTATGCTTGGTTCTAGGTGAACCCTAAAGAATCTCACCTAATTTTATTAAAAAGGATTTTAAGATATATAAAGAGTTTCCCAGATCTAGGACTCTAGTATCCAACTAAATCATAATTTGAGTTAACTGGATACTCAGATGCTGACTTTGCTGGAAGTAGAGTGGACAGGAAAATCACTTCATGCACATGTCAGTTTCTTGGTGCTAAACTTGTCTCCTGGTTTTATAAAAAGCAGACATAAGTGTCTACATCAACTGCAGAAGCTGAATATATAGCAGCTGATAGTTGCTTCTCACAGATGCCATGGATACAAAATCAACTCCTAGATTATGGTTACAACTTAAATAATTCAACTATATTTTATGACACTACCAGTGCTATATCTATACCACAGAATCCAGTGCATCATTCTAGAACTAAGCATATAGATTTTAGACATCATTTTATTAGAAAATGTGTGGACAAGAAGAAAATTAAAATTACATTCATTCCCACTGATTTGCAAAGGGCAGATATCTTCACCAAATCCTTGGATGAGAAGAAACATCTATCCTTTATGAATCAGCTAGGCGTGATGAATGGTGATACTTTAATTTAATTCTCTGTCTGTGGTCGTAAAACTTACCAAAATTCATCGACCTGAGATCGATGAACTAAAGGAAGTTCTTAAGATTTTTCGTCGACCTGAGATCGATGAACTCTCTGTGGAAGTCATTTGTCGTCGACCTGTGATCGACGATCTGGCTTCAAAAAAGTTTTCATCGACCTGAGTACGATGAAAAGTTTTCCCCTCTTCTGACTGAGATCGACAAATTCTTTTGACTATAAAACATGTCGTCGACCTCAGATCGAAGATTTCTCTTATTTTGCAGGACAAAGTTTGTCAGTTCATTTTCTAAAAAACCTTATAACTAGGTTTTCTTCGACCTCCATCACGCATTTTATGTTCCCCAGCACTTGATCTATTTGCTTTCGTGTTGCAGGAAACTAATTGCGATTCCCGCAGGAGCTCTTTCTAGCATGAAGTTCGATATGGGTTTCGACATCGATTTTGATTCTTTTCAACAATCAGACCAGATCTTCAAAGATATTTTGCTGTTATTCGAGGAACTCAATTTGAAGACCCTAATGTCTATAAAAATGAAGATAGCTAGTTCTGAAATAAGAGGGTGGGTTTATACTTCGTCTACTCTAGATGCTGACACGATGGTTGTATCTTTATCGGGTAACGCTGTTTCCTTAACACCAGATACTCTTTCTGAAATCTTTGGACTAGTTAACAGTGAAGAAGATATTGAACTTGAATCTTCTGAATATCAGGAAATGTTGACTTTGATAGGTTATTATGGAGACAACCCAAATAAATTGCTGAAGAAGGACCTATCTGCTGGGTATAAATTTCTTGCAGATGTAGTCGATAAAGTGTTGCTGGGCAAGCATACATCTCATGATCACTTTACCAGGCAACAATTCTTAGTGATGAGTGCTGTGGTAAATTAGAAGGCTGTTAATTGGGACAAAATTTTAGTCAATTTGATTAGAAAGAAGAACAACAAGAAAGAAGTATTCTTTGGAAGGATTCTTGGAATCTTCCTCAATGTTAAGGCTGTTGAATCCCTGGTCGCCCCGACCATATTCATCAACGCCTCTAAGAAGCTGACCTGCGGCTTGTTTGGAGTGTGGGAGAAGACTATCCCAAAGCCATCCAGGGCTTCCTCCTCTAAAACCTCTAAGAGTACTAAGGCAGTACCAACCACTCCCCACCATGTAGAAGAATGTTCCATTCCCTCTCTTTAACAAACCCTTTCATCATCCCTCCAATAAAATTTCTCAGCCCCAACATCTCTCCCTATACCTCCTGCTTCCCCCATCCACCCTGCTTCTCCAGTTCATCAACCTACACCTCCTCAGTCCCCCATCATTTCATCCCTAGTACAACAATAACTTTTAGAACAATCTCAATCTCCAAATTCTACAACTCCACCTCTATCCCCACTTCCATCTCATTTTCAAAATATCACTTATCTACCCTCTTTCAACCTTCTTTCATCCCCAAGCAATTCTTCAAATGAACCAATGTTAGATTGTCATCCCTCATCCTCTTCGATCATCAATCCATCTATCTCTACCCAAAACCCTCTGAAAGTGAGATCTATCCTAGAGATTAGAGAAAACACACAGCAAGAATAATAAAGAAAAGAAACAAAGGCAAACTAGACAACACAAGAAATTTATAGTGGTTCCCCTAAACTTGGGTAGTCCACTCTTCTACCACCCTATGTAGGAATCCACTATAGGATGAGTTGATCAAGTGTCCTGGGCACCAATGAGCTTTTGATAAGGTGCTCAAAAACCAAATATAGATTTTTTTGATAAGGTGTCTTGCCACCACTGAGTTTTGATAAGGCTCTCAGAACCAGATTCAAAACTTTTGAAGCGAGTTTTGATAACCCTTTTATAGCAGGAAAAGAAAAAGGAAGAGGTGAAGTTGTCTTCTCTGTCTCAATCACTGAGAGAAGACTTCGTGGATTGATTGTGTTGTCAAAGCTCCCCCTAAGATGTAGATGGTTCAGGAGTGAGAGCTTTGCTAGCGTGATAGTCCTTCAGAAGCTTCAGATCTCCAGCAGAAGATGATTTCTACAGAGGCTGAAATACGAGTTGTCTGGAGTCTTTGATGTTGAAGCTATGAACACTTTTCAGTATGCTAATTTTCAATATCACTCTTCAGGATTGATCACTTGATTTTTATCTTAGTTGATCTGACAATCGGTGTATGTCTGTATTGAGTACTTGTATTTCTCTTGATCTGCTGTTGTGAATCTTATTCTCTGATGATCCTCTGTCCAAGATAGCCGTTAGCAATCATAAATGTCTTCCATAAATATTTTGTCTTCTGGAGGAAAGTCCAATAAACATTTTCTGAGAAATCCCTTGAAACTTGCTGCAGAATAAATGAAAACAGCTAACAAATCTCTTGAAATAAATGCTGAGAGAATTTGGAAAACATTCCAAAGGCCGACTGAATTTGAATCCTTAAAGTCGTCGATCTCTCAGAAAAACGTCGATCTGAGCTCTACGATTGTTGAACTGAGCTCAGAGATTGGATTGAACATCAGACAAAAAACGTCGAACTGAGCTTTACGATTGTCGAACTGAGCTCAGCGACCTGAAGAATAAGTGAGGATAGATCGTCGAACTAAGCTCAACTATCGTCGATCTGAGCTCAGAGATATTGGAGCTGGTCTGGGAAAGAAAACGTCGATCTGAGCTCAGAGATCGTCGAACAGAGTTCGACACCTCGTAGACCTGAGCTCAGAGATCGTCGATCTCAGCTCGACGCCTGAACTTCAAAACGTCGATCTGAGCTCGACGCCAAGGTTTAATTCTTAATTCTTCTCTGACTTATTTCTCTTGGCTTATTTCTTCAAACTCTGAGAGCCTTTGACTTAGCACATCCTATGACCCTTAGCTATACATTGATTGGTCAATCTTATAATCATAAAGACATAGTGATCCTGATCCAAATTCAAATTAGGTTGTTCCAACAATCTTCCCCTATTTGGGTTAGGATTACTATTTACATAAAAATATTATGATTAATATTACAAAGCATAAGATATAAAAAGAGAAGCTTTGCATAGCTGACTTCTGTTGCTGTTAAAACTGACTGTTGCTGGCTTTACAAAACTCCCCCAATGTTGATGAAGTAACTGTGACTAGAGGAGGCTGGGATGACTTTGAAAATTGGATTTTGATTGAGTCATCCAGCTAATTATTATAGATGGTACCTGCAAAAGGCTATGGTAGAGATTGCTCTCTCCTTGAAAAGGATATGTTAGCATAAAAAATGATATTTATCCAACACATTTTATTAGGATTCTTAATCTGAAAAACAAAGTCTGATATCTTTCTTCCTATAAAATTTCTTTTCATCAGAAGAGATTCAAACTCAGTGCCATGATCACTGCTGACCAATGCAACTAGAGTAGAGGACTCAATCTAGATGAATTTAGAAAAGGATCTATAAGAAATATAAAGTTATCTGACAGAGTATTCTCATACAGAAATCCTAGCATAATTTTGAACAACATATCAAAAGGATAGAAGCAGCCCTTAAGAAAAGATGTTTCCTAATAAATTTGTTCCAAATAGGAAAAGGATTTGAAAATATTTTAAATATTTTATCCTTATAATTATAAATCAAATTTATGAAAAAGCAGACTGTGTTCGACGATTTTATATAGGATCGTCGATCTGAGTTCGACGATTTTATATACGATCGTCGATCTGAGTTCGACGATTTTATATAGGATCGTCGATCTGAGTTCGATGATTTGAACTTATTTCGTTGAATAAAATGTTTCTTTTTCCTTTGAATATATTCTGAAAACATTCCTCTGAGAGGTTTTGTTTCCTCCTCAGGTTTTATTGAATCTTGGAAGCAAAATTGAAGTTCTAAGTTAACTGAACTGAGAACAAAGTTAGATAATACCTGATCCTTTTCAGATTTTGATTTTCCTTCTGTCTGTTCAGACTTTAAACTGCTGCAGGAAGTATTGATGGCCATTAAGCAGAATTGTTTGGCCCTTCCTTCCTCCTCTTCATCTTCAAATGATGATTCATCATCTGATACATCCCAAATAACATCTAGGGATATTGGTTCTTCTCCTTCAAATAAGATGTTGTGGCTTCTGTTTGTTGTTCCATCCACTAGTTCAGAAGCCATTTGATGAAGAGAATCCCATATCTCCTTAGCTGTTGAGCATTCAACCACTTCCTGGAACAAGTCATCAGATAATGACTGTGCTAGGATATTCATGGCTCTGGCATCAGCTAGTTTGGCCCTTTTAGTTGTTGTTGCTGAGGTTGAGAGACCTGTCATAATGGCATAAAATATTTCTTCATTTATATTGTCCATAAATGACTTAATTCTTGTCTTCCAAAGTGCAAATTTGTTTATGTTGCACTTAGGAGGTCTGGTGCTAGAAAATTCCATATTCTTGCTATGTTAAAAACAAAATAATTAATCTAACTAGGATGGATCAAAAGGGAGATCTTTTGGTTCAGGTGTTAGCCTGTTTGAACAACCAAACTAGTGAAGATCTAGTTGTTGAATAACCAACCTCCCTCTAATACCAATTGAAAGGGAGATCTATCCTAGAGATTAGAGAAAACACATAGTAAGAATAATAAAGAAAAGAAATAAAGGCAAATCAGACAACACAAGAAATTTATAGTGGTTCCCCAAAACTTGGGTAGTCCACTCTTTTACCACCCTAGGTAGGAATCCACTGCAGGATGAGTTGATCAGGTGTCTTGGGCACCAATGAGCTTTTGATAACGTGCTCAAAAAATAGATCTAGATTTTTTGATAAGGTGTCTTGCCTCCACTAAGTTTTGACAAGGCTCTAAGGACCAGATTCAAAACTTTTGAAGGGAGTTTTCATAACCCTTTTACAGCAGGAAAAGAAAAAGGAAGAGGTGAAGTTATCTTCTCTGTCTCAATCACTGAGAGAAGACTTAGTGGATTGATTGTGTTGTCAAAGCTCCCTTGAGATATAGATGGTTCAGGAGTGAGAGCTTTGCTAGGGTGATAGGCCTTCAGAAGCTTCAGATCTCCAGCAGAAGTTGATTTCAGTAGAGGCTGAAATATGAGTTGTCTGGAGTGTTTGATGTTGAAGCTATGAACACTTTTCAATATGCTAATTTTCAATCTCACTCTTCGGGATTAATCACTTGATTTTTCTCTCAGTTGATCTGACTATCTGTGTATGTCTGTATTGAGTAATTGTATTTCTCTTGATCTGCTCTTGTGTATATTATTCTCTAATGATCATCTGTCCAAGATAGCTGTTAGCAGTCATAAATGTCTTCCATAAATATTTTGTCTTCTGAAAGAAAGTCCAATAAACATTCTCTGAGAAATCCCTTGAAACTTGCTCCAGAATAAATGAAAACAGCTAACAAATCTCTTGAAATAAATGCTGAGAGAATTTGAAAAACATTCCAAAGGCCGACTGAATTTGAATCCTTAAAGTCGTCGATCTCTCAGAAAAACGTCGATCTAAGCTCTACGATCGTTGAACTTAGCTCAGAGATTGGATTGAACATCAGACAGAAAACGTCGAACTGAGCTCTATGATCGTCGAACTGAGCTCAGCGACCTGAAGAATAAGTGAGGATAGATCGTCGAACTGAGCTCAACTATCGTCGATCTGAGCTCAGAGATATTAGAGCTGGTCTGGGACAGAAAACGTCGATCTGAGCTCAGAGATCGTCGAACGAAGTTCGACACCTCGTGGACCTGAGCTTAGAGATTGTCGATCTCAGCTCGACGCCTGAACTTCAAAACATCGATCTGAGCTCGACGCCAAGGTTGAATTCTGAATTCTTCTCTGACTGATTTCTCTTGGCTGATTTCTTCAAACTCTGAGAGCCTTTGACTTAGCACATCCTATGACCCTTAGCTATATATTGAAGGGTCAATCTAATAATCCTAAAGACATAGTGATCCTGACCCAAATCCAAATTAGGGTGTTCCAACACCCTCAAGAATTCTTAGATTCATCTTCTCCCTCCATCTCTCTCATCTTAGAATCCATTACACCCCTTCTCAAACAGCTGATAGTAGAGGCTATTTCACCTCTTGCTATGTCTATCTTGACCCTTGCTGCTTAGATTTCTACCTTCTCTGTCCTATACTCTTCTGTCAGGGCCCTGGCTCTAGTAGCCACTGAAACCAGGCAGGGGGAGATACTCAATGAAGAGGTTGCTCAAGCAGCAGTAGCAGATATAGTAGCAGCAGCAGATACAGAATTTATAGCAGAAGCTGACTTTATTGATACTGAATTTTTTGATGTAGCTCTTGTTGAGTTTTTGGATACTAAATTTGAGAGCAATCCTTTGAAAATTCTTTATGGAGCTTGCCTCATTGCTATAGATTTTGACCTAGATTCAGTTCTAAGATCTTTTGATCTTCTATACAGAAATTGTCCTCTTTTTGTATCTTTTCATGGGTGTACAGATATTGTTTGCTACTCAGCTCCCATTAGTTTAGAGACTTTGCAGTAGATACAGGAATGTTTTGAAGCTCCTGGGACTGAACTCATCTTAGTTCTAGAGGCTTAGCTTATCCAGGATATGGATCTGGAAACTGAAGAAGTCCCTACTAAAAAAATTCCACGTCCAGCAGTTTTTCATCCATTTGTCCCTCCTCCAGCTAGAAAGCAAGTTCAAAAAGAAGTCATTGCTGAGATTGATGATATGTATGATAATCCTCAAGGATCTTCTGATGATGATCAATCTGATGACAGTAGAAATAAAATGTCGAAGAAAAGGAAAGCCCCTCCTAAGGCAGTTCCAAAGCCAAATCCAAATAATGACACTCCTTACTATATAATGCAAAAGATTACTCCATACCCTGGTATGCTACAGTGGATGTGGTTGTCTAAGAAATAGAAAAAGGCTAGGAAGAAGAGAAGAAGGTACTCTCCTCCTCCTCAAAAGTTCAGGAGAGGTCCTCCTCCTCCTCCTCCCTCTTCAGGTTCCTCAGGCAATTTATCTCAGAAGCCTGCTTCTATGATAAAGACTTATCAGAGACAACCCAGACAAAGCTATCAGTAGTCCTCTTCAAGCAATCAGCCTTCAGATTCTTCAAAGAAAGTTCCTACAGAAGAACCAATGCAGGATTCCAGTTCAAAAAGGCCCGAGTCTCCTCCAATTCCTTTTGTTGATCAACCACAGGAGACTTCTGCCAGGATGGCTAGATTCCATTAGCTTATAGGACTTTCTAAGATTAGCTAAGCAAAAGCTTAAGGAAACAATATTTCTCAATTCTCAACTCTGTAAACATATAAAGAAGAAGAATTGTTCTGGTATGCTAAGACTAATAAATTTTTAAATGTTGATGATTATATGAAATTGCACCCAGAGGCTGTTGTACCCAGAACCTCATCTCAAACCATGATTGGAGCATCTGACATGTATATGTCAAAGAAAGAAGCTTCTAACCCTAACAGAGTAATCAAATTCAGACAACCTTCTGAAGATTCAGACAAAGACAAAGCCCAGAAGAAGAAATGAGTTTCCTTTCTGTTATTTTCTAGTTGTCTTTTGAACTCTATTCTCTTAGTTTGTCATGAAGCATAACTCTGTAAATATCTGCTAAATATTTTTCTTTTGTTAGATATCTTTTCTTCTGCTTTAAGATTATTTTGTTTTGGTTAGTGACCTCACCCAAATAGGGGAAGATTGTTGGATCCCTAGTTGTATTTGGGCTAAGTTCACTAACTTAGGCTGAGTATGACCCAACATTGTATAACTAGGGTCATGAGTAGTAGTCCTAGAGTTTAGGCTATGTCCCGATTAGTGTTACCTCCTTAGACAAGCCAGAAGTGGACTTCAGAGAATTAGATTTAGCAGCTTTCAGAAGATAGTGATCAGTTCGAAATTATTCGAACTCAGCTCGACGATCGTCGAACTCAGATCGACGAACTCAGAGTTAATTCTCTGAGCTGAGCTCGACATTCTCAGAGCTCAGGTCTAAGATTAGTTTTTCTTTTGTCAGTTTCTCAGCTCGACGAACTCAGAGTGCAGATTTGGAATGTTATTATCAGTTAGCAGATCACAGAGCTCAGGTCAACAAACTTGAATTCCCTGGTCGACGATCTTTGATCTCAGGTCGACGAATTCTGCTTTACGTTCGAAGTTTTCTGTGTAGTTCCAGAGTGAGTCCTTCCCTCTTCTGTTCCTTACTAGCAATATTCTTCTGAGCATTTAATACAAATATTCTTCTGAATATAGCCATTATTTGGCTGCATTAAATGTGGTAGTCTTTAGATTAAATATTTGCGTATTCTATCAAGAACAGTTGGGAAACTCATTAATGTTATTATCCCAGCCATTTTCTATTCCTCAAAGCAGCCAGCATTTATGAAAAGATTTCCAAAATTCAAAGAGAATTTTTCAGCAGTGGAATAAAAGTAATTCTCTCCTCTTCAATAAAAACAATAGACAAGAAAAACAATTAGAGAGACAGGAAGAGAAAGCTAGAAGGACTGCACAGGAAATATTTAACAAGCACTCGACGCTCTCAATGCCTTTTTCATTCTCTGCCAACACTGTAGTTTGAAGAAGAACAAATCATTAAGATCAAGAGTCTTCTTCAACTTCTATTCCAAAAATCCTTAGAGACATTCTATTAGACATCTATTTCTAGATTTCCTGGACCTTGGCAGATCATGCTGAAGACCTACTCACCTTTTAGCAAAGCTCTGTTGTTCCTGAAGCATTCTACTTCTCAGGGGGAGCTTTGACAACATAAGAATCCACATAGTCTTCTCAGTTGTATTGAGAAAAGAGAAGACTTCAATCAACATCTTCCATCCCATTGTACAGGGTTATAACTCCCTTCAAAAGTTAGTTTGGTTGACAAGTCTCCCTCCAAAATACTTGAAGTTGGTTTTTGGGCACCTAATCAAAAGCCTTTATGGTTTCCTGATATACCGAAACCATATCTTGTGGTAGCAGTCACCTGACCAAAACCTGCTAGTGGATTCCTACTAAGGGTGGTAGAAGAGTGAATGTACCCAAGTATAGGGGAACCACTATAAACTTCTTGTGTCGTCTTGTTCCTCCTTTTCATTTGTTTTTGTTGTGCTTACTGAATTGTTTAGCTTAGTTTTCTTATTCCTTAACGAATATATATTATCAGTATATTTACTCTGAAATAATCTAGAAAAAGAGCCAAAGTTTTAATACTATATTTACACCCCCCCCCCCCCCCCCGCCCTCCAGAGTAATCCGATCTAACACCCTCCTTTCACTACTATTGTCAAATTCTTATTATACAAAGCTACTTAGGGTTAATCTTTGGGCTTCCCTGGGCATGCCCGGTGAAGGGATCTCGAGGGAACTAGGAACTATGATATGCTGAATCCGTGTAAGACCCCCATTTTTTTTCTTTTCAAACCACCGGGGTCTTAGCCCAGAATTGCCGCTTTGCGGTGGCACCGACTCACGGGAAGGTTGCCACTACAAAATGCCAATTCTGCCGGACCTTTTTGATCGCAGAATAGTAGCATAATAAGTAAAAGTAAGTCCACAATAACCACATGTAAATGAATAAATCTCCACGAAGGGAGAGTCCACAATAATAATAATAATCAGAGTATAGAAAGGGGCTTGTGCCCAGTACATGTAATCCTCACTACAAGTCACTCGCGGAAGCAAAACTAAAACTAAGCGTCACCGTAACTGTCACTGAGCCGAGGGCACCCAAGCTGGACTGGCCCAACTCCACCGACTCTGTACTCTGCTGGTACTGCATCTCTGGGTGCTTCTTCCTTTTCGGCCTGCCGTCGCCGCCTCGCGATCCACGTCTGCGTCTACGTCTTCGGCCTCCTGGCTGCTGAGCTTGTGGGGTCCCATCCATCAAGGGGCATTTGACCCGTGTATGTCCCGGCTGGTGACAATGGTAACACGGTCGCGGGGCAAACTCTGTCAGGAACTGCAATAGCGGTGACCCTTCCATATGGTACACCTAAAATGTTGTGGTTCGAAAATCGTTAGTCATAAAGACTAAGCCCTATCATCCCCTACCCCTTCCCCCATGGCTCCTAGGTACCGAGCGGAGAGGAAGAAAGGGAAGGACATGAAGGTGGAGATTAAACCAAATAAACAGGTGACAGCGGACCTATGCTAGCAATTCTATAGTAAATATGATAGAAACAGAAAGTAAGAAATGTAACCTTAACTTATGCGCGGAAGCGCATAAGCCGAGGGATCTTTTGCAGGGCTCCCATCGTATAGAGTGTCCCATACCACTTATACATTGGGGTGTCGGTTGTCAAGCAGCAAGGAGTAGCAAAAAATAAAAGCACCAGAAATATAACCATTGATTTATAGGGATTACCCCTATAGACCAAGGGGTTGTTTTGTAGGGCCTATCGTATAAAACGTCCCATACCATTTTATACGTTAGGTGGCATGTTTATGCTATGACACACAATTATGCTATGAAATGCGCAAGCAAGTGCAACACACCCACACGACTCTATGCGCACAGACCTTTAGTTCCCCCTGTTCGGGCGGCTAGCTTCACCCCCAGGAACCTCCGTTGTGGCAAACGGAGACAGTGAGTCGGGCCCCCCACTCCTAGGCGGTTAACTACACTACCAGGCCTAGCCCTTCCGTACGCCCCTAGAAGAACACAACCTAGAGTATCCGCGTACTTGTGCTGGCTGTACACACCAGGCTTTTCGCCGAGTCAACGTCTTGCTGTCGGTGTGATCGATCGCCTAGTATCGATGACCCACCACTTATATGCACATGCAACCATGTCAATTATATTTGTACAAGTTCTCATATTACCGATCCTCCAGCTCTCTAAGCTACTAAGTCTATACCAAGTCCCCGAGCATCCCGCTCCCTGGACTTCCAAATTACCAACCAAACCATAGCCATTACTTGTAGGCCCTTAGACTATGGACCTTCTCTACCCATTCCAAGCCAATTCTTCTTCCTAAGTGTACAAGTGTAGGTGTGAGGTACAACTATTATAAGGTTTACTCTTGATCATTTTATTCCTAAGATTTAAGGTTAACCTTGGACTTCCCGAGGGTTACCCGGTGAAGGGCTCGCAGCGGTACTATAACATCCCATTTCCGGCTAGACCCCTAGGAGTCGGTTAGTTGTGACAAAACCCTAGGAAGCCCAAAATTTGAAATAAAGCGATCAATATTTTCGGGTCACGGGTTGGTCACGCCCGTGACCGACCCGTCACGCCCGTGACTTGGGCGTGATTACTTCGACGATCGTCGATCTCCACGAGACGATCGTCGAACGTGCTGCCTGGGCATGTCACGCCCGTGACAAAGGTGTCACGCCCGTGACTAAGGGCGTGACTCCTTCGACGATCGTCAATCTCCGTGAGACGATCGTCGACCTTGTAGCCCGGGCATGTCACGCCCGTGACATGAGTGTCACGCCCGTGACCTAGGGCGTGACCAGCCTTCAACGATCGTCGACCTCAATTCGACGATCGTCGACCTCGAAATCTGCCGTTCGGGCCTGTCACGCCCGTGACCTAGAGGTCACGCCCGTGACCTAGGGCGTGACAAGTCTTCGACGATCGTCGATTTCAATTCGACGATCGTCGACCTCAAAATCTGCCGTTCGGGCCTGTCACGCTCGTGACCCAAGTGTCACGCCCGTGACCATCCTTCGACGATCGTCGATCTCAGTTCGACGATCGTCGAACCTAGAATTGGCTATCCGGGCCTGTCACGCCCATGACCTATGTGTCACGCCCGTGACATTGGCCGAAACGACGGTTCAGGCCCGAAATTATTCTAACACGCGTGGTAATAAATGCTGGTGTGGGAAGTTACACCAGGAGTAATTTCAGGCCGTTTTCCTTCTGTAATTATATAATAAATGAGGGAGATATGGTCCAATAGGAAGCCGCCAGCTGGACACACATGTTCAGTTTCCACCGTTTCTTATCCCTTCACTGTAACCGAAACGTTAAGGGGAGAACTTTCATGGCCATTAAGGCTTTACTCATTCATCTTCCCACTTTCTGACTTATAAAAGCCCACTTGGGGCAAGAGGAGAAGGTTACACGCTCAAGTAATCGGATCAGATCCTTGTTCTTGCGGTAGGAGAAATTCAGTAACGCCACCACCGCGCCATGGCACCCCGTCGTTCTTCTCGCCTTCAAACCGCGAACAAGGTCCTCCTCTGCTCCTTCTCTTTCATGGGTAGATCTTAGGATTCTTAGAAAGGAGGTTCGCGCTCAACGGAGCCGGACCCGTCTCTCGTTTTCATGAGAAAACCATGTAAAAGGTATTTTTGAGTTCGCCGGAAACCGCCACCTCCGGCGGCCAAACCACCGCCGACCGATAGCCATCGCCTTAACGGAGGTGGTGGTGGTGGTGGCTGGCCAGGGAAGTGACCGAACGGCCGGCGATGGATCACGGAACGCTTACAGGAAAAAAATGTTTTTCTGTCTGTTTTCGGGTTCATGAAGAAGATGAACAGAAGAATTAATATTATAATACATAGATTATTATATATTACATAATGGAAAAATGGATTATTTGAATATATTTTGAGGCTACAAAACGAGGCACTTAGAGGCCGAATTAGGAAAAATGACCAGTCACAAAAGTTGTAGCCCTCTGGGTCTACTTTAATTTAAAATTGATTTTATTCAATTTGGGTGAGTGGTTTGACCACAGCACTCATTTTGGTGGGATCAAGACCTAGGCTAACCAGAAATTGAAATGGTTGCACACGGTTCATAACATGTCCAAATGACTTGAAATTTGGGCTGGAGGTCTATAATATATATATCGAGAGGCTGTCCAAAAATGGGAATTTTTGGAGATACTTTGCCTAAAGTTTTTTTTTAATTTAATAAACTTAGAGGAATTTATTTAGATAGTCAAATGACCTCCAAACCCCTCCCAAATTTTGGTGAGTGGTCCCTGGCTATAAAACCTAGGTCTGTGTAAAATTCCAATTGATTTGGAGGAGTTTTGGGTTAGAAATCTGCTACCCTTAACTAGGCATTAGTGAGACACCTTTTAATAAAAAGTGCACTGAGAATTTGGAAAGGTCAAATCGCCTCAACAGAGGCTGATTTTTTGATCTCTGACTTAGAATGGTGTTATAACCTGCGTGGAGAAAAATGGAGTGGTTTAGGGTTGGTTTACCCTAGGATCCAAACTCAAGTCTTAAATGAAGGGTTTTGAGGTTTGTGAAGGACATAGGAGCAAAAGCTCTTGTATGCCCTTGAAATTTGGAGGAGAGTGGCATGATATGCTGAAAACCCTCTGGTTGAAATGGTGAAGGAATTGGAGGTAATTGGGTACCTCGGAAGTTGAGAGTTTGAATTAGGATAGAAATGTAATTTAGTTATTTTAAGCACTAAATCTAATCCAAAAATTATGAAACTCGGGAGGAGGGGGTTTTAGGATGTTTTTAGACTTATGGTAATTTTCCTGGAATTTTATGATTAATAAATATCATACTTCATGTGTTAAAGGATTATTAGCCCGAATTGTTGTTTCAAATATTTGGAGGTTTTAAATTAATTATAATCAGTTAAAATTCTGGATTTAGATCTTGACCAGTAGAACATTGATCCCTGGATTTTTATAGAATTTTTATGTTGAGTAAATCTAGTACTTTATTCACAGATGATAGAAAGGGCTTTTATGTTTAAAAATTAATTATGGATAAAATACTTGCTGGAAAATTATGAGACTTGGCCAGTACTAATTTTAGGCATTTATCTGCATGGCATAAATTATTTATAATTTTTGGAAGAATATTTTCTGTACTTGATTCATAAACAATAGAAGTTAGAGATTATTTCTAAAATAGTTTTCATGCCCTTTTTATGATAGAAAAATTATGATACATAGGATTTAACCTATTGAGATAACCTAGTATTTATCATAAATTTGTTGGACATCTTGCATGAGAAATTAGGGTAGTTCATGTTCAAACCGGTAGTCCTTGGGATTTTCGAGGAATTTAATTAAATGCCAAATAAATTAGGAAAATTTCCATTTTCTGGACTTAGGTCATTTATATCATGGTAAGTCTCCAGTAAATAATTTAGGGCATTTGGATGAGTAATGGATCATTGCATAACCACCGGTTTGACATGTAGCCTAGGTCGGTCTGCATATAGCAATTTGTGAATTGAAAAATAAGACATGATGATCTGAGAAGACATTGGAGTTAAATAATTCATTTTGTTTGGGTGGGCAATAGTGGAGGAAATCGCAATAGGAAGATATAAAGAGTAGTGAGTAGGGGTGATAGCTAGCTAGTTAAGAGGTGCTCTCGGGTTCGACGAAAGATCGTCTTCCCCCGAAGAGTGAAGGTTTAAAAATCACTGTAGGATAGTCTCGCGTAATGTGAGAAGGGAATGGGTTAAGGGAAATAAACCAATAATATTAAGTGCCTTGCGAAAGGGAACTTCGGGCCGTAATGCCGCCGTCTTGGTTCCTATAGTGCCCCTTGAGAGCCCTTCACGGGGTATACCGGGGGCACCTGGGCTAATGTAATACTGTAATAATAAATCTGGCAAGAGTAACTTAGTAACTAGGATTGCACTTTTCACAAACACTATTGGCAAGGGAAGATTGATGAGAGCTTCGGCTCGGGTGATGATTGGAAACGGACGTTTAGGTCCGGGGAGCCTCGGCTCGGTAGGTTAAGAGACGGACGGGATGGTCCGGGGAGCTTCGGCTCGGTTGGTTGGAGACGGACGTTTGGTCCGGGAGCTTCGGCTCGGTTTTTGTGTTTACGAATAAACTTGCATGTGCATAAGATAGAAAAAGAAAAGGTGGTGGGTTTTTTCGATATCGGGGAGTTCGATTGCACCGACACCGATATCGTTGACTCGGCGAGGTGGTTAGCACTTCGCCAACAGAAGTCTGGTGCGCCAGCCGGCAAGAGTACGCAGGCGTCCGCTTAGTGCACCAAGCGTTGAGGCGTATGATAGGTCAGACCAGTGGTGCTTTTATACTGGTTTTGAGGTGGGCAGGCCCAACCCACCGCTTCCGTCCTGCTGCCACTACGGAGGTATCCTGGAGGTGCGGCTCCGAAAGGGGAACTAAAGGTCTGTGTGCACAGAGTCGGGTGTGTGAGTTGCACTTGCATGTTTCATCACCCACTAGCATGTCATAGCATAATCGATATCATTTAAACCCTAACACCTAAAGTATAAGTGGTATGGGACGCTTATACATTAGGACCTGCAAAAACGACCCCTTGGTCTATAAGCTGAGTGGGCAAGTTATAAATCAAAGGTTAATTTCAATATATAACAACCATTGCTGTTTGATAACCGACACCCCAACGTATAAGTGGTATGGGACACTCTATACAATGGGAGCCTTGCAAAAGATCCCTTTTGCTTATGTGTTCTCGCATAAGTGAAGGTTTAAATTCATATATTGCTTTTCTTATTGCTAGACCTATTATAACAATCATATTAACAATGCTCACCGAATACTCTTGCTAGATTAAGTCCATAGTCACCAGTTTCTTGATTTATCTCTACCATCATGTCCTTCCCTTTCTTCCTCCCCGCGAGCGTACCTAAGATCCATGGGGGAAGGGTAGGGATGATAGGGCTTAGTCTTTATGACTAACGGTTTTTCGAACCGCATCATTTAGGGGATCGTGGAGCCCAGCATGGAGAGCAGCCACCAGAGATCGGTGCGCCTAGAGATGGGGCACAGTCTAGCTCCGGGGAGATCACACTGCCGGGACCGTGAGTCTCGACCTTGAGTAGTTTCTGTTTCGCTTCCGCATGAGAGACTTGTATGAGGACATATTGTACCGGGCCCCCCCCCATAGAGCCCGAATTTAATAGTACACTGATGATTTCTTTTTTCTGTTGGACACTGCCCTTCGTGGAGATTTTATTCTTATATTACATGGTGATGTATTATTGTGGACTGATTGTTCTTACTTCAATAATTATGCTACTTTTCGTGATCGAATTGGCCGGCAGAATCGGCGCCTTGTGGTGATGACCCTTCAGGACATGAAGGAGTCACCGCAAAGCGGCAGTTCTGCGCCTAAGACCCCGGTGGGTGGTTGAGAAAGAAAAAAAATGGGGTCTTACAAGTGGTATCAGAGGGAAACATCGATCAGGACGGAAGTAGCAGTCCACAAACCCTAGGTCACCCCCCGCTCGAGTTAGTTTGGGGACAAACT